>OX463755.1:113386255-113881255 GCA_949824845.1 Rhingia rostrata | reverse complement strand
GCTGCGTCTTCGCGGAGGAGCTCTATAAATTCTAAATTAAAAACTCATGTTACCCATTTTTGGGTTTTCAAAAATTAGATCTCGTTTTTTGTTGTATCTAGATGCTCTTGCAAGTTCTGATTCAATTTCAAAAATTCCGATTTTTTAAAACTTAAATTCAATAAACGTTAAAGAATTAATTAATTTAAATATGTTTTGTTATTGTGATTGAATAAGATTCGTGGTTTCACATTATAAACGTTATGAAAGTAAGTATGTACCTACTACACGTTAATTGACTATTTCATTGAAACATCAACAACTGGTCAAACACAGTGTTTATGGGTGCTGTATATCCATTCTACAGGAATAAGGAAGTGGCTGTTGTAGTTTAATGACGCTTCCTAATGGTTGAACTGGCTATCTCATTAAACATATTTGTGGCTCAAAAAAGAAAGATAGAGGGAAGCCGTCTATCGTATTAGCAATATTTTTACCGTAGAGATGAGGTTTGGTTAAGTAAAGTGGAATTTCATCTCCACCGCCATTTAGTCCTTTGTGATACCTTCTATCAGAGGTTAATTCACATCCTTCCTTAAAAACTATACCCAGCCATAATGTGTAAATTTTGTAACTGATCACTGCCATCGTGATTTTGTAAATTATCTACTAATACATGTACTTCACGTTCTACTCCTCGGTACATTTATAGATAGGATTCTTTGCGCTGAAAAAAGATTTTTGCCAACGGAATTCAATAACAGACATGAGGACTTAACGCTCTCCCACGTTGCTTTCGCTGTTCGCACTTATCCATATGCTCCAGTCGAATGGGATCCGCGATTGCCGAAGCATTCTACATCATTACTTACGTGCTTATTTATAGGAGCTACTGTTAACCAATTAAAAGTACCATATAGGATAAACAAATGTTCATAACTTTTATTTAGGGATATATTTTACAAACTTCAACTCATGGGAAAGCCAAATTGCCATAGAGAGCAGTATTAATGAACCCGATTGATGTGCGGCTGCCATTGGCACTGGTACGTAGGTAAGTAGTGTAGTGATTCCTAAGGCAACTTGTGTCCAACCCATTGCTACAATGGCATTTGCCGCCCAATAGGCTCGCTTTGGTAGACTTCTTTTTCGTGAAAGAATCCATAGCCCTGAAATTAATGATAACGTTGTGATACCTAATAATCTGTGATCGAATTGAACCGTTGTCGGATTTTCTGTCAAGTTTGCCAGTTTAGGATTAAATGCCATAATATCGTCTGGAATCCATCGATCGGCCATCTTTGGGAACGAATTGTACACTAGACCTGCGTCTAGTCCAGCAACAAATGCTCCAGATAATGCGGTCAGAAATATCATGCCCTTGGTAATGTGGGCCAACTTGCGAAACTTAACTGCTCCTCGGGTTATTTCAGATAGTCGTTCGGCTGGCAATAGATGCGTCAATGATGAGTTTAAGAACAGAGTATAGAGGATAAATGCAAATGATAAATGCGATGCGAGTCGATATTGTGAAACCCTTGGTACATCGTTGACATCCTGAAATCGGTCCTCCAAACCGGATTTTACCATATACCAGCCCATCAGACCTTGTATTCCTATCAGAGAACCAAATACAAGAACACGAATTTTCATTGCCTTGTTGAAATATCCCTTGGTCCAGAAATAAATGGCAGGTAGTGCAAAAAATCCACCAATTGCTCTACCCCACATGCGATGCGAGTATTCCATAAAGTAAATGAATTTGAATTCTTCCAAAGTCATGTTTAAGTTCTTTAGTTTGAATTCAGGAAACTGTTTGTATCTCTCGAACTCATCGTGCCATTCTTGTTCTGTGCGGGGTCTCTCTTCACCAAGGAGTTTCCACGTAACCATTGATAAACCCGACTCAGTTAGACGCGTGACGCCACCCAGAACAACTGCTCCGAAGACCATAGCGCTGCATCCCAGCAGCCATGCACCAACCAATTTACTTTCCTTTTCCACAACCACATTGCTTTGTGCAAAGTTTCTTAATTGAGGATAGTTCCTTGCCTTCGTAATCTGCTGGGTGAGATTTAGAAAATTTCGTTTTAAAAAAGTACTATTATTGGAAGATGTCAGAATGTTTCGGTTAAAAGATTTGTACGCTAGAATACTGTGTTTGCTACAGAGCGTAACCCTTTTAAGGAAGTGTGTAGTTAATTGGAGCCCGTAAAGCATTTTTATATCACCTAACCGAATCGAATTTTATAAAAAAAAAGAAAAGGGACATTTGTATTTGTCAACTGTCACTTAAGTCAGCTGGTTATGCTTTCCAGTAGATTGACAGCTTAAGCGTTCAGGTAATTAAGAGCACTCCTAATGGCACAGAAACATCCAAGTCGGTCTTTATAGTTATTAGATGTTGTCTACTTACGGATCCCTCAGAGATTTTTCTCGGCGGCCCAAGCTGCTATTATTATTTCAGTGGAGCAATAAAATAAAAAGAAAACGATTTTCCTACTTCACAGTTTGTAATATTGATGAATTGTTTACTTGATACATAACTAACTAAATAACTATCAAAATGAAAGGAATTTTAAATAGCAGAGATCAAGTAAGGAAGTAATAATAAACTTTCGTGAGTCTTTCCCTTTATCCCCCGATTTCTTGCGTGTCGTTTTGACACATAAATTACCAGAGCTGCAATCAAATGTGTACCTGGTTGGGACGTTGTGAGGAATTTATCTGTCGAAATCCTGGAAAATTCCGTTATTATTATTAAAGTCCTGGAAAGTTCCCTAGCTCTTCTTAACCTGATCTCTAATAAGTAAAGTTATGAACTTGTTTTTTTTTTTAAAGTTACAGACAAGACATCAGGTAAAGAGATCCTTACATGCTCCTTACAGACCTTTGGATAAAGGCTGCATAACCTAAATGCGTCTGAAGTTTCACGGGTGGCTAATTTTTGCCATTTGGTATACCTGCTGAGGATTGACACTACAGAGATTGAAAGCACACTCTGTGTTGAATAGATTAAATGGGATTTTCATACTATTCCTTGTTAATAAAATTCCTTTTTTATATTTTCTTGTATTAAAAAAATACTGAAATTTCAAAGAGATCATCAAAATACTTTAAATTAGTTATTATTATCAGTAAAAATAAGTAATGTTGTATAATTTAAGTTTCATGATTAAATATAACTAATAATTTTTTTTCAATAAATAGCTTAATTTTTTTTCAAATCGATAGAGATGCGTCTAACAAACATGAAAGGTGTCCATTGTTGTTATTCAATTATGTATTTTACCGTACCTACAATACTATACAGATATTTATTTTCATAAAAAAATCTGACCGGGTACAGTATTAGGTAAAAATTATTCTAAAAAATCAAAAAAAATTATTTGTATGGGATCAGAACATATGGTGAAGAAAGCAATTCTTTTATTCGTTAGTTAATTAAACAAAATTGTAAAAACAATTTTTTTTACTGTTTACTGAATCGCTTAATTAAACTGTGTTGCCACACACAGTTTTTTGTTTATGAGCCACTCATGTGTTGAGAGCTTAATACTACAAAACTTGCTTTCGTCCATAGCTTTTAAAGCACACTTCCATTTCGAATAAAATTCATTTCTTCCATTTCTATTTGTCAAAACTATAACTTCCCCAAATTGCAGCTGATTTCTTTGTAAAACTGAAAACTCAAAACTGTTATAGAAAGTAGATCAATTTTATTTGCGGTGTGTTGTGGTGCTTCTGCGTTTGTTTTTTTTTTACCTGTGTGTTAAGAAATATAAATAAATAAACAAACATTACTTCAAATAATCAGCACAATGTCAGCTGTAAAAGAAATTTCGTTGTTAGAAGTTAAGCAACATAATAAACCCAACGATTTGTGGGTGGTTATTGAAGATAAGGTTTATGACTTAACAAAGTTTCGCTCAGAGGTAACTAGTCCTAATATTATTATATCTTGACCGTCTTTTCAATTACATTCAATTGATATTAATTGTAAATAGCATCCTGGTGGTGAAGAGACACTTGACGATGCAGCTGGCAAAGATGCAACAAAAGATTTCATCGATGTTGGACATAGCAGCGAAGCTAGGTAGTTTTATAAACTTGCACTTATTTTGTAATTAGTATTTTGAATTTTTTTATAGACAAATGATGGAGAAGTATCACATTGGAGACTTGGCCACTGCTGATAGAAAATCTAAATTGCCAATAAGGTAAGAAACAACACTACATAATGCTCTTCGTAGTTATGAGTAATCTCGATAAACCAGTATTAGTATGATATACCTATTATTACTTACATACCTACCATGAAATGCGTTACGAACGCGTCTATGCTATCCGATAAGCACGGTGCAAAGTTTCTTCTAATTATTTATTTTAACTTGGGTGTAACAGTGGTCATAGAAGACATTTCATTAAGATCCATTCATGGATTTATATTATGTGAGCATGATATTATGTATTTATATTCTTTGATACAGATAACCTAACTATATTAAAATTAATTACATTTATGTCGGTAGATAACCCCTTGTCAAGTTGTCAAGAGTTCATATGTATACGGTATATTTTTAAAAAGGAATGTTGACCTATTTGTTTCCTTAAATTGCAACGGAACAACGTAATAGGAATATGCCCCGATTTACACCTACTTTAAAAGAAACTCGATATTGTGGATGTGTTGATGTTACAAAAGCAGTTCAGAGTGGTTGCTTGCAATTTGTAATAAAAAACAGGATTTTTGCATTGTATAGGTAACGGTGATAATTTGTTTGTCAACAGCTGCAATAGGTAAAGATTTGGTTTCATCATCAGTAAACAATCTTGTGACTTACATAACAATTAATATAATGACGATAGTGGCTTGCAAAAACGTGGGTTTTACAGTCATTATTATTATTTAAAAGGAACAGCGTTTGCAGAAGAGATCTGTCTTTAAAAAATACGTCCTCATGCGAGGCAGTACATATGATTCATAGTTACAAAGCCTTGTCTCAAGCTCAACTGAATGTCTTGTAGATATGCAACACTCGATGCTTAATATTGTTTCCTTACTGATTTTCATAAATGTTCCGTTCTAAATAATCAAACATTTCCTTTTTAAAAGATTTCTACATTAGTTTTGAATGCATAGATAATATTGCAGTGGTTCTTAGGTTCTGATCGAAGTCTCCTTCCTTTTTTGTGAATCGGTTTGATTCGATCAATTTTCCAGCATTCTATGACATAAAGAGAATAACTCTCATAGACCGGGTGCTATTTTGGTGGCTTTATTACAGTTCAAATTATCGAGAATGCGTATTATTGCCAGAGGTTGAAATTTAATCAAAGCCATACGTGAGTTCCCATATTGTGTCGTTGGCGGCACCGCCAACCTTAATCAACTAAATCGAAATTTTTTGTTTTGTAGCTAGCTATGCATTAGTTCTGACGAGGTTCTAGATTGGCTAAAATTGTTACTACTTTTGCCATTGACCAACATGTTTGTGAGCCATGCTTATTAATAACTTCTATCGTGTAATTAGCGATATTTTGATTATTGATAAATGATTATATTTTAGCTCCGCGAACCATTATCTGAACGATATTTTTTTTGCATTATTGTTCGCATTATTGGTTGAAACTTATTGTACTCAACTTTTTAATTTTATTTTCCATTTATGCCAGCCACGAGGTCTTTTTGCGTACGAATCGATCCGGAGTGTTGGTTTCATTTCGCTCCTCATGTGCTAACAATCTTGAACGTCCAATGCAAGTTGTTTGACCAGGTATTTGTTGCTGGACAGATCGTAAAGTTCTTGTTTAAATGTTTGTAATGTTCGCGCAGAACGACTAGAAGTTCTTAATCTGCATTTGATATGGTTTGATACGGTGATGTTATATAGATTCTGTTTAGTTGTTCGATTGAAAGCTTTGTTGCTAAATTGCTTTGTTAGCCCGAAAAGCTGAACCTCGATATTGGTAGATATTTTATCTAAGTAAGTAAAGAGTATGGTTTTTGTAGTTGTCAAGATCTGAAGTGGGAAAGATATATAAGATATTTTGCAAAATGTTGGTTAAAATCACAAAACATTAGGAATTTAAATGCTAGACTATTAGCACAAATCCATTTAACCTCTTTAGCTAAATTTTGAAAGTTTGGTTGTAATTCGGGGAGGAATGAATACGGCATATGAATCGATTGAAATACAGATTTGCGTTACAAGATCGATGCTACTTGGTTACATCAATTTCTCTCTGTGGGTTGCTATGTCAGTTTTGTTCTATGCAGGCAGTCCTTAATGTGGGGATATATTTGATCCATGTTAAGTTTATTGGTGTTTCTGCAAAAACCAGCATGTTGGTATATGAAAGCGGAGCTGAGATAGCCAAAGTCCCTTACTACCTTAATGTTGTATCTGTTATTGGTGGCGATCTTTCCAATTCTTCGTTGTTGTGTTTCCTTTCCTTTTGACAGCATATACAAGGTCTTGTCGTTTTCTCTATACTTGATATTTTGCCGATCGTAAGCGTCGCCTATGCTGTTGTTTCATGCTGGGGTAGCAATGTGAACACTGGGGTATCAATATCAGTACCCCACACAGAAAATTTTCGTTCCATTCTATGTATTTCTATACTGTTTGCTTGTAGTAACACAGATTTATAGAGGATTGTGCCCATGGTTTTGGCTTAGGAGATTTGAACAATCTTCTCAAGAATTATGTTTAAGTCGCATTAAATAAGCAAGCGAGAATTCTCCATCGCGTCTTCACCTGCAGCTGTGCTTTTAAGCCTCGTTTTTCGAGTATCTGTGGGAAATTTTTCGTCTAATCAGGTGAATCTTGCTGCTCACTTTAATTTACATCAAAATTTCGCATCAAACATTTACTCCTTCGAAACATATACCCTGTCATTTAAAGCCTACATATATTCCAAAATATTTATAAAAGTTTTCTTATAGTTAACAATAACTCATTGTACATAACAAACTCATACGAAAAAAGTGATGTATCGATTAATACTTCATCCGTAAGTTAACAATAAGGAGAATTAAATTTTGCACATTTTTCTGTTGGGTAATGCACAAGGATTTGTCCTGGGTTCTGTTTGATTTTATTTAATTATATTTTTCTCTTGATTCCAACTACTTTACAGATCAAAACATGAAAAACAATGTTGTACGTTGTCGTGATGGTGGAATAATCACCATTTTTTTCTTTTCTGCTTTATTAATGGCACATTCCGTAACATTTAAACAAATATGTTTGTGCAGTTTAGGTGTTCTTTAGATAGTCGCCTTTTATATCGGTGTGTGGACTTTATTTGTTTATGTTTTTTTTTTAAATTAATCAGTCAATGTCATTCAGAATTTGTCTAAAATAAACTTTAATACAAAATGTGAAAAATAATTACTTTTCTTAAAGGGAAATCGGTATTGCTGTTGGTGCCGTCATTATTGGAATTGTTGCCGTGCTCGTAGTTAAACAAGTGTTATCTAGTAGAAATTAAAAACAAATAAAGACAAAACCACTTAATACTTTGTGTCAGTTGAAAGTATTAATGTTACTCAATGCATTTCGTAGCTATTTTTATATAATTAAACATAAAATCGAAATTACATAATCCATTAATAAAGGTCTTTACTTGTTGTGTCTGAGTATTGTTAAAATAAATGTTTGTGTCTGCTTGCCTATTAGTTGATTGAAGTTGCACGCAATACATCAATTATCCGGTCCTCAGAGAAATTGGTCACTGAAGGTTGATTTATAACTAACAACGTTTAAGTTACTTTAGTATGTTTATAAATTGTTCTGTCGAAATGAGAAATGATCGTTGAGCACGGAGTGCTCCTTTTAAATTGTATTATAAGAAGTAGGCGAAACCGTCAAAGGCTACCATCTGCCCCTGAAAAGACGTTTGTGGTATGATAATACTTGCAAGAACCAGAAAAGGATTAATGAAGAGGCAAATATGAAGGCGCTACAAAAAAGTGGGAAGGAAAAACGAGAACACACAAGAAAATCAAAGACTCTTGTCACAAGAAGAACATCCGTCAATTCTACAAAAAAAGCCAAATACCTTGCGGCTGGCTTCAAAGTAGAAAAGCAGGTTTACGAAATTGCAATGGCATCCTACTCACTGGCGCATAGGGAATTGTAGATGTATTAAGGCAGCATCCCCAACACCTGCTTTATAGGAATAATGTCCAGAGAGTGGTAAGGAAAGAAACGAGTCCGCCTCATTGTCAACGAAGAAGTAACGCTCCCTGTTGAATGTTGGTGTTCGAAAAGTGAACATTTCCAAAACCCCTCCATTGCCACGCGTAGTTTTTCTAAAAAGAAAAACGTTTTTTTTTTGTCAAAAATAACGGATTTTGAAAAAGTGTCTGAACAAGATATTTAGACACTGTGAACATATTTGACCCATATTAGGTTTTTTTGCCACGCCCATACCGTGAACCTCCTGTTTTATGCCGACTCCGGACGGCAAATTTGAGATAAGATTTTCTTGACGATTGAAACTACTCGGATGATTTGTCGATCATCACGAGAGGAGGCCCAGTGAATTTAGCTGTTGCTGCGGCTGATCTGGTTAAAAATCTCCACATTGGACGTTTAAGATGGCTAAGACATGTAGAACGAATGGACACCAATACTCCGGCTCGCAGAGTCTTCGATTCCCAGCCAGACGTCGGACGCAGTAGAGGAAGACCTCGCCTTAAGTGGCGCGCACAAGTAGAAACCGACCTCAACCAACTTGGAGTGCGCAACTGAACCCAGGTTCATTCCGGACTGTAGCGCCACTTAAGTAAGTAAGTTAGTTGCTGCGGCTGCGAATCGAACATAGAGCTTCTGCGCAGCAGTTCATACTCCATAGAAAAACGACCATAAGAGTGGCCGCGGTGTAGTGGTAATGTGTTCGTCTGTTGAGTGGAAGGTTGCGCGTGACTCGACGAAGCTAGTTCGGACACCACCCATGGAGCTTAAGTCTCCACTACATCCAAAATCTTTCCTATCCTCTCTTTCTTCCCCTTCTCTAACGCTCGTACTATGGTAACATATAAAAGGGTATTCATAACCCCTTGAGTACGTGTAATTATAAAAAAAAACAAAGATGTGGTGACAATGTCATTTTCCATATTTGATTCCCATTCAGTTTTAGATACGCCCACTTTTTGGTGACGTATTATTATTACAGAGGTATATTTCTTTATGTCGAATAATAATCATTTCCAAAATGTTCCTTCTAGAGTTTAGGGGACAAATACGAAGGGTATTCATGTAACTTCGTAATTTTACTATGTGCGCTTCATGAACGACCCTTAAACTGTACCACTAAATGCGGTAACCCACTGAATTGAATATCAATTTAGTAATTTTGTTCTTACTGTTCTCTTTCCGTTTGATTTTCGACCTGGCAAAGGCACAACTTTTCGTTTTAAGAATGGTTCTTTGGGAGGTTTTGGAACTCTCCAATTGCAGACTTCAAGTTGGTTGAGATCAGTTACTATCTTAATTCCTTAACTGCGTCTGACTGTGAATCGAAAACTCTGCAGGCCATGGGTAACCTTTATTTTTACAATAAACTGCGTTGCTGTTCAGCTCAAAATTTTAGTGGTTGAAACTACCACTTTATAATGTTCATCTCAACAGTAATTTTTTCCGGGTCATGCATCCTATGCTTTGACGTAGTAGAATTTGATAAAATTTACTTTCCTGTGGTAATACCCCTTCATCTCTTCGTTTGCGCTTTTCGTGTCCTTATTATTCTGTCTGAAAACCTGCATTCTTCCTAATTGTTTTACCCATACAGCCCAATAGATTGTTTCTATTGTTTGTTCACGTATTACGCATGTCCATAGATTTTCTTTGAAGGCGTACCACAATGTCTTAGGTCGAAATTCTGAACCACCTACTAACCTTGGCAACAATAAGGATACTTACTTACTTAAGTGGCACTACAGTCCGGAATGAACCTGGGCCTCAACCAACATGCCTCTCCAATTAGCCCGGTCTTTAGCTAACTGCCTCCAGTTGTGCACTTCGATTTTTTTCTGAATCAAGTTTTAGCTTGTTGTTGTTGTTCGCTAACCTTCCCCTACCCATGACTTTTAGGCCGTGTGTCAATTGCGTTAAAAAAAAGGGTTAAATTTTATCCACTATATAATTTTTGACTTTTCTGCACCATGCTAATGTCAAAAATTACCCACTGGCTACAATTTTAACGCAATTGACACATGGCCTTATAGGGCATTCACACCGAACCAAAAACTGAGTTTACGCAAAAACACCTGAAACCTTCATCATAAACCGAGTTTTCCCATACGTTTTCAGTTCTCAAAAACAAGTAGGTTATGTCGTAACCTTCTCAAAACCACTTCGCAGACGTCATCTCGTTAAAGGTTGTTGGAACGAACACACCTTTTCATAGATTCTACACGTGTTCCACACGTCCCACAAAACAGCTGATGAACTCGCTGTCAAAACAAATGCATTTTTTTTATTTCATATCAACTTGGCTCTGGTTTGTAAAACTATAATATGTTGGAAAAAAAAAAAAAAAAAGAAGTAACATTTGGTGTGTGGAAGAACAGGAGTACCTGGTGGAGCTAGGGGCATTTGTTTGCGCTTTTTTTTCGTAGCGGCGGGCTTGAGAGTCAAAAACTGTTGTCAAAATCTTTAGATTTGTTTCATTTTGAACTTCATATGCTAATATTAGTTTGATTATATTAGAATTCATTTTATTATTCAATATTTTCACACACAAGTTTTGCAGCTAGTATCAAAATCACAATTGACAGCTGATTGAAATGTCAAACGAAACCTGGTCAGAGTTCGGTGTGAAAGCATCTAGTGGTTTACGTAAACTTTTTGCCAAAAACTCAGTTTATGATTCGGTGTGTAAGCACTATTAATGTGAGTTTGGATTTACCCTGACTAGCCCAAAGAAGTTTCACTTCAAAAACGATAATTATAAATATATGTCAAAATAAACGATTTGTCACTTTTATGGCGTTTTCAAACATTAGTAAAAAAAATACAGAGCTATCAAAAGTACGATTTTGAGAGTTTGTTGTGTTCCATTGGGCAAAAAAATTATTTTTCTTTATCTACGATCAAATCTGTTATTTTTTGGCAGGTTTACAAATGATAACCGTCAGTTTGACTAACGTAATTTTCGTTTTGATTTATAATTATTTCGGCTGTGAAAAACTATTGTTAATCATTAAAACTATAGCAGTTCTATGTGAAATATAAATTTAATAAAAAACAAACAACCTGTGTAACATGGAACTTGGCAGCTACACCGACACGATTTCACGAAATTACAACAATAAAAATAAATCTGAAATCGTATTCCATTGGTAACAAAAAAGATAAAATTTCAGATCAAAATCTAGATTTACCAATGGAAACCACCATTAGATACCAACTGACAGTTAACTGAGTTGATTTCTGGCTGAAATGCTAAAACGATTTCATGAAGTGATGAGATTATTTTGAGCTGTGTAGCTGTAGATTTTTTTTTTTCAATGGGCCTGGCATCATTGTTCACTCATTCGCGGAAATCTTCACTGGCTGTCATGACAATTCCTCGGTGGTCATTGTGAATTCACACTTATTTCACAAAAGCAGCAAAATTAAGCTGGTGGTGCGGTAATTTGCAATATTCAATCTAACAATTGTTTTAAAGCGGATTTATCCCACATTCAAAATGTCTTTGGAAGAGGTAAATATGTGGAGTGAATTCTCGTATTGGATTCTCTAACTCCCTTTTTATCACACACAGCTGAAACGTGATGTCGATGAAATTACCGAATTTTTAGCTCTATCGACAAGGCAGCGCGTAAAAAATGTTCTCATTGTAGAAAAACACAGAATTGAAACCGAAATTATAAACATTGAAATAAAGGCAAAAGCTGAAGCAGAAAATAACCTTAAAGCAACCACTTGCTCAACCAAAACGAATGTAGGACCTTCCACAAAAAGGTACAGTAGCTTCTAGAACATTTCCTTTATTAATAACATCGACATTAATCAATTGTTTACCTCTAAAGATACCTCATTGAATTGAATGAATATGCATGGGATCAAAGTGACAAATACGTTAAAATGTTTATCAAATTGGATGGTGTCCAAGATCTTGCCGAGGAAGACGTAGCTGTTACGTATACCGAGAAGACAATGGTATTCAATGTGAGAAATCTGAACAACAAGGACTATGGTTTGACAATCAGCAATTTACTCTATCCAATTGATGTGGTGAAGAGTTATCGCAAAATAAAAACCGGTATGGTAGCAATTTACATGAAGAAACAAACGGAAGGAAAAACCTGGTCCCATTTAACTGAAATCGAAAAGCGTTTAAAGGATAAAAAGGATGCTGAGATGAAAGACGACATGAAGGGTGACGATGCTATTGTAAATCTAATGAAGCGAATGTTCCAGAACGGTGATGCCCAGACAAAACAAATGATTGCCAAAGCATGGACTGAGAGTCAGGAGAAAATGATGAGCCACGATATGGAGTAAATAACACGACACTTTGTTACTTGTAATATGAAAGAATCAAATTCCATTTATATCTAAGGCTTTATTTGTATTGAAATTATAAATAAATATAATAATATGTTTGAAAATTAAGTATCAAACTGTGGCTGTTTTTAAGTTAATCGATAAGACACCTTAACGTTTAATTGTTTACAGCTATTCGGAGGCTGATTCAAGATGAAGCTTTCTTTTGTGGGATAGGACTGGTTAGTCACATAGAAGATGAAGTATTGTTTCTTCTTCCTTTTCGTCCATGCAGCTTGTACAGAAATCATTTGGGTGAATACCTAGCCTTTTGCGTGCCTACCTATTATACAATGTCTAGTGTTGCAAATATGGTGGCAATAGTATCTGGTCTAGTGAACGAGATCAAGTCCCTTGGATCTTCTTAAATCCAGCCTCCCGTGGCCTCCCCCTTCTTCCAGGACGAGAAAAAGCTAGAACTGCTAAGTTACCAAGAAGAAGGCATAGGACTGCACCTTGTGGTGTCCGTCTACTGACATGTCTTCTGGCCGAAGCACCACCCAGCTTTGTGTTGATAATCCGGCTGTTTAATAGCAAAACATTTAACATTACAAGTGAGTGATCAACTTACAGTGCTTTAATGATCACTACCGGATTGACGTTGTTAAAAGCACCTTCGATGTTTAGGAATGCAACCATAGTATACTCGTGGCGTACAAATATGTGTAGGGCTATGTTTCTACATATTTGATTTACATCATTGCTATTGCTATTACATCAATGCTATTGCGGACATAAATATCAATCAATCTTTCCAAGGTTTTCAAAATAAATGATGATAAGCTGATCGGTTTCAGGTCTTTCGGATTGACGTGAAAACTTTTGCCCGATTTGGGTATGAATACTACTTTCAACTCCATCCAACTTGGGAATGTATATCAGCAATACAACTTTTAAGGATGGCTTCCATCCATGGAGGAATGATATCAGGAGTACGATAGGGCAAATGAAAAAAAAAAAAAACCTAACCAATGAGTAATGACTATTTTTACTTTGATAACATGTATAACCGACTGAGGAAATACGATGCTAAAATAGTGCTAGAAGATTTCAACATCAATATTGGAACAGACTAGTATCTTTAGCAATATTGTAAGAAACCATAATCATACTGCCCAGACCTGTGCAGAAGACGTTTCCTTAAATCTCTGTAATAATTCCATACCTTCAGTACTTACAGTCGAAGATCATTGGCGAATGAGCTAAAAAATAAGGTCGCACTTGATGTCCCGTATTTCTCTTGTCCACGTACAGAAAACTCCTGGTTCTAACAGAAAAAAAACCAAGAACAACAGCAAAGAATAATAAGTTCTACAAAGAGCTATCGAAAATGTTGCCGTTGAGTTGTATGTGCATAAGAAAAGGGAAAATCAGTGGTTGTGGAAGTTGTACCAAAATGCAACTAAAACATTATGCCACAATAGTCACAGTCGCTTCTGAGAACATGTAAAAACTCTTTCACCTCAGGCAGAATAAACCATTTATATTGGCGACGACAGCAAAAACTACAATTAAAACAAATTAAATGAAGTGATGAGATGAGAGAGGAGGCGTTAAGAGAATAGAATACCGACACTTAAACGACACTAAAATGAATCGACTCAAAAAACGCCATTTGTCGTTTAATAAAAACGCCATCTGGAATAAGGGTGAATATCTACATTTACGCTTGACAAGCCTAGACCCTAAAATGCGCCAACTGCAGAGGCATAAGTCTCCTCAACTTCGCCTACAAGATGCTATCTGCCGTAATATGTGAACGCATGAAACCGTTTACCAACAACCTGATCGGCCCTTATCCTTATCCGGCTTTTAGACCAGGAAAGTCCACAACCGATCAATTTTTCACACTTCGGCAGATCCTGGAAAAAATCCAAGAAGTCCAAATTGATAGCCAATACCTCTTCATCGATTTCAAAGCCGCATACGACAGCATTTATAGAGACGAACTATACAGAGCCATGTCTAGCTTTGGTATACCGCCCAAATTCGTCCGTTTGTGTAGGATGACGATTTAGAGTTCTCGCTGTTCCATCACGGTCGGAAACGACCTCACCGATACAATCGATACCAAAAAAGGATTTCGGTAAGGCGATGTGCTGTCATGTGACTTCTTTAATTTGATTCTTGTGAAGATTGTGCAAAACTCACGAGCCAACACCAGAGGCACAGTTTTAAAAAAAATCGGTGCAACTACTAGCATACGCCGACGATATTGACATCATTGGTAGGGCCCAACGTGATGTCATAGCCACGTTTGCTAGTATAGAGAAGGAAGCGGCAAAAATGGGTTTAGCAGTAAATAAGTTCAAGACGATGTATATGCTCGACGAATGCGACAGAACGTCACCATTGACAGATATAACTTTGAGATAGTACGGGACTTTGTCTATCTCGGGCTATGGAGACGAAGATTCGATCAATAACTATACCAGCTGTACAGCGATATGCCCCAATACTCCGGCTCGCAGAGTCTTCGATTCCCAGCCAGACGTTGGACGCAGTAGAGGTAGCTTTAAGTGGCACGCACAAGTAGAAACCGACAGGTTCATTCCGGATTCATACCCTTGTATCAATATTGTCAGTGTACCTACGCTAGTAGTTGCACAGATTTATGAACTATTGTGCCCCTGATGTTAGCTTTTGTGTTTCGGGTAATCCTCTCAGGAATTATAGTAATAAGATTACATGGAAAAGCATCATCTTATCCAAGTTCAATTTTTCATTGACTTGCATGAATAGCGTTTTCATAGATTCCACAAATAATTGACAAGACAATTTTTTTTTTGTAAAATTCTAAACAATTAATTTTATTTTTGTTATTAATTTCTCATTTAATTTGCACTTATGTAGCGAACACCCAAAATTATCGCCGAATATAATAACATAGAATTTTATTTAACATTACAATTATAATATAGTCATTCATATATATATACTGAAAATAATTATCTAAAAATAATAAAATAAGATAAAACTCTAATACATAGAATGTCATTAAAATGGAAATGTTTCAAACATAAATATATATGTGTATAATTCAAACTAAAAAAATTAAAAATAAAATGTCTTTATGTTGTTTTTATATTTTTATTTGTTGTTTTTGATTGTGTGTGCGTGGTTTTACTTTTAGTAAAACATTATGTCGATCTTCAACTAACACAACAATTTTTATAAATGAATGAATAGAAGTATCTTAATGATTAAATTATATCTAAAATACGCTTTTACGTCTTTATACTGTTACTGTGATTGCAGTGGCTTAAAGCTAATGGTTTGAATTTTTATTTGTTTCCTTCAAAATAGAATGTGTGTTGTTGATAATATGAGCTGAACATATTATATATATATATTTGTTTTTGTTTATATAACATCTAAAGTATATATGTAAATTATCTCTCTATCTACTACAAAATGGAGTGTATTGCATGAGTGTGTTAGTAAATATTAATTATTAGTATTTATAGAGTTCTAGCCTTCATTTGTTGTTGTATTATTTTACTTTTTGTTTGAGTTTTAAATCTAAATATATATTTTTATAAAATAAACTTTTTTAATACATGTGTTCATTTTGTAATACGTGTGGTATACATATAGGTTTGCTTTCTTGTTTGTATTGTAATGAGTAAAAGAAGGCTAATGAACGAAAAGCCTCACGGTTGTTGGATGCAATTAGGTATATTATATGATTAAGAATTAATTATGTTGCAGTACATAGGGACATGTAGTAATGAAAACCGCCTTGTGAGGTCTTCATGTGAATAGGTAACTGATATTTTAGGAACTGTTTGCGCAAAATTAGACATAAAATTATTGATTCGGCAAAGGAGCACTTTTTGTTAAACGACTTTCTTGTAATATGGACCATCTCTATTTAGTAAGATAAGTTTGTTCCTCAAAAAAATAAACTTAATGGGTATGTGGGATGTGAAATGGGAAATAGAGGGTTAGAGGTTTCGGGAATTAAATTTTTTTCGTATTTTGTTTAGAGCTGTACTTTATTTCGGACATACATTATTCCGAGTGGGCTCCTCCTCCTCCAACCACCGTCATCTGTAGAATATTGATTGGCAGAGTGCCTTTTTAAGGATTGATATTCGGGATATACTCAGCTATATTGAGAATAACCTGGTATTTTTTCTGTACGGTAAATCAAGATGTAAAAAAAAACAATAATGTGAAAAATCACTTTCAACATAAAATCAAAATAGCAATTCTTTTTCGTTTATCAGTAATTAAGCGATACCGAATTTCACTCCTCGGCATTTATCTATTAGCATTCGACAGACGTGTTATGCTTCGAATATATCAACAATCGAAAACGGGAAAAATATGGAATCAATAAGCAACGTTTTTCGAGCTCTTGGCTAAGCAACTGCCTATCGATTGTTCAAACTGTCATGACAGGAATTGTGGTCATCTTTAGTAGTATTACGGACATCACATTATCATAATCATGTTTGGCAATTTACCTAGGATAATTGACTCCGCTGCATAACGAAATTATACTTAGCTGGCAAGGATCCGTCATAGTCGACGCGAAGAATATGGAAAATCACTTCTGAAGACTGTTAAACGGAATCAGTCTTCTATTCGAAATGATTGTGAAAATTCTACATAAGTTAAACCGGGTAAAATGGCGGTCTTCTTGCCAAGCTATGTCTGAACAATATAACCTCAGCATCGTTTGCCCGATTTACACAGAAAGAGAACCTTTCAAAAGCTCCAATTACAGGGGCTCTAATAAATAAAACGAAACGAGCGGCAAGTGAACGATACAGAAGTAACGATAAAGTTTAAATCGAGAAATATTTATGGCAGCTCAACGAAAACTATAAGACTGCCAAATATCAGTCGCAAAAAATTACGAGTATCGTAAAACCTAAAACGATATTCGTTTAATGTAATCGAATTTCAGCGAGAGTGAAATGAATTCAACGATATTCTTTTTATAAATTATGGCCCCAGATTACTCCTCACCATTGCTTAAAAAATCATGTCTGTCATTATATGTGATCGCCTGAAAGCTTCCACCAACAAAATGATCGGACCTATAAAAGATGGATCATGGCACTCATGAGCTTTGATGTCGAAATTAAATGTACTTATCACATTTTCTCGTTTTTGTTCGAAAGATGAAGCACATGAAGGGCGTGGGCTAAGGGTAAAAATACCCATGCGTATGTATAAAGTTATAGACCTTTGAAGAACGCGTATCCTTTAGGCAAATGTCAGAGGATCTCCATATTTTTAGTATGTACATATATAACAGTGAAACAATGGAGCAGAAGCAATCTACCAGAACAAAGTCTGTATGGTCGCACGATCTGTTTTAGCCCCGGACTTTCCTTCATCGTACCAACTAGACGATAAGACTGGCATGATTGTTTTATTGTGCTAGGCCAAGGGTCAAGTCTAACACCCACCGACGAGGTAAGAGGAGCATGCCAGCACCGACCCAAAAGGCACAGAAGGTCTACGCAACAAAATGGCACTGGCATAATATCGACATTGTCAACAAGGCATAAGAAACAGTGAAAGTTGTCATTAAAATTTAAAAATAAAGGAGAAGAACATCAGGAAACCAACATTAAAAACGGAATAAAATCTACTACTTTCGAATATGCAAATCCGTATTTAATAATATTTTACCCAAATATATGTTTTGTTTTGTCTCCTAACGCATGAACTAAATGATAGGCCTGTTGATCCATATATCTGTTCAACTGATAGTGCACACAATATGCACCTTCAACTAGTACCAGAATCACGCGTTCCCCATTGAAAGTAGTTCATTGGGAGATTTTCAATGTTTTTTATCAAGGGACTTACGGGTTTTGTTGGTTTATGAAGCTTTTGAGAACAAAATTAAATCAAAACAAAACAACAAGAAACCCAATCACTGTCGAAAAGAAACAAAAAAGATAAATAAATAGAACAACGATGAACCGTCAGGTGGGACGTATGTTTGAGTGTAAAAAACAAAGCAGAGAGATATCCAATTACTTTCAATAGATCTGATTCTTGTTAATAGTTTACAAACATTTTACCTTATAGTGTAAGCTTACAATTCATAAATATTCGACTGAGGGGGTTCTATTATTAGTTAGTTAGTAGCAATATTAATACTGTGTGCTAAACAAAGTGATTTTGTTTGTATTAAATAAACGAATGTAAGCATGATTAAAAAAAATGATATTACTCGTGAGACTTTGAACGTTCTTTCGCCTTCCAATTAAGAGTAATTGTATTCAGTTCTTAACGTAAAACTAACTTCTAACAGGACATCCACTTTATGTTTATAATGAAAAAAAAAAAAAAAAAAAAAAATAGAATGTTAAAATAATATATATGTCTGTGAATGTCTGTTGCCTATGAACTAAAATACTTTTCGTTAACGAAAACAAAACAATTAATTTCCATCATAACTGCAAATAGTCTGTTTGTTTCAGGGTGGTGGGGTGAGTGGTATAATATAAATAAAATATGTACCGATCAAAGAACAATTCGAATATAGGAAATCGACTTAGCAGTTGAAATAATTCCAAGATATACTGTGTAAAAATTTAACAGAAAGGGACTTGGAACGATTCTTACTTTTTTGTATAAGGTGTGCGTTATTTATTGATTACGCGTTTTAAAGCTTTTTTCTGATAATTTTGATGTATATTCAAGGTTGGGTCACTTACCCACTGTTGGCCTCCACACAACAGTTTTCTTAGCCCCAGCGAGCGTCTATTATCCACAGTCAATATTTGACTAATCAAATTTGAAAACTTTAAAAAAATTTAAAAAATACAAACAAAAACCTCTCCTAAATTTTTATACAGTATATCTTAGGCTAAACCACTTTAATTGATCGTGGTTTTAAAGAAATAGCTATATAAATGTTCTTTAAATTTTGATGTATCCTTTTTACACTAACTAAATGAAATAACAACTATCAACATATCTCTCAAAAGGATAATCAAAAATAAATTTGTATAACCTTGTAACAAGCCCACTCCTGAAAAAAGAGAACAAAAAACAATGAAAAGTACAAAAACGTGGAAAAAAACATAAAACACGCAAGTAGACAGTTAATACCCTGCGGTATGCGGTCTAATGCGTGAAGGCACTTAAAAAGTGTGCGCCGCCCAATTCAAATTGTTGTTCATTGTTAAACTCGAAGCTATCTGTGGAAGTTCCTCCGCCAAAACCACTAGCGCCGCTCGTTTTAACGTTTTCCATGTCCAGCATGGGCGGTTTGTCACCTGGCTTCCAGCGACGATGTATTCCCAATGCCTTAAGCTTTTGACACACCGATGATGGTGATATAGAAAAACCCTTTTCAGCAAGTCTGGCCGACACCTTCCAATACTGTATGTTGCTGTCCTCTTTGATCATTTCAAGTATTTCACGTGTGATCTCTTTGTCGCGCAGCTCTCGTTCGGCGGCTTTAAGTCGACGTCGCGGCATATTGGCTTTTGGAGTGCTCGTTGCCAATGCTGTGCTCGATTGCATCGGTAATAGTTGTTTCTCTGGAGGTTTCGGACGTGTTTCACGTTTGCTGCGATATGAGAGTGGTATACCTTTTACAATGGCGTCGCGTAATTTCCATGCGGTCATCTGCGATACATTCAATTGTCGAGCGATTTCCATAGTGGAAGCATTTTGTGATACAAGCACCTTAGCCGTGGCGTACTTTTCATCATCAATGAAGACATTCGGCTTGCGAGGCTTCTTCGTAGGTCTATTATGGATATAAAATTGGTTGTTGATTGTTTTGAGAAATTTCATTAATTTGTTAACTTACGTTGGATTGGCTTTTACAGTTTGGACAGGCTTGATGGATAAGTTAACTGGCAGTTGAAAACCAGGTCTGAAATAATAAAAACAAATTGATTATTGTTAAGACTATGATTTATGATGATTATAAGTAATAGCCGGGCTCAGTGGCGCGACGGTTGGTGCGATGAACTGACGAGCAAAAGTTGTGGGTTCGATTCCCAGCCGTAGCAACACCTAGATGATTTTTCACAGGCCCTCCGCTCGTCATGATCTGACAAATCATCCGAGTAGTATCAATTGTCAAGAAAGGCTTATCTCGAATTCGCCGTTCGGAGTCGGCAAAAAACAGGAGGTCCCGCCATCGAGCTTTAAGCGCACGCACACATGAATGGTTGTAAGAAAGCTCGGCCCTGGGCACTTATGAGCCTGTTGCGCCAAAAATTTTAACCCAATCCTGAATATATGAATTAGGTTCAAAAGCATTTGGTTAAGAAAATATATTCACCCATTAAAATTTCATGGCCCTAATTCATAGAGTGCCGGGAAACAGAAAAAAATTGAAATCAAAATAACCTTAACACTTGACGTTTCACCACAAAAAAAAAAGTTAAAAGTGCCTCACGCTACTTGTAAACAGACTTGCAGACAGAATTCTAAGCCTAAGCCTGTAAATACTTTTAGGAAGTGTTCTAAGCCTGATCCTGTTCACTAGGAAATATAAAATCCCTCATGCAAAAGGAATCGAATTAGTCTTTTCAGACAAAGCAAGATACCTGGAAGCTGAACATAACAGAAAGGGTAAAGAAAGCAACAGTCGAACTTTATTCCCGCAAGAAAGCCAAGGCACGATTTGAGGAATGAAATCTCGTATCACGCATTGGCTCTATATTTCAGTTAAAGGATGGGTGCTAAATGACTCGATTGATTTTTATACCGATGGCTACAAAACAAACGACGGAGTGGGTGCTGGTGTCTTCTCCAGTCTAAATCTCAGCCTACATTTCAGTCTTCTAATCACTGCAGCGTGTTCCAATCGGAACTCATGGGGATCAAAGAAGCTTTATCCTAGCTGAAAGATAATGTAATATCTGCCAAGGATATCAGAATTTTCTCAAAAAATTCAAAGACAACCCTAGTTGCCGATCAACTCTGCCTGTCCATAGTGATATTCCAGGGAACTGTAAGGCTGATGAACTCGCCAGACATGGGACTAAATTACCAGTTGTTCCCAACACGGCTGCACTAGGTATTTCTATCGCTACATGCAAAAACTTACTACTTACAACAAATCAAACTTCAGAGTAATCCTTGGCACAACGGGTCAAATAACCAAACAAATTTGACCAAAGCTAGATTTGAGAAAATCAAAGGGACTTATTTTGCTCGATAGATCGTATATTAGCGCCGCCATAGGTTCGTGCCATCACTGGACAATGTTTGTTATGCCGGCACGTAGAAAGGCTAGGCATCTACTCAAACGACATCCGTAGGAGCTGCACGGAAGTAGAGGAAGACGAATTAATTTTTCATCTGCTATGTATTTGCCCGGCCCTATAAAAAAAAATTAAGCTTAATATTGGAGCTTACTATTTTCAAAATCTTAGTGATTTTCCTCCGTTTCATTAAAAGCTCAGAATGATTTTCTCATAGATAACAAGGAGAATGGACAAGATCCACGTGATATCGCAATGGATCAAACAAATGGTCTAAGTGTGCTGACGAACTCGCTGGAAGCCACTCTAACCTACCGAGATTCCGTTAATACAGTGAGAAGGGGTATAGTTCATAGTGCCTCTTTGTATGTTTCAAGTATGCAATCAGTTGAAGGTAATAACATTTCTAGACCTATCTTTATTGTAGATTCAACTTAACCTGGTATATCCGGATCAGGAATTCATGGCTCCCTGTTCGGGTTTTTTAGCCATGTTTTTGGTGTTAACCACATTTTACCAAACAGCTAGGTTAGATTTAGCTTTACAATCGCAATTTAGTGTTCGGTTGTAAGTTCCACTTCTTCCCAAAGAAGTTTAAATTTTTTTTGAATACCACACTTAAATACTTGGCATTTGTTGTGGTATCAAATTGGACAACTTGTAATTTCGATGGGTCCTATTTTAGAACACTTAGATTCTTACAAAACAGAACGTTTCTGTGATTTTTGGGTTAACGGCAAGACAGTTGTTATATCAGTCCATTGTTATATCTGTTTTGGTGGAGCGGATTCCATAATGTCTTTATCAGTACAGTTAAATAATCTGCGTTAACGACAATCTTAGTACACGAGGTGTTTAAGCATTTTGGTAACACAACTGTTCCCCAGAAAATATGGAGCTCCGAGAATCACGTTTTTCTTATCACTATAAGCAATTTATGTATTCTATCTGTTGGCAAAAAACTGGGCTCTATATATAAAACGTAATGAAATGTATGCGCTAACACAAACACATGTGCTGCTCAAAGTCAATAAAAACGAATACAAGCACTTACTGTGGAATATTAAAAACTGCTGGCAAAGATTGGAACAAATGTTGCTTGAATCTCTGCATTGGGTCTTCGTTCCGTTGGCCTTCGCCTCGTTCTTCTTCCTCATCTTCCTCATCATCGTCATCATCATCATCATCATCGTCCTCTTCATCATCATCATCATCATCGTCGTCATCGTCATCTCCAGATGGATCTGCGTTTTCATTGTGCATGTTGATTTTCTTTGTTGCTGCCATTACCATATTTGACGGAGTATGCTGCAGCATTTGTTGCATGTGATTATGTCCACCATTTGCGTAACCACTGTCATAGTTTAATTCCTGTTTTATCGATTGGACATTACTCTGTGAATTGTTTGGTTCACTATTGCTTTTGTTTGTGTCTTCCTCTTCTTCATCGTCATCATCATCATCGTCGTCATCGCTGTCATCGTCATCGTCATCATCATCCTCGTCGTCATCATCTTCGTCGTTGTCCTCTTCGTCTTCATCCTCATCTTGTACTTCCAGCTTAATGTCATTGTTTTCCTGGATGCGACTCGTGTCAGTTGTTTCTTCATTTTTATTTTGTTCAGGTTGGATGCTCAAGTTCATTTGTTCGACTGCGACATTTGATGTCTCTGCTACGTTGGAAGTTTGTTCTGTGTCTGGCTGTTGAATATCTTCTCCTGCTTGATCAACAAAACGTTCATGCAAACTGACACCGTTGACCAAATTTTTACGCAAGCGCCATGCGAACGTGCGTGATATGTTAAGCTCTTGAGCTATTTGAGTTGTTGTAGCCTCCTTTAGAATCAGTTGCTTTGCCAGGGCGATTTTCTGCTCGTCTAACTTTATTCGGGTTCGTCCCTTTCGCTTGGAATTGTTAACGAAAACTCTAAAATAAAAAAAAAGGGATATGACAACCCATTTTTGTAGAGATGAGCTAGGTTACCTTCTGTTGTGAATGTAAAAGGCATTATCTGGTTTTCGTGGTGGAATTACAGGTTTCGGGAAATTATTGTATTGGACGATATTTTGTTTAAATAACTGCTGTAAGGGCCTGTAAGGAGGGAGAAACAAATTAATTACTATCAAAAATATCCAATAAATAAAAGGCCAACTGACACTTTAGCGGCACGAGATGGGCAACCGGTCCTCTTGTGCCATCCAAGATGATGTCCAGTTGGAAATAGAACATGACAGTCTGTACACTGCATTGGACGGCTGTTAATAATTCAAACGGAAAAATAAATTTAAGATTAAACATGCTAAAATTATTAAAATACAAAATATGGAATATGTTATTAGCGATATCATTATTTAATATACCGTGGGCTTTTTGAGGGCGAGTTTTATAATAAAAGGAAAGCGGTATGACATCAGCTTTGAAAAAAGTATAAGAAAGAAGAATGAAGGATATAGAGCTCGTACAGATTCCTTTCGAGATGAATAAACTACAACTGAAATGCTTAGAACATGGAGAAACCACTTCTGTATTTTATTTTACGTCGAATATAAACAATCTATCATTGTCTACCGGAAAGAGCCATTTAATATTATCAACGACAGCGAAAACTGCCCAGCCTTCCGAGACGATCCCAATAGATTATTTGGCTATGAGCCAATTTGAGTCCGATAAAAGCATGGAATCTCAACATTGTTTCACTACACATTTAAATGATCTTATCTGCAAACAGCAGATCCTTTGATCTGAGTTCATTACAGAGGCATAAGCCTTCACAACTAATAAGTGAACGCCTAAACCCGTTTCTCAAAGTCCTAATCGGCATCTATTAGATTTAGATTTAAGATTTATTTATTTCATTAGGAAGATTCACATTAAGGCACAGATTCTCTTACAACCTTGTGAATATTTAAAAATACATCAATTAAAACGGATGAATATTTTAAGCTTTTTTTAGGGAAATCAAAATTTAAAAAAAAATTATAAGAAAATTGGGGAATAACAATACAATAGGAAAAGGGTAGAGATAAACTTAATAATCATTTAATTCATGAATAGCCTGATCTCCGAACATGCTTTGGAAGGAAATTCCATAAGAGGATGGAGTTTACGAAAAACTGTCGTTTAGATAAAAGACAAGATAAACGAGGGTGTATAATGTGTAGGCTTATTTCTAAGGCACCGAAGCGTAATTTGTTATTGAGATAACTTGGCTGTTTATTTTTGAATGACATAAGACAAAAGGATAAATGATCTATATCTGGGTAGGTGACCAAACGACATGTTGTAGAGATGTTTCGAAAACAAAGAGATTGTATCGAATCGTCTTAAGTTAAATACATAACGCGCAATGTTTTTAAATGCAGCATAAAGCTTTTGTTTTGCTGATTGCTATGTGTTTTTAGAGGAGTATAGAAATGGGACATCCATAGTCGGCGTAACATACTATACGCCCTCCCAACTGATACGGGAATGTGCTTACCCCATGTTAGTACCATATTAAAAACCATACCCAGACTTCTGGCTGTGTGAACAAATTTAATTTAAGAGCCGCTGAGGAGAACGTCAGGAAAGTAGGAAACACCAAGTGTTTTTTACTAATAACGATATATTTAGTTTTAAGAGGGTTTAGGTAAGGTTAGGTTGCATTGGATGCACGCAATGCGGGTACCAAATGGATCTGTCGACATTCCAATATTCGTTAGCCAAATTGAACCATTCAGAGCTAACTATGTAGCTTAGGGGGTTTATGATATTGATATTAGCTAGTTCACCTAGATTATCGAAGATTTGGCCTCCCAGAAAAAGCTTCCTTTTTCCGGAGAGAGCTGGACAAGTGCATAGAAGGTGAATAATACTTTGCTCCTCTCCAAGCCAAGCAGCTTCTACAGAATTCATTGCTGAAGAGGCCTAGTCTTTTTTACACCGATTATGGTGAGGATGTTTAATCTGTTCAGCATTGTCAGGCAGATTAAGCGCTTCTGGTTAAAGTTTCACCAGAATTGTCTCGATATTTGACATGTTGTGCCGTTTATCCATCTGCGGCTTGCTTTCTTGATTGTATCCGGTTCGATCTGTAATTTAAATATAGCCAGGAACATACCCAACGTATACTGGCGTAAGAATTTCAAAGGTAGTGCCCTGTCTGGCAATCTCATTTGCCTTGCAATTCCCTGCTATGTCTCTGTGGCTCGGCACCCAATCTGCCATCTCGTTAAGAGATAGTCGGCATTCATGGGCTGATTTCAAATTGAACGAGGTGGCTTTCAGGGATTTGATTACCGCTTGGCTGTTGCTGAAGATGTTAACATACTTTGCTGATATTACATTCCTTTTCATCGTATTCAAGGCTTCTTTGATTGCCATGATATCCGCCTGGAAAACGCTACAATGATGAGGAGAACACCTCCACCCACTCCAGATTCTGTTTTAGACCAATTCGTGGGATTTAGAAGAGTTTACGAGAAGTCCATTTTGTACTGACCAAAAGGATATTTGACCAAGGTCAATATTGATTTTGGACCTTCAAACATAAAAAGAGGACAACTTTTGTACAGTTAAATGTCATCTGCATACATGTGGATGACGATAAACAATTGGCGGAATCTCTTAATATAAATCATGATCGTTCCTTGTAGAACCCCTCTACAATTATAATGAAATTTAGACATTCTATTACCCACTGACACAGCTTGTTTCATTTGTTCGAGATGTGATAACATTAGGGTAATCGCTGTATTTTAGAAGCCAAACATTATAATCAGTTAAAAACATAACTTGACATGATTAACCATATCAAAAGCCTTGAGGACAAATTTAGTGTCCTCATACCCTCGGTAATATTCTGATCAACTAAAAGAATGCTGTTTTAATCGCTAGCGACAATTATTTTAGACAGATCCTATAAGGAGATCAACTGTTTCAGATTTGAGTTCCACAAAATCAAAGTCTTTCTCACTTCCCGGGAAAGACTTACATTTCGGAAAACATTTCTGGAAGTTTTTCAAGTATATTGTCACACCATCACCAACTCTTCCAATTCTATTAGTACGGTTATAGTTAGGAAAGTCGAAACAACTAAAACAACGGGTTAAGAAACGATCGATAGTATAAAGTAAGAATGAAGCATTTAATCGAGACTATCGCTTTTATATGAACATGAGAAATAGAATGCTGATGCATGTAATATCTTCTAGACCTTCGATGGAGTTTGTCACTGAGCTACAGTTGGAAAAGTTTAAGCATAAGAACTGCCCCGAATTTTCTCTTTTCTAACGCTCCTGTAATGTGGTTGCTATACGTTCCGATGAACATTTTTTAAATGTTAGAGTACCTCAAATTATGAATTATTTTACCCACTCTGTTTTAGTTTTGCAGATAACAGTATCCAGCTGTCGCACAACTTATCGCTACTGTTGCTCACACGCAAAACAGCGAACAAAATAATTCCGAAAACGAGGACCAGTAGAAAAGGAAAACCTAGTTGATGTTAACTCATAGCCACTAAATGACAGTTCCGTTTTCTGCGTAAACCATGGGTTTATGAAGGAACATTTATATGTTATAAAATGTGTTTATTAAATAAAATAAAAACAATAATATAACGTTAACGGTTCATACAGAGCTTTTCCATCAATTGTATGAACGAAGTTACATTTTTGTCAAAGGTACTTGGACTACCATTTGACAACGATAACGATCGCAATTGCACGATACTTCTTGAGTTAACCGCTAGTTAGTTGAATAAATGCTCATGAATGCACAAATACGCACAATACCTCTCCTAATATATCCTACAAAACCCCATTAATATAACAAAAATTTAGTTCAATTTAATTTAATCAAAACATTTAATAAAATATTTGTTACTTACGTTTGATTTCTTCTCTTTTTTACGCAGCGTCCACGCCGAACGTGCTTCTCAAGAAAACGCTTATACAGGTAAGTCTTCTTGCAGTTCATACACTCGTACACCGGCGCCGAACGCCCATGACAACTTTGCATGTGTTCCTTGAGTAGTTGCTTCATGTCGAACAGCTGATAGCATATGTTGCATTGAAATCCGTGCACTTGTCCATCGCCACCTTGTCGGTCATTGACATCATCGTGTGGCGTGATGAGCTCAATTTCCGGAATCAAGGGCAAATGCTCATCATCCATTGACATTTCACAAGATGGAATCATGCCGCCACCGCTTCCAATGCCATTACAAGCTGCCATCGCGTCCGCCTCTTTCGATTGTTGCTCCATCAAATAGTTGTTCATCATCAACCGAATCGAGTTTAAGTCGACATGTTTGTAATCCATTTGATCGAGGCCTCCACTGGGATTGTTGCCGTTCATAAGCATTATTTGGGCCAAATCGCTACCCATGTTGGCGGCGTTATCGACTCCTCCTCCAGACATCTCCTCATTTTGTTCATTATCAGAACTCTCTGATATTGTAATAACATCGCCACGGTGGTGCTCCATTTTGCGCATCATTTGCAGATGATGCCGAAAAAAATTGTCCGCATCTTCGCATTTCTTTTTGAACATACACGCACTGATCGCTGACTTTGCACACGACATACACACCTGTTGCGGCAGTGTATCGCCTTTTTCGATCTAAAAAACAAAACAAAAACAACAAAACTAATACAAAATCGACAAATATGAATTTTATTCTATTATTCATGAGCATGCCACATAATTGTGTGTTTCATATTCAAAGACGAGTATCTATACAGATATTATATTCATTTGGCATAACTGTAAACACACGAACCAACCAAACGAACACAGTGGGTGAATGAAACACGAAAGATAAGAAAGGAAAATCCAGAACATAATACCACATGAACCAGATAGACATTATACCTAGAGTTTACGATCTAAAAGACATACCTTAACATCGGCCAACGTTGTGATTTTCTTCCACAGCATATCTTCGCCGAATATCGGAATCATGGTCGCACACTCCGAATTTGATATGCAAATTCGACACAATTGAATATTTTCATCCATTTTTCCACATTTGCTTGGAAATCTTCGGTCGCTGCTTTAAGCAAGTCAAAGAATGGAAAAACTTAAACACGGATCTCCAAAATGCGCTATTATACAGCAAAGTAGTTGACTTTTCCGTGCAGCAAACACAGCACACTGTCCCAGCTCAGCAAACAAGTTTTTGTAATTTTTATTTTCCTTCTCCTCAAATGTGAAATAATACACACAATATAAATGGAAAACACTTAACAAAATGTACAAAAAGGAAAAAATTCGTAATTTTTCCTTCTTTTCTTGTCAATTAGCCAAAAGAGAGTGGTGGTGGTGGTGGTTTGTCGACGACGACGACCGAACCGAACCTACCAATGTACTTGTACAACAATAGAATTTTTAATGATTATACTCTATATATTGTGGAACATGAAGAAAACGAGAGAAACGAAATATGAAACGAACGGGGGAATCAAGCATAAGAAAAATAAAACGAGTACTTTTTTTGTAATGAGTTTCTTGTACTTGTACTTAAATTATCATTTTTTCGTCTTTTTGATATTCTTGTTTCTTTTGTTATACAATCGATTTGTTTGTATTTTGCACTGTATAATAAACTATTACACTTTTTAGCACTTAACACTATCCGTAATAAATTAAAATGGAATGGGAACTATGTAGCTTTTGGGAATATGAAGTGATTTAATGAATTTTTTTCTCGTCTGAGAATTAAAATGGAACAAAATTATATGCAAATAGATGCATTTTGACATCCATTTCCATTCAAATGTCACACGAGAACTAGTTGTGAGCATTTTTTTCCAATTGGGGGAATTCGAACAGATTCAGCCGGCTGAAATTGTTGGCCCAGTGTTTAGTGAGTGTTGCTCATTCAGCTGTGTAAGGGTGTGTGCGTCGATAGTCAGGTGGTTTATTTTTGTAACAGCAGGTGAAATTTAGCTAATGGTGCCATTGGCACAAAAATTTATTTTTATTTTTATCTAGACAGTTGTTGCGTTTCATTGAAAAAAAAATATTAACAGCCGTATTTATTAGATTTTCTTAGGCGGTGACTCGGAGGTTGCCTAGTTAGGCATGCCTGAATATAAATGTTGCATACATTTCTTCAGGCATTCATAAACTCATTATTAGCAGTGAATAAAGTTATGCACTCCTTAAAATGCCTCTGAACGCAAAAACCTTATTCATAAAACTTATACAACGTTGAATAGAGGCTGCATATCCGGAATTGAATAGTGCCTGTATAAGTGCATTTTATTTTTTAACTTACAAAAAGAAAGATATTGTTTTCGTGAAAATTTTCGAACTCGAGATTTCGATTGATTCTAACATTACCATGATAGCGGAATCCAAAAAAGTGGTTTTTGGAACCGTTTTTTTGCCCATAATTCTAGACCATTTTACTGGTACCTGCCATAAAAAATCCTACATAACCTCAATTTTCTTGAAAACGGCTCTAACGATTTTGATTAAACTTCATAGATACAATAAGCATATTAGTTCCAACAAAACTGCATACCCAGTTTTTTTTTTCGAAAAATCCATATAGCGTATTTTTGCATATAGGATGCATAAGGAATACTTTCAAGTTATCGATAACTATTTGGCCATTTTGAATGAAATATAATTAATATATCACTATTAGTGTTTGCAACAATTCCACGTAATTAGTTTTGGCTTAACTATCCCTCACGAAATTTTCAGTTTGGGCCAATAACGAAAAATCATTAAAATTCACATAGACACCGATTCCTTCAATTCCCGGAATAAACTATCCATTAATCACATTTCGACATTATTTATATCATTTGTAGCATCAATAATCGAAATCTCTATTACCTATTGTGTATTTTGGCCAAGTTATGAATACCATCAAATTCTCTCATGCTTGGGATTTGATCTTATGCCCAACTCGCTGTGAAAGAGAAAGTTCGTTTCAACAATATTTAGCTTTTCGGCAATCGTTAGCAATTGATTAATTCGATGATTCTCATGATTTTATTGATATTTTCGATTATTAGCCTTCCAAAGCGTGGAAGGCTAATTTTGACATCAAAATTACTGAAACGGTATCGACTGTTATCGAAGAAAATATGACGTATTTGCTCAGAGCAGTTTCTTTTAGTAGTACTTCCGTAGGCAGATTCAGATAACTAAAATCACCTTTCATGAACTCCATCATACTTATCCAAAACGTGGGTCGAAACAAAATGAAAACGTATTCATTCAAATCCACGGATTTGTGTGCTCACATATACATGATATGTTCGAGATGTTAAATGAGCCGCCAAGCCTCATCTCCTCAGTCGGCTCTTAAACTAGTATGTATAACATATTTAAACTCAAAGGCTTCCTCCATTGGCTATAATTGTTATAGACACGGTTAACAAAAAGCAGAATAGTGTGAACGACTTGGCCAAAATTGTTTCATTATACACATGCTACCGATACGTCTGTGAATCAATTAGATTTCAGTAATAAAATATCCAAATTTGTAAACTAGTTCAGAAAATTAAATTATTTATAGGTATGTATCTCTGTAAACGAAAATAGAACTTATTTATATGGATTTGCAGACAAAAATCTATGCTCACTTACAGACTGAGACTGGAATTTTCTCACAATCTGCACAAAGTCCGCTGAAAAAAAATTAGAATGCATAACGGCATAACCGTTATCCAGTGCTGTCATTTATCAGCTCTTTATGGAATCTGTGATTATTTAATTTCCGCTGGTCTGACTATCCAAATTGGAATAAAACATATGAGAAAGCTACAATCCGCTGTGCGAATAATTTCCCTATTCCATCCTTAAAATTTTAATCCCCAAAATGTGGGCTTTATGGCGATAAAATTGAGAAAATGTCTATTGTTATAATTTCGGATTGTAGTGTACGAACCTACCCTGATGCGTGAAAATCGAACAGATCCATATAGTGTCGATTGGAATGAATGAATGCCCACTGGAATGAATGACTGGAATCTAGTAAATGCGAGAATATCAGAGAATATGCCATATGTATGTGAAATGGTATATATAGAGATGCAGCGACAACCAGAGAGTTAGTCTAAATTATCACCTGGACGTGATTTGAATAGTGACTGAGTGAATTACCTAAGTGAATTTTGAAAAGTGATTATAGTGAGCGAATTTAATCGTTGGTATTTGATTTTAAAGAAGTGTAATTGAATTGTTAAACAAGAAACCGTTTTGTAAATAATGTAATTCTAGAAATAAGAGTGTGATTAAATAAATTATTATTAAACATAAAACAGAAAAGTGTTTTATCATTCGCAGCCCGGCTTCATTGTACACTATGTTACAACATATTGTTCAGAAAGTTTATAAAAATCTTTTATGGTTTGACAAAAAATAAATGTTTTTCTCCTGCATATGCTATGGGGTAGGGTATAGTGCAAATGTTTTTTTGTAGAAAAACGCTTGGGCGTGGCATTGTCACAATATATTGCTCAGAAAGTTTATCAAAATCTTGAATGGTTCGACAAAAAAAGTGGGCGGATTTTAATATTTAAAATAAACATTCCCAAAAAGTGATTATTATTATTGTTTTTGTGGAAAAACATTTTTTTTGTAAAAGACGTATCTGAAAAGGGGCGTGGCTAGTAACTTTGTATGGATAAAATGTAGTTAATGTCAATATTTAAATACCTAGTCAGGTAGTTTTTAGAATACTATATGGTTTGACCAATAACCACTTTTTATTGGTAGAATGCTCGTGGCAGTGGGGTGATTTGATTTTAGTTAAATTGTATTTTTTTTTTGGATGAACAAAGAGATCATTCTATGATTTTTGCTAAAATGTTACGGATTGACTAATACCTTCCAACTATAAATGCCCAGACCTTAGAATGAGAACCTCAAGAAAATACCTTTTTCACGACCTCCTCATATGAATGCTACCAATTATTGAGCTCAGCTAAAGGCATGCGTGTTTGGTATCTATTAGCAATACCTATGTATTCGCCAACGAAGCAATGTTTATCAAATGCCACTATACCAAGTGATGTGGAAATATACAGTCCATCAGATACTCCTAATTTAAGGCTTCGCAGCCCGGAATTTCCTGCAGCCAATTAACACATAACTAATTACTGGATCTATGAATTTTTAAATAAAATTCAATCAGGTATTACATCATAAGCTTATGCTATAATTAATACTGTTTTTGTTTATCATCGTTTAGCTACTGCAGCGCTTAACAACATGAAAATTCAAAATAGTAAGGACGTGTTTCAAATTGATCAATGGATTTGGAAAATGTCTGGCCTTAAAATACCGAAAAATAACAGAAACTGCTACTTTCTTTGGATGTTTATTTTTAACATAACCGTAACGATTATCTATCCACTTCATTTGGTAATAGTCTTATTTCAAAATCAGACCAAAGATGAAGTTTTTAGAAGTCTAGCGATCTCATTTACTAACGTACTCTGTTCTATCAAGTTCATTTCAATATGGTATAACATAAAAAACATATGGCTTATCGACAATATCCTTACTAAGCTGGATGGACGCATTCAATCGAACGACGAGAAGATGCACTTTCAGAAAAGCGTTCGAATTTGTAAATTAATTGCTTACATAACTGGGATGCTATACTTTACAGCTTGGATCACGCCCGAATTATCAGTTCTTATCAGTGATGAAAGATTCCTCATGTTCCCAGCTTGGATCCCATTCGATTGGAAACAATCATCATTAATGTATTGGATAGCGAATGCATACCAATTTATCGGTATAGCACTACACATTACAGTTACTTATGCCAGCGATACGTATCCGTCGTTGAGTTTAGTAATGTTTAGTGCTCATATACGAATACTCGCTATGAGAATGTCGAAATTGGGCACAGATCCAAGCAAGAGTCAACAGGATAACAATAAGGAGTTCAGGGTGTGTATAAAGGATCACAAAAGGCTTATTAGGTAGGTACTTTTATCAAAGTATAATCAAAAAAAAATCGTTTTTTGTTGCTTTTATCACAGGATATATAAAGTTCTGAGCTCCATACTTTCAAAGGGAATGTTCTTTCAAATACTAGTCACAGGAATCAATGTATGCTGTACACTAATCTACTTGGTGTTTTACGCTGATAAACTATTTTCTACAATATATTATGCTATTTATCTTGTAATATTGCTTCTGCAAATATTTCCGACATGCTATTTCGGAAGTATTTTCGAAACTGAATGGTTCAGCCTGCCATATTCCTTGTTTTCATGTAACTGGATGGGCCAAGACAGAGAGTTCAAGCAAAACATGATAATATTGTCGCAACGCGGTTTCCAACGAAATTCATTTTTTTGCATGGGTTTCTTTAGAATTAATCTAGATTCATTTTTTGTAACAATGAGAAGTGCATATTCGCTACTAGCTGTGATTATGAGAGTAAAGTAGTTTTTTTTTAACCATATGTAGTGGCGAGTTTTATCCTATTATGTGTTGTTATTGGTATTTTGATGTTTATTAAAAAGCACAATGTAATTTTTATACCACAGTTTTATTTGTTTGTGCATTCTATTTTTAATAGCATTTCTAATTATTTATCATTTTTGAAGATGAATTTGTCATGAAAATGTAATAAAGGCAATTAGTTGTCACTAGTCACCAAAAATATGATTGCCATTTCTAACAACAACCTTACACAGACTGGCTTTGTTGATTGTCAGTGTCAGCTATCACAAATCTAATTACTAATTAGCTGATTTTACGCCATGACAACTAGTATTTGTGTTTTATTTCGATATTCTCTCATTTCTTCGGATTTCCTTCCTTTTTATTTAAACCTTTTGGGGACCACTCCTTATTTTCATTTACGATTGATGTTAGTTAAATAATCAATCAAATTTTTGAACAATATATTTGTTTGTTACAGGCTGATAGTTTTCGTCAACTTCTAAATCCATTTTTTTGCATTGCATTCTTATGTGAATGCGACCGTATTAATGAGCTCAGCTAAAAGTACGCCTGTTTGGTATCTAATAGCATAACGTTTTCGCCAACGAAGCTATGTTTCTTAATACTACTATACCAAGTGATGGGAAAATATACAATACATCAGATTCTCCTAATAGATCAATTTAAGGCTTCGCAACTCAGAATTTTCTGTTGTCGATTAATACATAACTAATTACTGGATCTATGCATTTTTAAATACAATTCAATCAGCTATTACATCATTAGCTTACCCTATAATTAATACTGTTTTTGCCCATCATCGCTTAGTTAACGGCAATCCTTTTAGAAATATACTGCAACGCTTTACAACATGAACATTCAATATAGTAACGACGTGTTTCAAATTGATCAATGGATTTGGAAAATGTCTGGCCTTCAAATGCCGAAAAATCACCGAAATTTCTACTTTGTTTGGATAGTTATTTTTAACATAAGCGTAACGTTGATCTATCCACTTCATTTGGTAATAGGCCTATTTCAAAATCAAGCTAAGGATGAAGTTTTTCGAAGTCTAGCGATCGCATTTACCGACGTACTTTGTTCTATTAAGTTCATTTCAATATGGTATAACATAAAACACATATGGCTTATCGATAATATTTTTACTACACTGGATGGACGCATCCTATCGAACGACGAGAAGATGCACTTTCAGAAAAGTGCTCGAATTTGTAAATTAATTGCTTACATAACTGGGATTCTATACTTTACAGCTTGGGTCACGCCCGAGATATCAATTTTTATCAGCGATGAACGTTTCCTCATGTTCCCTGCTTGGATCCCATTCGATTGGAAACAATCATCATTAATGTATTGGATAGCGAATGCATACCAATTTATCGGTATAGCACTACACATTACAGTTACTTATGCCAGCGATACGTATCCGTCGTTGAGTTTAGTAATGTTTAGTGCTCATATACGAATACTCGCTATGAGAATGCCGAAATTGGGCACAGATCCAAGCAAGAGTCAACAGGATAACAATAAGGAGTTCAGGGTGTGTATAAAGGATCACAAAAGGCTTATTAGGTAGGTACTTTTATCAAAGTATAATCAAAAAAAAAAATCGTTTTTTGTTGCTTTTATTACAGGATATATAAAGTTCTGAGCTCCGTACTTTCAAAGGGAATGTTCTTTCAAATACTTGTCACAGGAATCAATGTATGCTCTACACTAATCTACTTGGTGTTTTACGCTGATAAACTATTTTCTACAATATATTATGCTATTTATCTTGTAATATTGCTTCTGCAAATATTTCCGACATGCTATTTCGGAAGTATTTTCGAAACTGAATGGTTCAGCCTGCCATATTCCTTGTTTTCATGTAACTGGATGGGCCAAGACAGAGAGTTCAAGCAAAACATGATAATATTGTCGCAACGCGGTTTCCAACGAAATTCATTTTTTTGCATGGGTTTCTTTAGAATTAATCTAGATTCATTTTTTGTAACAATGAGAAGTGCATATTCGCTACTAGCTGTGATTATGAGAGTAAAGTAGTTTTTTTTTAACCATATGTAGTGGCGAGTTTTATCCTATTATGTGTTGTTATTGGTATTTTGATGTTTATTAAAAAGCACAATGTAATTTTTATACCACAGTTTTATTTGTTTGTGCATTCTATTTTTAATAGCATTTCTAATTATTTATCATTTTTGAAGATGAATTTGTCATGAAAATGTAATAAAGGCAATTAGTTGTCACTAGTCACCAAAAATATGATTGCCATTTCTAACAACAACCTTACACAGACTGGCTTTGTTGATTGTCAGTGTCAGCTATCACAAATCTAATTACTAATTAGCTGATTTTACGCCATGACAACTAGTATTTGTGTTTTATTTCGATATTCTCTCATTTCTTCGGATTTCCTTCCTTTTTATTTAAACCTTTTGGGGACCACTCCTTATTTTCATTTACGATTGATGTTAGTTAAATAATCAATCAAATTTTTGAACAATATATTTGTTTGTTACAGGTTTTCGTCAACTTCTAAATCCATTTTTTTGCATTGCATTCTTATGTGAATGCGCCCGTATTAATGAGCTCAGCTAAAAGTACGCCTGTTTGGTATCTAATAGCATAACGTTTTCGCCAACGAAGCTATGTTTCTTAATACTACTATACCAAGTGATGGGAAAATATACAATACATCAGATTCTCCTAATAGATCAATTTAAGGCTTCGCAACTCAGAATTTTCTGTTGTCGATTAATACATAACTAATTACTGGATCTATGCATTTTTAAATACAATTCAATCAGCTATTACATCATTAGCTTACCCTATAATTAATACTGTTTTTGCCCATCATCGCTTAGTTAACGGCAATCCTTTTAGAAATATACAGCAACGCTTTACAACATGAACATTCAATATAGTAACGACGTGTTTCAAATTGATCAATGGATTTGGAAAATGTCTGGCCTTCAAATGCCGAAAAATCACCGAAATTTCTACTTTGTTTGGATAGTTATTTTTAACATAAGCGTAACGTTGATCTATCCACTTCATTTGGTAATAGGCCTATTTCAAAATCAAGCTAAGGATGAAGTTTTTAGAAGTCTAGCGATCGCATTTACCGACGTACTATGTTCTATAAAGTTCATTTCAATATGGTATAACATAAAACACATATGGCTTATCGATAATATTTTTACTACACTGGATGGACGCATCCTATCGAACGACGAGAAGATGCACTTTCAGAAAAGTGCTCGAATTTGTAAATTAATTGCTTACATAACTGGGATTCTATACTTTACAGCTTGGGTCACGCCCGAGATATCAATTTTTATCAGCGATGAACGTTTCCTCATGTTCCCTGCTTGGATCCCATTCGATTGGAAACAATCATCATTAATGTATTGGATAGCAAATGCATACCAATTTATCGGTATAGCACTACACATTACAGTTACTTATGCCAGCGATACGTATCCGTCGTTGAGTTTAGTAATGTTTAGTGCTCATATACGAATACTCGCTATGAGAATGTCGAAATTGGGCACAGATCCAAGCAAGAGTCAACAGGATAACAATAAGGAGTTCAGGGTGTGTATAAAGGATCACAAAAGGCTTATTAGGTAGGTACTTTTATCAAAGTATAATCAAAAAAAAAATCGTTTTTTGTTGCTTTTATTACAGGATATATAAAGTTCTGAGCTCCGTACTTTCAAAGGGAATGTTCTTTCAAATACTTGTCACAGGAATCAATGTATGCTCTACACTAATCTACTTGGTGTTTTACGCTGATAAACTATTTTCTACAATATATTATGCTATTTATCTTGTAATATTGCTTCTGCAAATATTTCCGACATGCTATTTCGGAAGTATTTTCGAAACTGAATGGTTCAGCCTGCCATATTCCTTGTTTTCATGTAACTGGATGGTCCAAGACAGAGAGTTCAAGCAAAACATGATAATATTGTCGCAACGCGGTTTCCAAAGAAATTCATTTTTTTGCATGGGTTTCTTTAGAATTAATCTAGATTCGTTTTTTGTAACAATGAGAAGTGCATATTCGCTACTAGCTGTGATCATGAGAGCAAAGTGATTTCTTCTTAGCCGTCATATGTAGTGGGGAGTTTTATCTTAATATGTTTTGGTATTGGTAATTTGTTGTTTATTAAAGAGCACAATGTTATTGGTAAACCACATTTTAATTTGTTCGTTCATTCCATCGCGATGGCTTTTCTCACTGTTGAATAATTTATAATTTTTGAAGGTGCGTTTTTCATAAAAATATAACAGGGGAAAATTATGACTAACAAAAATCCCTTACCACTGACTGGCATTGCTGATTGTCACTGTCACCTATCACAAATTATAGTAGAACAACGCTACAACAACTAATACCTATTTGGGTTTTCGGTATTCCCTCATTTCTTCGGAGATCCTCCGTTTTTATTTAAACATTTTTGGGATCAGTTATAACCTTCTCTTTTTAAGCAGTCTGGCTCAAAAACTGATAACATACGTAAGGAATCGAATTCTGACTCCATCCATACCTGTCTATTTACATATTAGTCGATTCCCCGCCTATAAGAGGTATAAGGAATCTTTCAGTCCGCATTGTGAAGCCAATGATAATTTGATGCGTCACAAAAAGTTTCATTGAAAAATCGTCTTCAGCGATGAAGCACGTTTTTGGCTTAATGGCTTTGACAATTAGCTGAATAAGCATTATTGGACTGCTGAAAACTCGCATTATTTCAAGAGATTCAATTGAATCCGCAAAAAAGTGTCATTGTTAAGGGGATTTATAGGTGTGATGCTATAAACCCATTACTACATTACTGCCGCTAATGTAGTCCGCATTCATGCTATGTCAACAGAGTTGTTTTTAGACAAAATTCGGTGGATCTGTGATATGTAGCTCCAATAAGATGAATCTATTGAAAGAAAATTCGGTTATCGTTCGATTTTATTTTTTTTTTTGCATTTTTGTGTGAATGAAATTTGTCAGTTGGCATTTGACAGTCGCGCTGAAATTATTTTAAACATTTTATTTAAACAATGTTTCAAATGTTAATACGTGGAGAAAATAACGTGACTTTTTTGGTGTTAATCATGTGCCGTGCAAGTCAAACATTAAGCATATAATAATTAATTTTGAAAATTTTGCAAACACTGGTACATTTAAAGTATAGACTGAGTGACAATTAACCAAAAGTATGCCAGAAAAACTTTATGAAGTAAGACAGTGGATTTCTAAATATCCTCACCGACGACGCACACTGTACGAAAAAAAAATGTTTTTTTCTAAATTCCAGAATAAAATCAAAAAGAATTACTAAAATCGGACTTATAGTTTCCATTTAATAGCTTTGTGAAGGGACTAGTTGTCGAAAGTATGAAATATGCGGTAAAAATCCTTTGCAATTAAAGTTGTGTCATTTTTTTTTAGCTTGAGCCGACTTATACAATTTTATTTTTCCTAAAATAGACTATATTTTTTCGTTTGTAAATCGAAGTAATAATGGAATTTTAAAATTAAAATTCGAATACATATAGCATATAATTATTTAAAGAAAGTAGAAAAAAAATAAAGATATTTTTTTGACATTGTTGGATGTATAATTTTAGCTGCATTTGCGTACAGTTGCCAACATTACCAACTATTACCACATTTTCCTTATGAAATTATCTTTCGATATCAGCCAAATTTAGGTGACACCAGGTGCCACTGACTATTTAATTGGCCATTGAAAACTACAATTGGTGGCCAAATTAAATGCAAATTCTTATATTACAAGAGAAACGCTATACTTAAACTAAAGAAAAATCTGAGCTGTAATTTTGACTCGAAATATTAAAGGCATATATGTAAAACAAAAACTCCAAACTTGCACCCTTAAAATCCTACACACTTGTCCACCATTTTGTTTTTAAATGTAAAAAGTTTTTGCTTGTAGCTTTTTCAATTTTCACGATAGAGAAAAAAAAATTGTTTTTTTCTCTAAAACCTATAGTTTAGGAGTTACAGATGATTTGCCTTGCAACATGACCCATTTTATATATTAGTCAACAAAAAATTTATCCTAGTTACCGTTAGTCAGTCAATAATACATTGTAGTAAAAAAAACAATAGAAAAAGAAATGGAGAAAATGTGCAACACTTTTGTTTTCAAATATATAGAAAACATATGAAAAGGCTACAATCTACTGTGCGAATTGATAAATAACTAAAACCCATTTTTAAATTAAAGACCCCCAAAGAGTGTGCGTGTCAAAAAACATTGCAATGACATTGTCACGATACGTTATTCAGACAGTTTTTCAAAATATTTTATGTTTTGACAAAAAACAAAATGTTGTTGCCTTGCCTTTAAAATCCAGACCATTTAAATGTCGATTGAAGAGTTGTCGATACTGTTTTATATTTGATAAAAGTCGACCTTTTTGACTTTTATCAAATATAAAACAGTATTTGCAGGTTGATATGATTAAAGAAAAAATGTTAATGTAAATATTATCAATTATTATTAAAGTGGCAAGGTGAATGATGTTCACATGCATGCGGCGCCGCATAACGAGTGATATTTTCAAAATCGACCTTATAAGCGTCGACATTTTTATCAGTCGTTATTTTTACGAATTGACTTTTCGAAAGTAAACATTATAATGGTCGATTTTTTCAAACTACATTTTAAAAATCGGCAAATCGTACCCAACCCGAGAAATGACCGTCAATGCCGGCGAACTTGGAGTGCTCGAGTCTTACAGCTCGCTTTAGACGACCGCCATTTTAAAAAAAAATGGTGTAAATCAACGAACTACTTGTAACAATTATTGGTGCCCTATATTGTCATATTTTAGAATTTTTTTTGTGCCTTTCATTGTTCCAATAATACGGTGCCACGGCGCTTCCCGATTTTTCCTTGTGTTGGTACTTGAAGGAAATGGTGTAAATCAACGAACCACTTGACCGTTGAGACCTCCAAAACGTTAAAACGCGCTAGCTTGGCATGTCAATGCAATATCCGCGCAATAAGCTTATAAACTTGCTTTGTTTACGAAAATAAACAGCCATTCATGTGTGGGTGTTCACTTCCTGCATGATAGCGGGACTCAGGTTTTATGAGGACTCAGAACGGCAAAGTTGAGATAATCTTTTCTTGACAATTGATACTACTCGGATAATTTGTCAGATCATCTTCAGAGGAGGGCCAGTGAAAAATCATTTAGGTGTTGCTATGGCTGGGAATCGAACCCAGCACATCTAAACGGTAGTTTATCGCACTAAATATCGCGCCATGGTGCAAGAAGTACACACGCATACGAGCCCTTGCGCCAATAATTTGTGTTTTATTTGTAGTCTGATATGTTTTTTTTTTCTTAATATAATTTTCACGCACTCTAGGGGTTATGAATACCCTTTAAATGTTTTACAACAGTACGATCGTTTTGACAAGGGGAAGAAAGAGAGTGATATGAAAGATTTTGGATGTAGTGGAGACTTAACTCCATGGGTCCGAACTAACTTCTGGGAGTCACTGTTTCTTGTGTTCGTTAAATTCAATGTACTTTTTTTTAGGTAAAACAACCGACCTCTTTGGTTTTTTTTATTTGAATAAAAGTTACGTAGATTTTGGCTGAACGCGCAACCTTCCACTCAACAGGCGAACACATTACCACTACACCGCGGCCACCCACAAATGTTAGTGCTTTGCCACCTAGTTATTGGCGTTTTTTAATCCCATTATCAATAAAGATCAGTGATTTAAGATTCAATCAAATTTGTCTGGTATGTAAGTAATATTAAAATAAAAAAATATCTTACGTTTATTGAATGCACATGTAAAATCGTATATATGTTTTGAACATTAATATTTCATCTAAATATATATTCCTGACTTTTTAACGACGAACTAACAACCGAACTGACAATGCATGGTTGTGACCGATAAACGAAAGAATAGTTTATCGTACTTAATCGATTGATGAATAAAAAAATGCAGTTACCTAGTTTTTTTTCAAACTAGGCATAATTTGTACCCAGTAAATAATACTTAATCGGTTTTTGATGACTATCACAAGCATGTTTGATCAATCACTACTGAGTTATAGAAAGACGAAAATTCACATCTGGCAAAAACTCACCTTTGAATGTCTAAATTGTGAACCGTATGACTTTTAGTTGTTCTTTAACGCTCTTATATGACAGTATCATACGACTCTAGAAAATGACGGTTGAAACAAGCGAGAATTTATTCCGAATTTTTAAATTTATTTGGAAAATTTCGGGATTTATACCTCCTCGAAAGCATCAGTTTCTGTACTTCCTTTGGGTGTTGGTTTTCAATGTTGCCGTTACTTTAATATATCCATTACATTTGGCCTTGGGACTAATTCAAGCTCGCACTAAGCAAGAAGCATTCAAAAATCTCGCAATCACAATTACAGACTTTCTGTCCATGATCAAGTTTCTTATAATTTGGTATAACTTAAAACGAATGCATCTGATTGGAGATATATTTAAATCTTTAGATGAACGCATTCAGACCCACATTGAAAAAAAGTTTTTTTTACAAATTGTTAAGCATTGCAAGTGGATTTTCTATTTCATTGCATTTTTGTACATCAATGCTTGGCTAACAACGGAACTTGCAACATTGTTCGATGACAAGAGGCGTCTAATGTTCCCAGCTTGGTTGCCATTCGATTGGAATAAATCTGCTACGAACTATTGGATTGCACATTTCTATCAGTTTATTGGAATAACTCTACACATCTTCACGACGTACGGCACTGATACATACCCGCCAGTTTGTTTGGCAACATTGAGCGGACATATCCGATTACTTGCTTTAAGGCTTTCAAATCTTGGAACAGATTCAAGCAGCAATCGCGTGAAAAATAATAACGAACTAAGGAAGTGCATCGATGACCACAAACGTTTGATTGAGTAAGTACAGTAGTATCATTAAAATGAGATCTTGGATCAACTCTATGAACATTTCATCCCCTCACAGGATACACTTCATTTTGAACAAGGTGCTTTCAAAAGGAATGTTCTTTCAAATAGTTGGGACTGGTTTAAATATATGCTGTACCATAATCTACCTCACTTTCTATGCGGATAATGTGTTTGCTTACATTTATTACACCCTGATGATCATCATACTGCCACTGCAGATTTTTCCAAGCTGCTATTTTGGTAGTGACTTCGAAATGGAGTGGGCCAATCTGCCATATGCGTTGTTTTCTTGCAATTGGACGGAACAGGATAAACAATTTAAACAAAATATGATCATATTTTCCCAACGGTGTGCTCAGAAGACATCATTTGTTTGTATGGATTTCTTTAAAATTAATTTGGACTCATTTTTTGTTACTATGAGGGGTGCTTACTCCTTATTTGCTGTTGTTATGCAAGCAAAGTAGTGTTATTTATGTACATATTATGTACTATTCGGCATGATAAGTTTTAGAATGGCTTACTAATTCACCTCTAAGTAGTTAAATGATTCAAAGTTAGTTATTGCACAAATGTTTAATGTATAAAGCCGCGTATGACATTTCAGAAATATTTGACACTTAATAAAAATGAGCACTCATGGCATACACTTTTGTTATCTTTTTTTTCCGCATTGCTTAGAATATTCAGACAGGCGGTGAAAAGAAAAGAAGTAAAGTACAAGTTTATATCCAGTGGATTACTTAAAATAATAAGTAAGCCATCTACTGAAAATTTATTTCTTAAAAATAATATTGTCCAACAATAAAATTTCTTGTGACGGCTCGGCATGTAGACTCCGTGATGGCAGCTATTTCATCTCCACATAACGTTCTTTATTCAGTGTAACCGCAAGAACCCTTTCATCTTCAAAAACGAAAGGGCCTATAATTCCTCACATCGCAGCCCACTTAAGGCGAATAAAGAAAATGCTTGCGTTTCGGATTCGTTGCACACCAGTAGTTGCAGTTCTGCTTCTTCACGTGTCCATTCAAATAAAAATCATATTTATCCGAAAATGATAGTGTTCAATTGATTGTGTTCAATTGCCTGGAATGCGAAGTTATGCCTCTGACTGCCATCCTGAGACTTTAATTCTTGCACCAATTGAATGGAACTTCAAGTTTTTGTGCAAAATACGATGTAATGATGATCTTTGTACATTCAAGGAATTTGCGCGATTATGAATTGAAGGGTAAGGGTCGTTACGAGTAGACTGATTAACACTCGCAATGTTCTTGATGATCTTGGCTGAACGAATATTGTGTTTTCCAGTCGAATGTGACACAACATAAAAGTGGCTACACCTCAAATTTTGCAGAATCTGCGCTACGGTGAATCACCGTTTTTGTTTAACTCGTGGACGTGGATTAAAATGATCTAAGGACGAAATGTTTAACTTTATTGATGTTTTTGCTTCGAAAGTTTTTTCAAATTTCCTTGAAATTTTAACGAAACCGACTTTTTACAGAAAACACCCACAAAATGTGGGCGTGGTAAAAAAAATGTTTATAGACGAAATGTAAATATAAGGATTGTCTAAATATTTATATTTTTCAAAAAATGTTTTAAAATTCCTTACCGCTTAGCCAAAAAGAACGTCAGTGGGCGGATTTTGAAAAATTTAGCACTTGTTCTGTAGGCACGGGCAAGGATCCTATATACTGAATTTCAATATTCTAGCTCAAAATTTAAGGCCTACAATTCGGTGAAGTACAGACGTACTGACAGTCAGACATTGCTGAATCGATTCAGCTAGCGATTCTGTGTCGATCCATATACTTTGAAGTATATGTAAACATATTTTCTGTATGTTACAAACTATGCATCGAAACGAATATACCATCTATGGGATATGGTATAAACATGTTGAACAGGTTAAACGAAAAATATTTAATTTGTATGTGTGGTAGCCGGAGAAGTGTAGATATAGCATCGAAATTGAAGCTTAATTCTTTGTAGTGTATTAAGGCTCTATTTCAAAAACATTGCCCTTGTTACTGGTTTCAGTTTTAATAAGTTTAATTTAATGAACTTATTGTTATCTTATTTGACAATCGACCACTTAAGTCACGTGACATTGGAGGCTAAATAACTTGCAAAACAAGTTGAAAATTAATTCATGGGCACTCAGATATTAGTGAAACAGTTTTATTTGCTTTGACCTGTCATGAAGATTCTAATAAAGAATAATTACATATTTTGAAAAAATTAATTACAGAATAAGGGTTCGACATTTACATTTCAATTTAGTAAGATTTTTCTTTCATGTTACCTTACCTCAATTTTCAGTTGTAAACTGAAATGCGGAACACGGCCAATATGTTATGAAATTAAAACTTTCAGACAAGTGCGACAATTTGTAGAACTGTCACCAGTCAATCTTCATGCGATTTCAGCGATATCCGTATGTCAAAAACTAAATAATTTTACCGAAAAAAAATAATCAGAAAACATGAAAACCTCGAATGGTGAATTAAAAAAAACTTGTCACTGTCTGTCACCATAACTTTCTTTTATCAGCAGTGCAGATGTTTATTGACTCTGCTCTTAAATCATTGTAGCTTATATACTAGTGGAAATATTAACGACCTGGTCTTACTTGGGCTATATAGAGAAATAAAAGCTTGGCTGCTATTAAATGTCTCTTGGCTGTAGAAAAGGACCTTAGTTTATAAGCTATTGCAATAGAGGTTACATGTCATTGCCATGACCATCGGACCGGACCTAATTGTTAAGCCTAGAAGATGCATGGAGTCTTATAATTTGACGACTATATTCTCCATTATGATTTGCGGAACTTAAGACTTGTTCTCTTTAGTAAAATTCTTTGGCATTTATTTTTTGAAGATTATGTCTATCAAATGTTGGCCGTTGCTACGTCGCAGATGGTCCATCCGTTGAGTCCAATTTTCGATCACTTGTTCGAGCATTTCGACTGGTAACTGGCGAATGACACGCGTGATGTTTTCCTCCAAGGCCTGAATCGAAGCGGGTTTGTCGGCATAAGCTTTTGACTTTACATATCCCCACAGGAAAAAGTCTAACGGTGTGATATCACACGATCTTGGTGGCCAATCGACCGACCGAAATGTTCTCTCAATAAGTCCATTGATTGATGCGATGTGTGGGAAGTGGCGCCGTCTTGCCAAACCAAATGTCGCCGAGATCACGAGCTTCAATTTCAGGCATCGAATAGTCGGTTATCATGGCACGATAACGGTCGCCATTGACGGTTACGTTCGCACCGGCATAATTTTTAAAGAAATATGGACCGATGATTCCACCGGCCCACAAACCACACCAAACCGTTGTTTTTTCTGGATGAAGTGGCAGTTCTTCAATCTTTTCAGGTTGCTCTTCGTCCCAAATGCGGCTATATTTTCTACGCTTTCAATTTAAGATCTTGACATAAAATGCGCCAAGTCGTTCCATACGTCAGTCCGAGTACACTCTCAGCTACGGCCGCTATATTTTATTTACAGCGTGCTGGACGTGGTCTGTTCGGTCGAATATTATCCAATATTGAATGCTGGGTCTCAAAATGGGTGTTGGTGTTGCGAATAGTACGCTCAGTAGGCCGATTATGTTGACCATAAGTTGAGCAAAGTGCACGAAACACATTCCTCACAGAACGTGAATTTTCATAATAAACTTGAACAATTTGTAAACGTTGTTCACGCGTAAGTCTTTCCATTATGAAATGCCAAACAATACTAAACAAAAATAACATGACAGCATGACACGGCTCACACGTGATCTGTCAAAAAAGGCTGTTGAAAAAAGTATCTCTACTTGGATCACCCGTTATAATCTCGTGTGCGTACTTAACCTTGAGACTAATTCAATTCCGCAATAAACAATAAGCGTTTAAAATCTCATTACAATGGTATCATGTGGTTTATCTGAAAATTAATGTATATGGAAATTGTTAAGAATCGCAAGAGCGTTTTATATTCCATTGATTTGTCTATATCTACATGAACCTGTTTCCAATATCTCCAATTATCCCGGTCCTGAGCTAACTGCCTCCAGTTACGCATTTCAAGTTGGTTGCGGTCGGTATCTACTTGTGTGCGCCAATTAGGCAGTAGGCCTTCCTCTACTGCGTTCCACGTCTGGCTAGGAATCGAAGACTCTGCCAGCGGAAGTACATATTGGTATCGACTTAAATTTAAACGTCAAATGCGGAGTTTTGACTAGGGGTATGTCGTTTTACAGCTCGTTTAGGTCTTGATTAAATGTTTGTGTCTATAACCCATCAACGCAAAAGTCATTTCCGACAGTCTTGTTAAGCTTAAGTTAAGATATTGCTATCCTCACCTTATTTTAGTCGTTTGGTTGGTAGGTTTCTTTGTCGTCACCAATCTTCTGGCAATCGACACCAACGGTATTAGTTAAAGGAATTCCTTCGGAGTGCATCGCCTTATTGTCAATTAATTGAGAACTTAATTGTTTTTCAGCAACATGATAACAAATCTAATATCATTATATCATAGATTATCCGTCGTGTAAGGTATATAATTAGACTTGTATATATGGAAAGCGTGGTCGTTAAGCATTAGTAGCTTGTACATGCAGGAAATTTGTTTAGTGAACTTTTACCAGTTCAACGAAAAACACCGTACTTTTCAATATTTCAAATAAAATTTATAAAAAGGGAATGATTATTAAATGTAAAGATTTATTTCAAATTCACTGGATAATTTGGAAACTTGCCGATCTAAAAACACCAAACAAATTTAAATTTTTACACATAATATGGAATTTTTAATTTTCGTTGGGATTGTGATATATTTTCCTCTCCATCTCATGTTAGGCTTCTTTTATATTCGTACTAAGAATGAGATTTTTGAAAATCTTGCCGTAGTTTTTGTAGACATACTTTGCTCTGCAAAATTCATTGTAATTGCTTTAAATTTGAATAAAATTCGATTTATCGAGGAAAACCTTTCAACACTGGATGAGCGTATTCAAACAACCGATGAGAAGTTGGATTTTAGGAAGACTGTACAAGCCTGCAAGCATTTACTTTATATCTGTTTAGTCTTATACCCTGTCACATGGATTACTGCAGAACTTTCATCTTTTACCGGAGATGAAAAAACTTTGATTTATCCAGCTTGGTTCCCAATTGATTGGAAAAAATCAACTGTTAATTATTGGATAGCCAATTTATACCAGTTCTTCGGACTAGGTATACAAATCGTTTTAAATATTGGGAGCGATACCTACCCGCCAGTAGCCTTGGCTTTATTAGGCGCACACGTACGGTTACTGGGAGTAAGGATGTCCAAATTGGGATCAAATCCAAGGAAAAGTCTACGAGAGAACAACGAAGAGCTTAAAATGTGTATAAGGGATCACCAACAGCTAATCAAGTAAGTCTAGAAAACTGGATTTACTGTGAAACATTAAATTAAACTTGATAAGCCAATATTCTATGCCAACAATTGAATAAGACTAAATTTAAAACAAAATTGATGAATGGCCCTGTACTTAGTTTTAGAGTCGTAACATATATCTAAAACTATAAAACTCTTGAGGCTTCAATGTTTCAACGTTTCAACTTGTTTCAATAAATTTCAGATTTGAAGAATCTGACTTGCAAAAAATTGTTCAACAATAATCCTACAAGCGGCAATTAGTTTAAATAAAACGGAAATTAAAACCCAGAAAAAAAATCCCAATTTTTTTATGGTAATGGTCTAATCTACTAATTTCTCAATCGGGCATTACTAAGTTCAGACCTTCAAAGCAGGAATTGTTTCGTTTCGCATTGTCGTTTGAAGCTGAATTATTATTCTTATCAACTGTCAAATAATTCTTAAATGTCAACACATTCCAAATCGAACATTTGTATAACTTTCAATTCCGTTCGAATGCCAGAATATCGAAAAATTAAAAAAAAATGAACAAATATACATATACAAAGACATTCTTTCATTGCAGGATATATTATACTCTAAATCAAGTGCTGTCAGTGGGAATGTTTTTTCAAATACTTGGAACAGGATTAAATATTTGCTGCGTTATGTTCTATCTAGTTTTCTTTGCTGACGATGCAATGTCAATAGCTTATCACGCTGTTATGCTTGTAATAATGCCCACGGAAATATTGCCGAGCTGTTATTTTGGAAGTGTTTTCGAAATTGAGTTCTACAATTTGTCATATGCGTTATATAAGTGCAACTGGGTGGATCAGGATAGAGAATTTAAGCGAAATATGTTATTTATGTCGCAGCGAGCTTTTACAAAAACAGAATTTGTTTGTATGGGTTTTATTAAAATTCATATAGACTCTTTCTACATTACAATTAGAAGTGCATATTCACTTTTAGCTGTTATTGTACAGATGAAGTAGTTTTCTAAAAAAATAAATTTGTTATTTTGAATCACCTTGTTTTTGTCACAAAGTTTAAATTTTAAAGCACTTTGCTGCATAATAAAATTGTACACCATGTTGTTATTTTTATTATTATCTAGCTGTATTGGTACTCGGATAGAACGCTTGTTGTAATGGCGAATTAATGTAACAATTTTCTTGTGATGGTATGTATCTAGTTGTGACAATAAGAAGTCACACTCAACAACATTAATTTTCATCGACTTTGAAATTTTGAATATGTTGTTATCTGTACTACCTATATATAAAGGGATTGCCTTGATTGCCTTGATCCTAATTTACAAAAAAAATCTATTACAGAGTCAGGCAACATAATTCAATTTTTTCAAAACGCAATAAAATCGGAAGTTAAAAGTTTTGAAAACCATAACAGCAGGTGACGCCTTTCTTATCTATATATAAAACACACCTACTTCCGGGGTTTGCATGGCACCTATATGCATAATAGCGCGTAGGGTACACGGACGGTTGGCAATTGTGTCCTCTGGAACGTACTCGAGATTCTAGAAGCACCTCACATGTGTTCGCAGAGATCCTTCACAATTGCCAACTTGTATCTTCGGATGATTACAAATTAATTTAACTATGTTAGGTGCAGTGGCCTAGTGATTTCATTCAATTTGGCTAAATAATTTGCAAGAAATTGACAATTTTTTATATATGGCCTATATGCAAAAATTCGTTATATGGATTTTCTTGAAAAACAACTTGGTATGTAGTTTTGTTGGAACTAGTATGCTTATAGTATATATGAAGTTAACATGGCTCAAGGCAAACAAAAAAAATGGCCTAGAATTATGACGAAAAAAAAACGCTGGATACGAAGTTTTAAGAAAATGGACATGGACATGGACCTGACAGTACTTCGCACATGAATGCAACGAAATGAATGCACATTAATGAAGAAAATCGGTCAATTAGTTTAAGCTAGAGAGACGTGTACGGACAGACGGACCGACTTTTTTGAGTTCCGCTATCATCGTAATGTTAGAATCAATCAAAATATCAAGGTCGAAAATTTTCACGAAAACAATATCTTTCTCCTTGTAGTTAAAGTGACGCCATGTTTATGTGCGGTTTTTTTTTAAATGTTTCTGCTCGCTGGCCTGGATCCGTTCACGATGCCAAAGTTCTCAGAAATAACTCTTGAGCAATACAATGGCAAAATAAATGGTTTTAATGCTTTGTTGGTGGAAACATTTTTAAATATGAAACTGCCAAAAAAATCTGTCGTAATTTGTCTTTGTATTTTACTGACAATTTTGTTACGAAATGTAAACTTGTGAGGCAAGTGCTTCAAATTTATAGAGCCTATCAATGTTTATGAGATTTCAGTGATTTCCATTCCATTCCAATGACCTTTAATGAAATAAATAATTTTAATGAAATAAATAATCAAGAATCATACAAAAAACTCGAATGGTTAATTTAAGAAAACTTTATTGCTAAACCAATTGCGTATCAAATTCTTTTTTGCTTCATTGTTTTATCATTTATTTATCCATTTTTAATTTTTTATAGACTTTTTTTTGCTGAGGTGAACAAATAACACTTAAGATGCGTCCTGATATAATGGTTGCAGTTGTTTATTGACCCTGGTATTGAATTATTGTGGATTATATACTAGTGGACATATTTAAGACCTTGGTCTTACTTGGGCTTTACTAAGAAATAGAAATTGTATAGTCGTTTGTAGGCACCTACCTAACCTTGAGACTTATTAAGGTCCGCATTAAACAATAAGCAATTATAATTACCATGATATAACTTGATATAACTGAAAATAAATGTAATCTGGAAATTGTTAAGCGTTGCCAGAGTATTTTCTATTCCATTTCATTTGTTTACATCAATATTTACTTACTTGAGTGGCGCTATAGCACGTAATGAACCAGAGCTCCAACCAATTTGTCCTGGCCCGACGTCTGTCTGGGAATCGAAGACTCTGCCAGCTGAAGTATTGGTATCCAATCACTTAACATATCCTAGCCACTTCAAACTTCCAATGCGGAGTTTGCTCTGGCCAGGTCACTTTACAATTTTTGATTGAATCTTCGTACATAGTCATTTCCAGCAGCCTTGTTGAGCTTAAGCTTAGATATTATTCTTCTCACTTCACACAGGTCGGGTTATAAAGGGTTTTTCAATAAGAGCGCTACAAAAGTTTTTTTTTTCAATAAAGCGAAAACGGTTTTGGATATCAATGAAATTCTTTATTCCTGTGAAAGTACGTTCGATGCCATTATGAATGGAACTCGATTTCTTTTGCATGGCCACCACGGACACGCTTGCAGAAGTCCAGACGCTGAACCCAATTTTCGAGGGTTTTCAAGCATTAATCGGCCAATACTGCTGGGATTACACGTTCGATATTCGTACGAAGTTCATCAATCGTCGCTGGCTTGTTGGCATAGACCATAGACTTAACGTAACCCCACAGGAAATAGTCTAACGGCGTCAAATCGCACGACCGAGGCGGCCAAGCGACTGGACCATTTCGTGAGATAACACGTTCTCCAAACTTGGTTTCCAATAAATTGATTGTGGCATTCGCTGTGTGGCTAGTGGCGCCGTCCTGTTGGAACCACATGTCCTCCAAGTCCATATCATCCAATTGGGGCTAAAAATATTCGGTTATCATTGAACGGTAGCGATTCCCATTCACAGTAACGTGCCGGTCTTGAACATCACGGAAGAAGTACAGCCCAACGACGCCGCCGGCCCATAAACCACACCAAACCGTCATTTTTTCGGGATGCAATGATGGCTCATGGAGTACGTGTGGATTGCTGCCTGAACAATACCGCATATTTTGTTTATTGACGAGCCATTCAGCCAAAAATGAGCCTCATCGCTGAAGATGACTTTTCGATGAAAATCTGAATCATTTTCAAGTTGTTGCTCAGCCCAATTCACGAACATACGACGCTTCTAGTGGCCAAGAGGCTTCATTTCTTGCGTCAATTTAGTCTTGTAAGGATGTAGGCCAAGATCTTTTCGCAAAATTCGCCACAACGACGTCAAAGAGATGCCCAACGCTTGAGAACGACGTGTGAGAGACACGTTCGGGCTTTCTTCAACTGAAGCCTCAGCGGCAGCAATATTCTCGACACTACGGGCACTTCTTTATCTCACTGGCACGGGAACATTTTGTACTGTGCCTGTGGATTCAAATTTGTCCACTAGACGCTCAATTGTTGATCTGGTAGGACGATTATGACGACCATAAATTGGACGTAGCGCTGTTAACGTTGAGGCCACTGATTCCGAATTTCGGTTGTAAATTTTAATAGTTTCGACTCGCTGTTGGATCGTATATCTTTCCATCATGAAATGGCAAACCTTACTGAAGAGAAATGTCAAAAGAGCGGCAAGAAATATGGCGTCGTTTGCTGTCCCTGTTGCTCAACTTTTGTAGCGTCCTTGTTGAAAAACCCGATGCATTGTTCGATGAGGACAAGCGCCTTATGTTTTCAGCTTGATTGCTATTCGATTGGAAACTGTCAACAACATTCATTACTTGACTGTCTGTCTGTCCGTCCGTCCGTCTGTGTGTCACCGATTTTTCCGCCTTAAAGTTTGAGTTTTGAAATTTGGTTTATAGACTCTTTGTTCGAGGAAGCAGAACAAATGTAAACATTTTTGAAATCCGAAAAACGGAGTTTTAGGCCAAACCATTAGAGATTTTGAAAAAGTGTCTGAACAAGATATCTAGACAATCCTAATGGCTATATTTCGTCCATACAAAGTTTTTAGCAACGTAAACTTTTTTGGGGGCGTTTTCAGTAAAAAACGTTTTTCGGTAAAATTTTAAACATTTTGAAAAAAAAAAATTGATGAAAATTCATTGGTTATGAGGCGTTTTCATACCAAAAAGCATTTGTATACACTACTTCATAGTATAACCAGGCGAAAATCGTTGTTTTTTGTCGAACCATAAAAGATTTTAATAAACTGCCTGAACAATGTGTTATGACAATGACATTTTCTATATTTTATCGCCATAAAGCCGACACTTTGGGGTTATTTATTTTAAGGATGGGATGGGATAGCGTATGAAACAGCGGATCGAAGCACATATGTTTTTAATTACACATTCTGTAGAATAAAAAGAGTACATTTCAAAGCCGTATTAGTTAAGGGAATATCATTGGAGTGCATCGATTCATTGTTAATTTATTAAGGAATTTATTGTTTTTCAACAACATGATAATAAATCTAATATAAATATATCATAGACAATTTAATACCCATGGGTAGGGTATATAATTACACTTGTGTGTACGGAGAATAAGGGTGGTCGTTAAGCACTAGTAGTTCGAACATGTAGCAAAATTGATTAGTGAACTTTTACCAGTCCAACAAAAAACACCGTACTTATAATTTTTTTTCATATAAAGTTAAATTTATAAAAAAGAGAATGATTATTAAATGTAAGGATTTATTTCAAATTCACTGGATAATTTGGAAAATTGCCGATCTAAAAACACCAAACAAATTTAAGTTTTTACACTTAATATGGAAATTTTTAATTTTCGTTGGGATTGTGATATATTTTCCTCTCCATCTCATGTTAGGTCTCTTTTATATTCGTACTAAGGACGAAATTTTTGAAAATCTTGCGGTCATTTTTTTAGACTTACTTTGCTCTGTAAAATTCATTATGATTGCTTTAAATTTAAATAAAATACGATTTATTGAGGATAATCTTTCAACATTGGACGAGCGTATTCAAACGACCGATGAGAGGTTGGATTTTATGAAGACTACACTTGCCTGCAAGCGTATACTTAATGTCTGTGTAGTCTTATACTTTATCACGTGGATTACTGCAGAACTTTCAACCTTTACCGGAGATGAAAAAACTTTGATTTATCCAGCTTGGTTCCCATTTGATTGGAAAAAGTCAACTGTCAATTATTGGACAGCCCATTTATATCAGTTCATCGGGCTAGGTATACAGATCGTTTTTAACTTTGGAAACGATACCTATCCGCCAGTAGCCTTGGGCTTATTAGGTGGACACGTACGGTTACTGGGACTTAGGATGTCCAAATTGGGATCAAATCCAATGAAAAGTCTACGAGAGAACAATGAGGAACTTAAAGTGTGTATAAAGGATCACCAAAAGTTAATCAAGTAAGTCTAGAAAACTGGGTTTACTATGTAAAATTTGAAATTAATTAATAAGCCAGTATTTTATGGCAACAATTGAAATAGAGTAACATTAAAAATAAATTGATATATGGCACTGTACTTAGTTGTTGTCTCTATATTCATAGCGAAACAAAATCTATAGGTTTCAACCACATATTTTAAATCTCAATAAATATCAGTTTCTTACAAACAAAAAATTGTTCCATAGTAATCCCACAAGTGGCAATTAGTAAAACGGAAATAAAAACCCAGAACAGTGCCCACGTTTCTTCATGGTAATATCTGAATTCTGAAAATCTGACGGGCTCAGTGGCGCGATGGTTAGTGCGATCAACTGCCGCGCAGAAGGTCTGGGTTCGATTCCCAGAACAATTAAATGATTTTTCACTGGCCCTCCTCTCGTGATGATACGTCCAAGTAGTATCAATTGTCAAGAAAAGCTTATCTCAAATTCGCCACCCGGAGTCGGCATGAAACAGGAGGTCCCACCATCGTGCAAGAAGTACACACGCACACATGATTGGTTGTGAGAAAGCTCGGCCCTAGGTACTAACGAGCCTGTTGCGCCAAAAATTTGTATTTTTTTTTATATCTGAATTACTAATTTTGCGCTCGGGCATTACTGAGTCCGTTCATATTGTCCGTGCGCATTGTCAATTGACGTCTTGTTTTTTTTAGCTGAATTATTCTTCACAAAATGATATTTTATTTAATTAATAAAACATATTTTTTATTGAAAATATGTTTACTAAATTTTTACTCTGAGAGAAAGATTGAACAAGACTCGCTCTCTTCTTCCGAATTATTATTATCTTATGCTTCAGAGTCATTGGTTTCAATTTTAAAAATTCATTGAATAATGAAGATGTAGTCGGAGGCTCAGATATAAGTAAATCGATTGCTTCTTTCGAAAAAGATTTTGTTTTATTAATATGAACGGGGTAAGGCTTGTTACAAGCCTACAAGGGGTCATATGTTAGCAATAATCAATAGCACATTTTTGAGATCATTCTATTGAACAACTGATAGGAATTTGAGTCAAAACTTTTAAAAATAAAGAATCGAAAACAAAAAAATAAATGTTAACTGACATTTTTTTTAATTAACAAGAAAATATCAAAACGCAATTTTTTGATATGAAATTAAATCACTATATCAAAACACACCTGCATTTTATCATATGTTAAGAATTTATTCAAATTTCGCGAAATATTAAACAAATAAAAAAATTCTTTGAAGCTTACATTTGTTTGCTTTTATGATTCAAAAAATTAATGCTCTCGTATCTGCTGACTTTGAACTAGTGCTGTACCAACCTAGTTGCAAAAACAAAAAAATATATATAAAGTTTCTAAATCTACGGGAATTAGGCTACTGTTTGGTAAAAACTTTACTTCTTTATTTTGTTATTTAAAATATCGACTTTTGTCTTGTTTTTGTATGCATTTACTCCATAGTGGCATCTGTCAAATACTTCCTAATTGCCACATTCAGTGCTTCTATTTCAATTCAATTTTCAATTCCATTCGAATGCCAGAAAAATGGTAACTTTTCACAACTAACATTAACAACAAATATCAAAAATATAAAATTATCAAAAAACATAAATATACTAAGAAATTCTTTCATTGCAGGATATATTATAATCTTAATCAAGTGCTGTCAGTGGGAATGTTTTTTCAAATATTTGCAACAGGATTAAATATTTGCTGCGTTATGTGTTACCTCGTATTCTTCGCTCACGATGCGATGACAATAGCTTATCACGCTGTTGTGCTTGTAATAATGCCAATTGAAATATTGCCGAGTTGTTATTTTGGAAGTGTTTTCGAAATTGAGTTCAACAATTTGGCATATGCGTTGTTTAAGTGCAACTGGGTGGATCAGGATAGAGAATTTAAGCGAAATATTTTATTTTTGTCGCAGCGGGCGTTTACAAAAACAGAATTTGTTTGTATGGGTTTTATTAAAATTCAGATAGACTCTTTCTACATTACAATTAGAAGTGCATATTCACTATTAGCTGTTATTGTACAGATGAAGTAGGTTTCTAAAAAAATGAATTTTTTGTTTGAATCACCTTGTTCTTGTCACATAAAGTTTGAATTTAAAGCACTTTGCTGCATAATAAAATTGTCTACTTTGGTGTTATTTAATTCTGATTGTCTAGCTGTATTGGTACTCGGTTAAAACGCTTGTTGTAATGGCGATAAAAAGTGACAATTTTCTTGTGATATACATATATGTATGATGTCACAAGGAGAAGTCACATTTAACTTACACACATCGACTTTTGGAATTTTAAAAATGCCGTTATCTGCACTTGGTTGATTTATACCCACATTTTAAAGAGTGCTTTGTTTATAAAAAATATGAATTTTAATTTCAAGAAGCTGAACAGGATAGGGCGACATAACTTCCTTTTTACAAAACACAATAAAATCAATTTTAGAGTTGGAAATCTAAAGTTTTGTTTTACATAGCTCTGAAAACCATATTAGTAGGTGACGCCTTCATTTCCCATAGACAAAATAAACCCTTTTCCGTTTGCAAGCCACATCCGGTAAGAAATTGCCAAAATGATAGCTGGTATGATAATCCAGCTATCATTTTGGCAATTTCTTACCGGATGTTGGCCTTCAGGTCTTGTAGGGTACTTGGACGGTCGACCCCGTCTAAATGGCCAAGCACTCAAACTATCATCCATTTGAGTATCATGCTTGACCCAAGACTTAACTGGGAACACAACATCGAACAAAGAGTAAGGAAGGCGTGTGTTACCTTCTATGCTTGCAGAAAAAAACCTTTGGAAAGAAGTGGGGACTTCAGCCAAAGATGACCTTGTGGATGTAAAAAGCTGTGGTAGGTCCAATTCTCACATACGGTTTACAAAACTAAAAAGGTTGCAAAGAGCAGCCGGCATAGACACCACGAGCACACTGAGGACGGCGCCAACGGATGCTCTTACTATGCTATTGCATCTGTTGCCTCTCGACCTACAGATTAAAGATACCGGTTCTTGCAGCTCAGTAAGACTAAACGAGTCAGGATGCTGGAATGAAAGGCCGTATGGCCACCGTAATATGCTGGACTCATTACCAAACGCCATGATCACGATTCCAACAGACTACACAACACCTATACTAAGCATCAAGAAAGGCTTTCACATAGTATTTCCCAACAGAGCTCTTTGGAAGAGAAATGAATCAGTAAGAGATTTCGACACCGTCGTCTACACCGACAGATAGTATAGACACGACGGAAAGTATAGGCACCTGGTGCCAGTATAGGCAGAGATTACACAACACCTATACTAAGCTTCAAGAAAGGCTTCCACGAAGGATGTCTTACCATAGCTCTGCGGAAGATAAACGTAGTAGAAAGAGATTTCGAAATGGTCGTCTACACCGACGGAGAGTATAGGCATGTTGTGCCAGTCTACACCGACGGATATAAGATGAACTGTGGTGTGGGCCCGGAGTCTACTCGCAATCACCGAAAATATCATTTTCATACCCCCTACAAGATTTTGTCAGCGTATTCCATGCGGCCATAAAGGCCATCAACTTGGCTATCATATCCTCCAAACTCGTACAAGAAAGTCGAACCGATCTTGCCCACCTTGTCGAACGCTTCAGGGTCACAGTGTCATTGAAGAAAACGAGCGTCCAGGCAAGGCTCAGCTCCTCATGGCTCACTTACGGCAAGGTCCGTACTCCGCTAGGCACTGTTGAGGGACAAATATACTCATATTTTCTAAAGAAGGCCGACTGAATAAATTGCTTCATATCGAGGAGGATATGGTATTCCTATGAAAAGAACAGAACAAACGATCTACTAAACAGAACTCGCACAGATATCGCAAGAATTACAGAGATATTCACGGGGCACTTGCCAATTGGAGAACATGCGGCCAAACTAGGGATTCCATACAACCCTCAATGCCGCAGTTGCGGGAACAAAAATGAGAGAGAAACCCTCTCATATTTCATCTACAAATGTCCGGCACTAGGAAGTGCCAGGTTGTGTGCGTTAGACCAACCATTTCACGACAACCTTAGCGTCATCTCAGGTAAAAGAATACAAGATCTTATCCGTTTTCTAAATCTCAAAGGCAATATCTAGAGACCGCCTGTATCACATCCATAACAATCATCAAATAACATGCCGAACCACTACCACTACTTGGACGGTCGACACTCAATTACCAAATCGAAGTGAAAATGGAGTGAAAATCGAGAAGCACCCCACATGCCATTTAACGAAATTGAAGTCACGTTATGAGAGATCCTTCACAATTGCCAACTTGTACGAATGATTACAAGTTAATTAAACTATGTTAGCAATGTGGTTCAGTGGCCTACTGATGAGAATGGATCCCTGGTAAAAATTCCCAAAGTGACAACACCTAAGTTTTTTTTTTTACTGGTCCAATCTCTTTCAAAAGTCTCATTCTCTTAAAAATTTACCAATAAACTATTTCACTTCTATCGCGAGTGTACTTACACTTGATAAGTCTCTTAGATCTAATGAACCCGTATGATGTATTCATAATCGCTGATTAGCTAATTAATAACAAACATAACAGTTTTTCCCATAAGAAATAGTCGCGCTAATGTCAAAAGTTTATTAGCACGGGGAGGGAAAAGGTTTAAAATGAAACACATCCAAAAGTAAAATGATATTGAAATTTCATTAAGCTACCATAGTTGTTTTGTTTAGTCAAATCGAGTTTTAATTGCCTTTGATTCGTTAGATATTTTGCAATTTTGAAAATGAAACTTGTGTTGGGGCGGTGTTAATTGGATTTTATGAAACGAAAAAGTGTAACGAAAAAGAGAGATAAAAGAGTTTCCCTACTCTTCATCTCTTCTTTGTGCTATGATTCGTGGCGTTTTTAATTAGTGAAATATATTTGAGAATTCTAGGTAAACAATATATTAAGTACCTAGATGTAACACTATGAACTAACCATGCCCGACGCTGCTTGGTTATGGAGATCAGAACCGACATCTATTTTATCTCTTTTTCGTTTCAAAAAATATAATTCACAGTGTCCCTAAAAAAGTTTCCAATCAGCATGTGATGTCAACTATGTGTGTAAATTCTTGCTGTTCTTATATAAAGAAAATCGTATTTCATAACATGTGTGCTTACTAAACACGGAATAAATTTCAGCCGGATATCTCAGTTATTCTATGTTTTATTTATATACAAAATTGTTATTTCCTTATTAAAAATAAACTTTCGCATATTTGTTTTCGATTACTGTTGTATACATCTAAATAGATGTAGCACATTTTAAATACTGCAGTATTGCCACGTTTCAACCATGACCCAGATTGCAAAAGAAATTGATAGGATCCAAGTTTAAAAGTTATCACAGCTATAATTATTCGTTTCAATTAAAAATAAGTCATTAATTCAACGTCATTGTGAGTGAACTTAAAGTCGTTAACTAACAAAAATCCATTGTCACCAGGATTCAGTGAGCTTTTGGCATTCGACTTAAAAACACTATTCTTTTGGAAAATAAAAAATGGCTATCCAAAACAGTGAGGATATATTCCAAATTTATTGGACGATTTGGAAGTTCATTGGTCTTAAAACACCCAACAAATTTCGATTCTTACACTTTATGTGGAAATTTGTGGTTAACTTTGGAGTATTTTTCTTCTTTCCACTGCATCTTGTCTTGGGTCTACTCTATGTTCGGAGTAAGGCTGAAATATATGAAAATCTTGCAATGATTTTTGTTGATATACTTTGCTCGGTTAAGTTCTTTATAATTTCATTAAATTTGGAAAAATTTGGTTGCCAATTGATTGGGATAAGTCTGTTGTCAATTATTGGATAGCCAATTTTTATCAGTTCTTTGGTTTTGGTATACAGTCCATTACGAATTATGCGACCGATACATACCCGGCAGTATCGTTGGCTTTATTAAGCGGACATTTACGGCTACTAGAAATAAGGATCTCTTCATTGGGAACAAATCCAGACAAGAGCCATTGGGATAACAACGAGCAACTAAAGATGTGTATAAATGATCACCAACGATTATTTAAGTGAGTGTTGATCGTGCTAAGCTTAGCTTTTGTTGATATGGCTTGGTTTAACAAATTTTCTTTAAAAATCTAAATCATAAGAATATTGTAAAGTAGACATCGTATGTTAAATTTTTCCTTGTATTAACAAATTTTAAAAATGCATTTGATCTGATTCAAATATACTAAGACAATAATTTTGCACAGGATATACCATACTCTAAATGAAGTACTGTCATTGGGAATGTTTTTCCAAATCCTTGGGACTGGCTTAAATATTTGCTGTGTTGTATTCTACTTGGTCTTCTTCGCCGATGGAACGATGTCAATAGCTTTTCATACGGTACTTCTTATAATAATGCCGTTGGAAATACTGCCGAGCTGTTATTTTGGAAGTATTTTTGAAATTGAGTACCACAATTTGCAATATGCTTTGTTCAAGTGCAATTGGCTGCATCAGGATAGACAATTTAAACAAAACCTTTTATTATTCTCTCATTTGGCTTATAAAAAAACTGAATTTGTTTGTTTGGGATTCTTTAAAATTCATATAGACTCATTCTATGTTACCATGAAAAGTGCATATTCACTTTTGGCTGTTCTTGTCAGATTGAAATAGTTATGAAACAATTCAGTGTTTTTTTTTTTAACATTGTGGTAAATTTATTTTTACACACTACCATAGTATATTCTACAATTATTTAGCATTTATCGATAGAATCAAATATTTTTAATCAAAAGTAATAAAAAACCTTAGAGAAAGGCTGCAATCCGCTTTACAAATCGTTTAATATCCTATTCAAACTCAACCTAAAATAAAAGTAAAAAATATTGGTGCAGTTCATAATATTCTACTGAAGAAATTTACCAAATAATATTGCCTAAGTATTTAGTTTTAATTTAATTTTTTTTTCGAATTTCTGTTAACATTTACTATAAAACGGTTTTTCAGAGAAAAAAAGTAGACATGATTAAAAACCTTATATGGATGAAATATAGACAATGATATTTTGATTTACCCAGATGACTCGCTGTTCATGAACCTGGATCATGATGATGATCAAAAATGTTTTGTAAGTAAAAGATGTCATTATTTATGGTTTGAACAGAATTTGCTTAACATTTTCGGACAGGCTAATAGACCCATATGGCATAAGTTTTTTTTTTGAAGTAATCCCCACCATAAAGGGGGCGTGGTTTAAAATGATCTATAGGAAAATAACATTTTTTTTTAAGTATTTTTATGTAATCGTCACCAAAGGCCTAATAGGGGGGGGGGGGGGCTGATAAAACAATATATATCTTTATTGTTGTCTAAACAACTTGTTTGGACAGTTTTTTTTTAAAATTCCGACGTATTTCTTTGACCAAGTTTGATTAGTTTACCTTAAATTTTAAACCCACAATAAACTGGTGACATACCGATGGACAGACACGGATAAACAGTAACTGTTTTTTTTTAAATTATTTATCTTTGTGTCGAAATTAATATACCCTTGTATATCTCAAATCTCGAATTTCTGTTAACATTTACTATAAAACGGTTTTTCAGAGAAAAAAAGTAGACATGATTAAAAACCTTATATGGATGAAATATAGACAATGATATTTTGATTTACCCAGATGACTCGCTGTTCATGAACCTGGATCATGATGATGATCAAAAATGTTTTGTAAGTAAAAGATGTCATTATTTATGGTTTGAACAGAATTTGCTTAACATTTTCGGACAGGCTAATAGACCCATATGGCATAAGTTGTTTTTTTGAAGTAATCCCCACCATAAAGGGGGCGTGGTTTAAAATGATCTATAGGAAAATAACAATTTTTTTTAAGTATTTTTATGTAATCGTCACCAAAGGCCTAATAGGGGGGGGGGGGGGCTGATAAAACAATATATATCTTTATTGTTGTCTAAACAACTTGTTTGGACAGTTTTTTTTAAAAATTCCGACGTATTTCTTTGACCAAGTTTGATTAGTTTACCTTAAATTTTAAACCCACAATAAACTGGTGACATACCGATGGACAGACACGGATAAACAGTAACTGTTCTTTTTTTAATTATTTATCTTTGTGTCGAAATTAATATACCCTTGTATATCTCATCGAAAGATTGTTCTATAAAAAAACATTTAGACAATACAAAGATGTCGCACTTGTTCTTTAGCGAATTGTTTAAAACTATATAATATAGCATAAATATCTGCAAATATAAGCCGAAAATTTTGACGTCATTGGTCGAAGAGGTAGGCGAGGAGCAAAACTATTTATATTATATGCCAAATATTTGAAAGCTATACAACTATAAGGGACTTTGTTTTCTTTTTTACCAGTGTTTTCTCCTAAATATGTGATGATGCCCCGTCCACCTGGAACCAAGTTCTTTGGCTAAAGGCAGTTAAGTTTTACGATTTAGGCACGAAGAAGTCATTTAACATCTACACATGGCGTTTAAAAAAAAACCCACAAAAAGAATTTCGGAGGGATAAAATATAAAAATATGGTTGGCAAGTCAATTTCGTCATTTTTTGACAGCACTCGCTGTTGCATCCACGCATTTTTGACACATTTGTAATCAGCATAATTAGTGGTACCAATTGTTCAGAGTTCAGTGCTAAATTTTTTTTTAAATATCTTTCCAAAAAGTCGGTATTTTTCTGTTGTGTTGTTGCCAGCGATTTATCAGTTCTGATCACCAAGTGGCTAATTTTGTAGACTTTACTTTAGCTATTGACCAACATTTTGATGAACCACACGGGCATTGCTTTACGCCATTATTCTAACTCATAACCAACACTTGGTGAGGGTGTTCTTAAATAGTTCGCGGATATCTTATATATTTGTGAAGTGACACTCTTTGAAAGGGTCATACATTATGGCCCATTCTGTGTTATATTTTTAAGATCAATATTTTGTCCTTAAATAAATGAATACATCGGCAATCTATAATTTCCCCTAGCTTCCTTGCTTAATTTGCGGTTCATACTTCTATTCCTAAGCAAAAGTAGTCAAAGATAATATGCAGCCGCAGGTGTTTTCAATTGAATTTTTGCATGATTAAGAAATTATTTATAATTGGGTTATTAAAATGTCGTTAGTATCAGTGACAGGCTTTGTTGAAAAAAATTCAATTGATAAAAAACGAAAACAGTATACAAATAATAGAAAACTTTGGAATATATTAACGAACTTGTACATATAACAGTTACCATTCACCTGTCAATGTACAAGTGTTCACCTCTCTAAAAAAATTGCAAAAACACATAAGAGTTATTTACAGATTCAATGACATTTTTATAAACAGTACTACCAAATTTTCTAAGAACGTTCTGAATGCTTGTTCATTGCCTGTGTGAGATGCCATAGGTTCTTCAATAATTTGTTGTGTGTCATGCCTATTTAAATTTGGGCACAAATATTAATGGATTTGTAGACGATGTTGAACAGACTTATGCCTCTTTAGTTGGTGCAGTTCTGAGTGTCTCTTTTTTTCCGAATCGGGTAAACGATATTCACAGCTTTATATAGCTCGGACGAAAGCTCGTAATTTGCAGCACCCTTGGCTTAAAGGTTTTATACTGTAGTAAAACGTACCTTTTTATATATTCGAGATCGCGCTCTTCTCTCCATTTTGCATTGGTTTCGTGAATAAAATAAAACTCGGAAATTTTATTCAACTAACATTTCGATGATGGAGGTACCGAAAAAGTGGGTCCAGCAATTCTGTCCGCCTGTCGGCATGATTTACTTTAAATTAGTTATACAGTAACCCCTGAGAGGATTGGTCCAAAAACCAACTTTTCTCATTACATAGTCTCAGATATATACAAGACATTTTCTGAAAGTTAAGGAGTGAACAAAAACGGTTCGGTTTACTAGTAGAGTAGTGGTTTACTTTTCTGGTCTGCGAAAGATACTACATGAGCATAAGTGACACAAAATAAGGAGCTATACACACACGTGAACTCCTTACATCGCATATTGGATTAGCTATCAAGTAGATGGTATGAATCCCGCCGAGATCTCATTTGAGGGATCGGAATTTTTGTTCAAATTGCAAAGACTAAAATTTTTTGCTATACATCAACTTTATATGCTCTTAAGTAAGTAATTAAGTTTTTTTTTCACAGTAAAAGTGTCGTTTTCTGGAGAAAATTGTTTCACATTTCGAGGGAGAACGTAGCCCTAAACTAAGACATGACTTCCTTTTCCCAGATTTCAGTGGATGAATCCCCAAAATGTATTGAATGGTGTCGTCTTCGATAGACAAAGTGTACAACCTGCACGAGCTGCTCTGACGTATTTACACAAAAAGACATTTAGGAAGTTCAACGGTTATTCAGGCCCCCTTTAATAGTGGTGGTGGAAAATGAGGCAAACGACCAACGGCAGTGTTCAATAGAGCAACGGATACTAGAGCCCCCATGTCGGTCGTAGGGATACTAAATTCGAACTGGACCTTCAGGTTTAAATTTGTATTGTCAGGTTAACTTGTTTACCACGTTAAAACTTCAAGTTATCAGAGAGACAAGAGCCTTGGGTAATGGATCTCCCCAACCAATAAGATCCGTAACGCGACCTCGGACAACTATTTACGAGTATCTTGGTTGCTAGAAAGCACACATGACCTACACACGATACATGGCAGATATTACCGTGATTCAGAATCTACTTCAGAATCTACTTGAACGGTACCTTGTCTATCGCGGCTCCGCTATTTACTCTGACAACAACATCTCGTCCGAAATTAAACGAACAATTACTCTTGCCAACCGCTGTTTCTTCGGGCTAAGAAGGCAATTCAGTAGTAAAGCCATCACTTGGACTACTAAGGAGATCCTATATAAGATCCTTCAACGCTGAAGCATGGACCGTCTCAAAAGCGGATGAAGAAATCCTTGGTCGATTTGAGAGGAAAATTCTTCGAAAAATCTTCGGTCCCGATTGCGTTGACGGGCTATGGAGACCAATACTCCGGCTCGCAGGGTCTTCGATTCCCAGCCAGACGTCGGACGCAGTAGAGGAAGACCTCGCCTTAAGTGGAACGCACAAGTAGAAACCGACCACAATCAACTTGGAATGTGCAACTGGAGGCAGCTAGCTAAGGACCGGGAAAATTGGAGAGGCATGTTGTTTGAGGCATAGGTTCAGTCCGGACTGTAGCGCCACTTAAGTAAGTAAGTAAGTAAGCAGCAGATGGGTAGGATGGGTATGCTTAAGAAATATGATGGATAGGATCAGGAATTTAAAAAGGAAAAAAATGCGACATTAATTACCACATACCCACTGAACATGTGTCTGCACATATTATTGGCTGTGGGCTCGTTGTGTGGCGCTGAATCAGGTCAATTGGTATTGACTTTAAGCCGCTAAGCCTAAGACTGATTCGAATCGAGACAACGTTCTCCAATATCAGCCATATATTTGCACACTTGTTCGTTTGATGAGACCCTAGCCAGGAGCAATATTAATTTTTGGACTAGGAAGTGGCTTCAACCGGATATAATGTAAAAATCTGCTTGGGAGTTTGTATGTTATGTTGTAACGTGCTAACGTAATCAACTTTAGTGAAGTAGTTGCACAGCCTCAACCCAGTTAAGTTAGTAAGTAAGCATATATATTATATTTTGGTGCTAACTGGGTTTTAACGAGTCCCATCTGATAGCCTAGACGTTGGGGCTATAAATTTTGAAAAATTGACTGCGTTATGTTTATTGAATATTTTACAAACGCTTGTATTTATTATTGCCGAAAACTATTATAATAATTATTGTAGGTACTTAATTCCTTTAATAAGTTCACACTGCAAAGCTTAAAACTAAAAGAATATTTAGTTATTGAAATATATATTTTCCAAATAGTAATTCTCTTAATATATTTATTTAGCTTGTATTATGACTGCAAATAGCGAGTAAGCACTCTTTATTGTTACATAAAAAGTATCTAAATGCATTCGAAAAATCCCCATGCAATAAAACGTTGTTGGTTGGAAACAACGCTCAGAGAACATTCGAATATGTTGCTTGAATTCTCTGTCCTGATCAATCCAGTTGCTTGAAAACATTGCCGTTGATAATTCCTTAAATTGGGCTTCAAATTGACTTCCATAGTAGCACGCTGGAAATATTTCAATAGCCTCTGCAAATATCAACATTAAGTAGTAAATATAACTAAAAATATTATTGGCAAAGAAAAGACAATAAATAATTGTGCAACACAAATTCAGGCTAGTTATGAACAGCTGAAAGAAAGTCCCTTTCGACAGTAACTTCGCCATGCAATAATAAAGTCTATAAAAAAAAAAGAAATAAATACAGATCTAAATTTGTTTTTATTTAAATAGCCGTACTTGATTAAATGCTGGTGATCCTGTAAACATTGTTTTAACTCTCGATTATTTTCGTGTAAACTCTTCTCAGGATTTGTTCCCAACTTCGACACTCTCAAGCCAAGTACCTTAGCGTGACCACACAGCAGAGCCAGCGATATCGGTGGTAATGTATCATTGGCATAATTACATACAATTTGCAGTGTAACACCAATTAGTTGATATATGTGCACAAACAAATATCTTGTATCAGATGTAGTCCAATCGAATGGAAACCATCCTGGAAACAATAAACGTTTCCTATGCTCGATAAGTAATGCCATTTCCGAAAATACTGCTGAACCAACATAAATGGGTAAAAAGTAAAGTAATATCATTTTACATGACTTCTTGACACTTTTAAGAAGCCCCTTTTCGTCCACCGTTTGAATACGATTATCCAGTGTTGTAAAAATATCTTCCATATGCCGGATTTCGTCCATGTGGTACCAAAATACCACGAATTTTATTGAACACGTTGAGCATGTAAAAACGATTGCGAGGCACTTGAAAACCTGTTCTGTTGTTTCCAAATCGAGTATACCGAGCATTAGATGAATCGGATAAAATAATGTTATAAAAACATTAAAAATAAAGGACCAACATGAATACCACACCGGAGGATTATTTTTAGTCATAAGCCCACACCATTTAAAAATGGTTCGATGAATATGAAATAAATCTTTACTGTATTCCATTTTAAGAGCTTGGAATTTTATATAAGAACCGAATCGAAGGAAATCTTAATGTTAACTAGCTTCAGCCTAAAGACATAAGGGGTTGAAGAAGTCTTATGAATAGAATACTCCTTCTTAGATAATGAAACTGAATAGTAAATACTCAAGATATAACCCAAATATAATTGAATAATGAATGAAGACAGGTGTTTAGTTATGTCTGATTTTTAAGTATTTAATTACCACAAGGGGACTTAACTATTGTAAACGATTTCAATTGTGTAACAAATTTTTAATTAACTATTAATTATTAAAAGTGTTGAAAAAGAAGTGAGTTGTAAAAATGATCACCTAATGTTAAAGACGGTCCTTTTGGGCAATTAGTAAAAAAGCTTTTAACCGTTCATTGTAAATACCTCTAAGACAAAATAAGTAGATAATATTGAATATGAAACCAAACCCAGGTAGCATTTTTTGACGGGTAAATATGACCATGAGCTTGCTGTTTATATGTAGCTTAGTTATAACTTTTGTGTCGGGAAAACGATTGGTTTAAATTAAAGAGTCTGAATTTAATGAAGTTTATTACAAGACTAAAGTTAACTATAACGAGAATTTATATAACATTACCTAACAATCGATGAAAGATAGACGGTCGGACAGATATAAATCTCAATATTTTTCTATGTGAAAAAAAACTAGGTGTCAAAGCTAATGTACCCCTATACGAAAGGGATAGTATATGAAGAATATATTTAGTCTATATCTATCATGGTCTTTGTTTCATCCATATGAAGTTTTTAAGCGTGGCCACTTTTTGGGGGTAAACTTTTGGAAAGGTTATGTTAGGTTAGAGTTCGCTAGAACACATATACCAGTTTTTTGCCCATCGTGATACCACGTGGATATTGTCCATTCTCCTTGTTACCTGTGAGAAAATCATTTTGAGGTTTTAATGAAACGGAGAAGACTTTTCGATTCCGTTCTTGTCAAATGGCTATGATTTTGAAAGTACTAAGCTCCAAGATGAAGATTCCGTTTGTTTGATAGGGCCGGGCAGTAATAAAGAAAATTAAGTATTGTTTCTTCTTAACCTTCGTCCATGCGGCTCCTGCTGAAGTCGTTTTAGTTAAGGCCTAGCCTTTTTATGTGCCTTTCTAAAAAACAGTGTCCAGTGAAGACACAAACGTTTGGCAAACGTTTATGGAAATTCGAAAAAATTTTTTTTTTGGAGAACGCATTAAGGAGGTGCTCAAAGCTAAAGACAGTTTGTTTCGTTGAGCCGACTGAATTTCCAAATACAAAATAGAACTGCTAGCAAATGACGTTATAAATGGATTGTTTCCGTTACTAGCACTCCATTTTTACTAACCCCAAACTTTCAGCTGCCACATTTTTTTTTCCATTGGCAACACAGTACTTTTAAACTGCACAAAATTCAATATCCGATTATGGGACACCCAATATTTATTCACTGATCATTCCATCTCGCACAACGATCCTACCCACCCAGCCCTCCACTTTCTAACGCGGCAGCAGGCGAATTTTGAAAAATGTTGCACCTGTTCTTCTAGGAACTACATACAGTTCTTGCAAAAGCTTTGATTTCATGCAAAAATAATAGAGTTCCTTTTACTACGATATTTGGTTTCAACACCAATATCTCTATTAGTAAAACCAAGTGTTTCAATAAACATAAATTTAGTAAGCGACGAACTTTGTAAAGTCAAAGCACAATAGGAGTAAACAATAATAAGTTATTATTTGAGAATAATAAATGTATCATTGGGCTCACGCATCTATTACAAATGCAATTTTATTGTTGTAAACGCACATTTTATTTAGTTGCACTAACATAATGTCATAATTTTGCAATATAATGTTATTTCAAAAGATTAAAAAAAAAAATAAAAAAAAACACTAAGCTGGGATATTGAATTTATTACCGATGCATTTTATTGTTGTTTTATTACCTATGCTGGTCGAGCTACGCAGCGTAGTGGAGGACTCGCCTGGCACCCAAAGACTTAATTAAATGATGCCCACTCTGGGAAAATGGCAAAGAGTGCTTGCAATGCTGAATAAATTTAAGTTAGTTTAGGATTAGATTTAAGGTTAAGTTTTAGTACATAACTAAAAAAAAAAGTACGTTTTCTATATTTTTTTAAAAATTCAAGAAATATAATTAAGTATAAGTACTACATAGTTAGGTTTTAGTCGAAAGGCAATAATAATAAGTTAGAGATAAGCCTAGTGTGCTCTAAGGTCCAGTAATAGTAAGATTAAGAAAAGAAGTGTGTAAGATTAAGAAAACTGTTTATAAAAAAAATACAAGTTTAACGTATTTAAGTATATATTAAGTATTTGGTATCTATACATATATGTACGAAAGTGCATCAACTCAGAATGTGTTTGACTGATATCATATTTTCAAACTTAATTTCATCTAATAAGCAGAGGTCTTTATTTCATTACTAACAAAATGGCAGCCAATTCGATTTGTTTTTTTGTTTTTTTTTTTTTATAAATCATACAATTATCGCTATTAAAAAACGTTTTTATTAAAACGCCATAATTTTATATAAAGGCTAAAATTGCTTAGTTGTGCCAATTTAAGTATTATTTCAAAATCCAATTTTATGAAAATCATGTGTGTCAAAATAAAGTTTGTAGTTTTTCTTACTGTGTGGACGGAGCAGCAGCTTAGCACTAACTGTTTTATTTTCGGGAGCGGATAGCAGAGCGCGAGTTGTACGTACAATAGTTTTACAAATACGGAGGTTTGGCTACTGTATCGCAGAAAATTCTGCAATATTCGTGGTTGTAGCCCCTTAACTGATGCGCCAAGAAAATCTCTTATTCGAAGATGAGTCAAAAAGATTAAAGAGATTGATTTAACACTTGAGAAAACAAAATCTAGCCGATCAAGATTATCTAAGCTTTAAATGTGCAAATCATCATTACACCGTATTTTAAATAAAGACCTAAAGCTACACCCTTATAAAATATTATTAGTGCAAGAATTACAGCCGCCGGATTCCAGACAAAAGGTTGACTTCCTAAATCAGGTCATTGGTTGCTTTTCAACGTTTATCAACACATTATTTTCGGATGAAGCTCACAAGCAGAATTACGGTTACCGGATTACAACAAATCCAAACACAACGAGTGGTGGGTACGACTGGGTCGTACGCAACTTTACCTTTCACAGCGAGTTGGGCGTTAGATCAAATCCCAAGTCGGTGAATCAATGTCTGTGTGAATAAAAATGATTTTCCGTTATTGGCCAAAACTGAGAATTCCGTTCAAGGGAACTAAATTTGTGGAATTGTTGCACACAGTAATAGTAGAATATAAAGAAATTTTATTCATGACCAAATACTTTAAGAGAAATGGACAATTTTCTTTATATGGCCTAAATGCAAAAATCCGTTATATGGATTTTCTCGAAAAAAAACTGGGTATGCCGTTTTGTTGGAACTAATATGCTTATAGCCCATTTAAAGTATAATCAAAATCGTTTGAGCCGTTTTCGATAAAATTGTGGTTGTATATAATTCTGATATGGCAGGTACCGTAAATATAATGGTCAAAAGTAAAAAAAAATGGCCTAGAATTATGACCAAAAGAACGCTGGATACGAAGTTTGAAGAAAATCGGTCAAGCCGCTTAGGCTGGAAATACCATTACGGAAAGGCGGACCGACGGACCGACGAACCGACGGACGGAATTCCAAAAACCACTTTTTTTTGGTTCGGCTATCATCGTTTTTATTTCGCAGTTTGTTTATTTAGCATTTCGTTGGTTCGCATTCCACGCTTTGCAATTTACATTTCATTTTTTAAATAATATGACAAAAAATCTTTTCGAATTTTTAAATTTCTCAATTTTCATTTCATTTTTTGATAGACTATCTCTTTGAAGTTTTGCATTTTTTTATTATGCATTTCTTCGCATCGCTTTTTTTCACTTGGCATTTTGTTCGTTGCAATTTTTTGTTTGACAATTTATTATTAAGCTTTTTTTATTGTGCATACAATGCTTTTGCAATTTTTCGCTTCATTAAATCACATGCCTTAAATTTCACGCGGAATTGAAAGGCAATTGAATGCCAATTAAAACAAATCATAACAATAAATGTCCAAAGCTGATGAAAGGGAATGATCAAACACTCAAACAACTAGATGGCGAAATGATCTATCAGCTAAATAATAAAACGGCAAAACATTATTTGTCGAAAAAAAACTCTTGGCCAACAATTTAATAAAAAATGCAAATCAACAAATTGCAAAATAAATTTTTCTAAATGGGTAACAAGTTTTTTTTTTTAAATGAGCAAAATATAAAACCGCCGAATGTCAATTACAAAATGATTAAAAAACATAATGAATAAAAAACAAAACGTAAATTACAAATCAAGGATTTGGAATTAAAAGAAATGTTTAGAGACAGGCGAAACAAAGAAATGCCAAATGAATTTTGCCAAACAATGGTGACCCTCTGCCTGAAAAATTGATCTCTAGAAGAGGTGACCGAATTGACCTCCACGATGGCCTGATTTAACCCCTATCAATTTGTTTTTTTTTTTTGAGTTTCTCCAACGAATCAACCTTCCAAGCTATAATAAGAAAATTTTCTGTTCTAAATATAAACTTTCTTTTGAGACACCCTGATAAACCAAACCAAAAGTGAAGTTTCGTAAAAGTGTTGGGTTTTTAAAGTCGATAATATTATTTTGCTCGTATTATGACTGCAAACAAAGAGTACGAGCTCTTCATTGTTACATAAAATGAATCCATATGTATTCGAAATAAGCCTAAACAATAGAATGTCATTGGTGGGAAACACCGTTCAGAAAACATTAAAATATTTTTCTTGAATTCTCTATCTTGATCTATCCAGTTGCTTGAAAATATTGCATATGCCAATTCCTTGAATTGGATTTCGATATGACTTCCATAATAGCAAGAAGGAAATATTTCCATAGCCTGTCCAAATACCATCACTGAGTAGTAAATATATGCCCAAATATTATGAGCAAAGAAAACACAGTAAATAATTGTGCAACACAAATTGACACCTGTGACAAAAAATTGAAAGAAAGTTCCTCTCGATAGAATCTTCGCCAAGCAGCGTTGAAGTCTGTAAAAAAGAAACAAATGTGAAATTCAACTTAACTCTTATCTTAATATTTGTACTCAATTAAACGCTGGTGATCCTGTATACATTCCGTAAACTCTATATTATTTTCGTGTAAGCTCTTTCCAGGATCCATTCCCAATTTCGACACCCTCAAACAAAGTAGCTTCACATGACCACGCAGTAAAGCTAGAGACACGGGTGGAAGCGTATCATTAGCATAATTACAAATTATTTGGATTGTAACGCCGATAAATTGATAAATGTTAGTTGTCCAGTAATTCGTATCAGATGCCTTCCAATCGATTGGAAACCATCCCGGAAACAACAAATTTTTTTTTTGCTCTATTAGTAATGCCAACTCCGAAAACACTGCTGCGCCAACATAGATGGGTATGAAGTAGATTAACATCATTTTACACGACTTTACGACCCTTTTAAAAAGTTCTTTTTCGTCCACTGTTTCAATACGATTATCCAGTATTGTAAAGAGATCTTCCATATGCCGAATGTCGTCCATGTAGTACCAAAATACAAAGAATTTTATGGAACAGGCTGTACATGTAAAAACAATAGCGAGGCATTTAAATGTCTGCTCTGCTGTTTCCAAATCCAGTAGACCAAATATAAGATGAACTGGGTAAAGTGATGTTATGAAGACATTAAAAAAGAAAGACCAAGGCAAGTACAACATTCCAGCATTTTTTGGTGGCATTATCCCGCCACATATAAAGATGATCCGATGAATTTGAAACAAGTCTTTACTGGGTTCCATGTAGGGATTTCGAATTGTGGCCCGAATCAATCGAAGTTCTAATTCAAACTGACAGAGAACTTAGTGGTGTACTTCAGACTTAGCGTCCTTTTAGAGAAAATAAGTGTAGGTTAGTATAGTGGAAACTTAAGAATAAAAACAATTATTTGAATTTAAAATTGAAAGCACCTATTTTAAAATGAAAGGCGTTAAAATATGTGTACATCTCGTGATACCTAATTACCTAAAGCGCTTTTTAAATGAATCAACGTTGTGTAATCGACTTTTAATCAACTATTAATGTTAACTATTTATGGGGCGAATGAAAGTGAAATAAAGAAAGGGTGAAGCCTGTCAATGAATTATTAATAAACTCTTAATTACAATAGAGGACACCAAGACAATATGTATTTGCATTTAAAAACTCTTGGTAAGTTTTGTTCTTACCAAATGTTAAGATTTCTTTAATCGTTACAGACAGTTGTTGCTACATAGCCACAATATCTTAAACAAAAGATTATTCAAAAATCAGTTCTAAAAGTCAAAAACAACTGCTTAGAAGAATATTCAATTTTTGATACATGTTCGATGACCCAATTTCATGCAAGTTATTAAATATGCTTTGTTGTCGAAAATATTTAGCAATTGTTTACATGCTGCCACAACTAAATAATTTAGTTATTTGCTAATCGGGTTTATAGAAGAGTAGGATATAACGTTTTAGAATAAGGAAAAGTATTATTTTTCTGAATACCATGGCAATCGAAATATAAAAACCACGTTCGCTTCAGTCTGGATTGCCTGAACTACGATTTATGTCACCTCTCCTGGAGATCAATTTTACATGGAAAATTTTACGATCTCTTAGTAGAGACGTATTGCAAACCTCTGACTTCCTTGGTTTTTAATTCTTGCATTAATTGAACTTTATAGGGGTTGTGCAAAATATGGTGTAATAATAACCTACATACATTTTTAGCACTTGTTTACGAATTGAATGCTTCTGATTGTCACAAACAGGTTGATTAGCAGTCTTCTACCATTATTAATAAGCTTGGTCCAGTGTTATACCGGTCTCTTCAAACTTTTTGCCCCTTTTTTGAATAAGGCTTACAACATAATTTACGCGCCCCTTGGATTAATCACGTTCACATATTAAGCTAAACATATGTGTATACGTTTTTTTCTGAGGCCGCATGTTTTTTGAAACTCATATCGATAAGGATCATGGTAGTCTACGAATCAAGCAAATCAATTGGATGGGCCAATATTCCAAGTATTTAACATGTATTCGGAACACTTCCTTGCTGTAGGGAATATCCAATATTCAATACACCATATTAAAAAAAGTAGTTTTACAGACCAGTATCGAAAGGCTTCAATCCAAAAGACCACCATCAAAAGTTGTATACTTTTCGAAATTTGATGCCGCCAAATGGAAACAGCCAATAGGTGCCCACAAACTATAATGGGACCTACAGGCAAATACAAATTATAATTTTTATAGCGCAAACTGGTCAGCTCTAGAAAATTGACACGAATGCAGTGGTCTCCATTCGCTAGGAGATCTCTAAGAAATTGTTACTAATGCGTTGAAACAGCCAGATGGGCGACTCAGAATAGAAGAGGCGAAAAGCATAAGTAGAAACCGACCAAATAAATATTTTCTGAACATGGCCACAGTGATCATTAACGATCTTTTAGGGATTCCAAACAACCAATTTTTTAAAGTTTTGGTTGCTCTTTGTTTAAGATGCAACGACTTTTACAATGTTGGTTAACTTCTGTATAGTATAGTATCTCATTTAGTAAGTTAGATCTTCTTTGTAGGTTACTGAACTCGACTGTAGCGCCAACTCTTTCATTTGTTGGTGATCTATATGTAAAGATGAATAGACATTCGTCGTTTCTTTTTTCTATGTCTGGTCTCTCCTTTCGAAAATACAATTATTTTTTATATGTTGTGCGTTTCGCAAGTAGAAGGTATAAAGGTTCGGCTTTATTTAGTAATTTATGTTGCAGGGTTAGAATAGTTGTCGTTCAATGTAGTTGACTTAGCACCATTCTTCGATTGTTTAAGAACATGTCTTTTAAAATTCTGTATAAATTTACTTTTTTTTCCATGTTTTTATTAAAAGATTAATTGGATTTCACTGGTAAAATGTTGGCATGCTGCACGGTATTTCCTACTCATTGGGGAGTATCCAAAGAATAATTAGTGGGTATCGGCCTACAGTGTCAATCGCTAGTATTGTGGTCATGAATGCAGGATAAAAGTTATGGAAAGGCAACCAACTCGTTGAGTTTTTAAATTGTTTTAATGCTGGTATAGTCCGTGATTTTTGGCCAAAATCCTTACCTGGGACTCACATTTTTATTTTGCTCGTTTATAGCATGATTCGCATTTATTAGGGCTGCCCACTTTTTTGTGAATTGTAAGGTCATTTCGTGTCATTATTTTGAAGCAATTCTTATTCATAAAAGTAATATTTGTTATATAAGGTTTGTGTTAAATAATTTTTTGTATTCATAAAACTCATAATGTGCACTTAGTTTTCTATACTTTTATAACATTATATGTTTACACTTACACCCGTATTCATAAACTCATTAGTATTAGTTCATAAAGTTATGTGCTTATTAAAATACCTTTAAACGCAAAAAACATAATCGTTAAACTTATACAACGTTGAATAGAGGCTGCCTAACATAAAGGTGCACGATAATTGAATATAGCTGGTATAAGGGAGTTAAAAGTATTTTGTCGATGATTGTCACACGGCTGAGCTTCAATAGCATTAAGAGTAGCTCAAACTTATACAACGTTGAATAAAGGCTGCCTAACATAAACGTGCCCGATAATTGAATATAGCCTGTATAAGGGAGTTAAAAGTATTTTGTCGATGATTGTCACAAACGGATGTCGCAAAAAAATGGTCCAGAAGTAAAAGTGCGTCTTTTATATTTCCTCTTTTTTTTTTTTTTTTTGTCCGTTGTTTAAATTATTGAAAATTTGAAACACAAATTCTTCTTTAATCGTTGTTATTAACTGAAAGTACGTAACCAAAATAATTGTAAAAGTGAAGAAAATAAAAAGGTTGTCAAGAGTTTTGCAACCATACAAATTATTCGTTGGTAACTCTGTGGAGCTATTATGCTAATTACATCTAATTATAATAGGTTTTGCTCTTCTTGGTACTTTATTTGATACAAACCCTGTATAGCTTTTCCGGATGGGGAAACAATTTATGAATAAGAATTTGTGCTGCATAAATGCAGATGTGTTTAACGAATTCGAATAAATAAGACTATTAGAAATGAAATGCATAAATACAAAAGTAAAATCCTTTCTTAAACTTTGGGAGATATTTTTGTTGGTAGCACCGAAGCTCTATTTAACCAGAAGACGTTTTGTATTATGGATTCTCTATTCAACGCTATTTTTAAATAAGGTTTTTGCGTTTCATTGCTGCTTTGTGTCTGCCAATGTAACGTGTTAGGCTTGACACTTGAAAAATGAAAGCTGTTATTCGAACACAAAATAATAGACATTTTATTTGACAAGATTTTTTTGAATGGCAATTAATCAAAAATTCTAACGTTAAAATCGTCATTACAGCGAGGGAATAACTAAATAATATATTAAACATACACAAAAAAAAACTAACATATTGGAACAATTTACAAAGTGAATAAATCGCATCTGTTTAGTGATTATTTTAGTAACAAATTTAAACACTTATGATTGCTTGTTTTAATCTTTAAACATTAAAACAAGCATTCGAAAACATTATTTAAACTTATGTTACTATTTTGTAAACTTATTCTGGTTTTGTAAACTTATTCTGGTTCAAAAGTTTTATTATTTCTGAGTATTCAATTTTGTAGGTTGATTTAAAAATCAAAACCTTTAATATGTATTAAAATTGTAATCTTATATATAAAAAACGAATGAAATGTGCTATCACCCTTAACCATGGTAATATCGTAAGAACGTAATTTCCCTTCCGCCATCACAATTATGACGTTTCTTAGCCCGACTGTCGGTATTTGTTATGTTTTTAATCTCAGTGAGTGTTGAACGAATTGTTTTTTTAATTGCCGCCCTAAACAATTAACTTCCAAGGTAAGTCATACTATATTTTAATCAAAAAAAGCCAAAAAATATCCAAATACCACATCAAACAATTCGCTCGCGAAACCACCCCAACTACTCCGTCTTGCGCCCCCCTCAAAATAACCTCCACGGGCTATTTGTCTCAACTCAACCCAACTAATCAAACTGTCAAATTTCGTTAAAATCGTACGTGTGCGCTTGTGTGTATTTTACCAAGCAAAAAAGGGTTGAAAGGAAAAACAATAAAAAATCGTTTTCCCTATTTTGCCACCAAAAGTAAAATTTTGTTTTCTCAAAAATTAATAAAATCCACAATCGCTGGCGAATGTGAATATTTCGTATTTCGATGGTAAGCCCACGAAAACAGTGCACTTTAGGTGAAGTGAACATAATCAAGTGAATTGGGACATTTTTTTGTGTTTCGTTCTCGCGGGGAAAATTTTTTCTCAGATGTCAGGTGGAGGTGGTGGCGTAGAGCACCATATTGTCATTGTTAATCCCGCGACTACACCACACGGACACTCGGAATTGGTTAAGGCCGAATATCCCGGTGATATTGAATCTCATCCGCATCCGCAACATCATCCACAGTTTCATCATAATTCTCGTTTCGATTATAATTACTCGGCAACTTTGCTTAACTTAGACACCTATCAGAGCGTCAAGACACGCACTAGATGGAATGAATCACCCGAGGCTAGGGAAAGACGCTTAGCAAGAAACGCAGCCAGGATGAGAGACAAACGATCAAAGGAAAGTGACGACGAATACAAAGCGCGCTTAGCAAAAAACGCAGAAGCAAATCGAGTTCGACGGCAAAATGAGAACGAAGTACAAAGAGCCCTAAGACTGATGAAGAATGCAGCGCGACAGCGTTTACGTAGGGCCAGCGAAACTCCCGAAGAGCGTGTAAAACGTTTGGCCAAAGCCGCCGAACGAATGCGTTTGGCTCGAGCAAACGCACCGAAAGTTGATAAACCACCTCTGGCCGATCGCCTGAAAGGCTACTAACAGAAGGAGTGGTGCAGCTAGACGGAAGAGTTGCAGAAGCGAGCGCCTTTTAGTGGTTTTCAACACACCCACAACATACAGAATAACCTAGTTCTTAAGAGTGTAACAAAGGATAAAACTAGTGACAAGTATTAACTTCTATCCCATTGGTCTAGTCTGGATTTCTTTGGCAAGCTATTGTATTTCCCTCGTGCGATATTGTATTGTAGTGTTTTTTCCTGTTTTAACTTTAACTTATCCTCCTTCCCTCTCACCTATTGTTTGTTAAACAAAAATTTTTGTGGTATTTTATGTTCTTAGAGAATAAAACAAGTTTTGTAGGTACATCTAGAATTAAGAATTTAATAAAATATCTTAAACATTTAAGAGAAGAACGAGATGTTTGTTTTTCTTCTCAATGGCGGTGGAAAATCGAGGGGTTTATTGATTTTTCCTCAGGTTTTGTCATTCCGTTGGCGTTGCTGGTGGTGGTTTCTTATGGTTGTAAATAAAAGTGGTGGTGGGGTGGGGCGCTGATAAAGTTATGTGACGTAGAGGAAAGTTAAAGTGGGACCATATAATTAGATGACTGACCAGAGTACTCCTGAGGTTTATTGAGGTGTTAACCGTGAGTTATATGAGATGTGTGACGATTTCAAGTGGCAATATTTGTATAAATCTAAATGGGATTTCAACTTTTCTATCAACTGATTGGTTGAAATAAGTTTTTAAATTATAACACGTATGGGTTCCACCGATCCACAGAGGGAATAGGCATACCACTGCTTTGTTCCAAGTCTGATCTAAAGTTATTTAATCTCTTTTTAAAAGGCTCTGCAGTCCATGGTAAATTTGGGCCTGAACCTGAAGATTCCTCATGCGTTAGTTGACCGCCTCCGTCGGATGGTTTTCACTTTACTGGCTGAGAAGTCTATTTTTGTTTTGACAATGACAATGTGGACCCGATTGATTGTTCGTCTCCCAAGGATTTCTTCATGCGATTTTGGGTACTAGGTATGCAACCGCGTTCGCATTAGTAGTTCTAGTAACAGCTTAATATTAAGTGCTTGCCAGAAGATGTTGGCTGGCCTTTGGTTGAGTTCTGATTCTGACATATTGTGTCGTTGTAAGAATTAATAACCGAGGGATACTGCCTAGAAGTTAGTAGCTATCGGTTTTAACATTTTGTCTAATTTGTCTGTGTTCCTCTTATTGACGACATATATTTATTCTCGCCTTAGTTTAGCTAAGGCTCGCAAACGCTGACATTTCGTGTAGTTTAACCAATGGTGTCAATTTCGTTGGGTTTTGCCTGCTGTTGCGCAGATTTGTTGCATATTGTGCTATTGGTGGTAGATTGGTAATCTTGCACTGGGCCCAAATAGAGCAAAGTTCCATCCAAGAATCTCAAAGTTTGTGGTTATCAACAGTGAAGTGCCCATGGTTTTTGATATAACATGACCTTACTTACAAGAGAAACACGTATTGCCAGTTCATTAATTGCTGTAAACGCTTTTACTACGTATAAGTTGATATATCTAGCTTCTCATTGGATACTAGAGCTCAGAATATGCGACGAAAAAAAATCTACATGCTGACCTGAATATGTTAATGGCGTGTTGTTGTTAGTAGCACTGTGCATGCTTTCGTTAAACAGCTACCTTTATAGTACCTTTATAAAGAGAATGGTCCTCTTAAGAAGGAGCTTAGCAATACACTAAAGATTTAAAGTCAGAAAAGGCGGATTGTCTATCTGTTCGATAGTCTTCATTAAGGAAACGCATGTTTTGCAACTTCAAACAAGAAAAGTTCAAGTTCGGTTGATGAAGAATAATTTTTAGCTCTGATAACTTAGATACTTTTGCCTTCTCTGATATTTCACCAATGAATTTAACAACTGAGGCTGACTTGTGGCAGTAATGCAACAGGAGTTGTGTTCGGTGCAGCCATGGTTTGTTTTTGGCTGAAAGCAAGCCTTTGATCCTTTAAGAATTAATGTTTTAATTTTTTTTTTTCGATTAAAGAAACTATCAAACGAACGCAAATTGACTTGCCGAATTGATATTCTATGTTGTTATGTCGCTGAATGTCGCTGAACATAGCTAAGCAAGACTTTAGTTCAGTTGTTTTTCCTGAACCCATGGTGTCTAGTCTATCTCTTATCAATTCATTCCTAACTAGGTAAGAAGGAACCTCTGTTTTAATAAGTTTGTCCATTGCAATTGAAGAATATAAAGTAAAGCAATAGGACCTTAATTTTAAGGTGTGTATTTCATTCTTTTTCGTTTGGAGACATCCCACTACATACATTTAAAGTAATCTGCAAAGTTCCCGTGAAAATTCGGGTGAACATTTTCTTACCCTAGACGGGGAATTGTAGGTTAGGACATTTGATTTTGAATATTGACCCGCACTTGCCTATTTTCTACTGAAGCCATACAACAAATTGGGATGACATTAATAAAAATGAAAAAAAAAATCATAAGAAGACTACTATTCGGTATAGTAATCAATATGCCCACTCCATAAGTAATGCTCGTTAGTTTTATCAAAAGTAAACAGAATCGTGTCAAAAATAACAAGAAAAATCGTAGTTAAGACAAAGTCGATGCTGAGAATATAAATGACAATCACAGGGCGATGACGAACAATCTCCCTCTGTCAAGCAGAACAAACCATTCATATTGACAACGAAAACTACTAGCCATCCGAACTAAATAAGGTAAATATAGCAATATAAAAGCTTGAAAGACTGCTGAAAATGGCGGCCTTCCTGCCGTGCTATTTAAATCCAAGAAAGATCAATTGGGAAGTGGCATACTCCAACTCATTAAAAAAAATTTTGTCGAAGTACAAGGGAATGGATCCTTAGCCTTGTTTGTCCGACCGGCCATTATCAGTGTGCCTTTAAGCCAAAAGTCTACAACTGATTAAATCTTCTTCAATATTTCCTAAAAAAAAAACCCAAGCAATTCAAACAGACGCCCACCAAGATATATCGATACATCGCCTAAGCTCATTCGTCTTGTCTTTGTAGGATAACGATGGAGAATCCTCACTATGCTACGATCTCACCGAATCATTGATACTAAAAAAGGTTTATCGTGTGACACACCCCCAATATCGAATTTAACAAGGAGCCACAATCGATAGCTATAACTTGAATTTTTGGTGAGGTCAGGATGTCAAGAGTTGTCACACACTTATTAACATACTATTCACTCCCGACATCGGTTTTAACTTTTTCAATTTCAGCCTCAGTGCTGCTAATTTCCTTGGTGCGTCTACTGCCTTTGCTCGAGATCGTACAGATGTCAGAAGGAATAGTGAAAATTTTTATATGTTAACGAAGCAACATTTGTACAAGCTTTAGATGAAGATTGCTCTTAGTAATTTAGCTGAAATATGTATGTGTGCAAACTTGTGTGGCATACTCAAATAAGGATGAACTAAACTGTTTTATATAAAAGAATAACATAAGGGTTATTAAACTCTTTTGGGCATCTTTTTATGAATCCGAACTTATTAAAAGGGTAGAATCGATTTTCTAACTGTTCAATGCTTTATCACATTGTTAAAATACTCATTGGTACGAACAGAAGGCCGGACACATATAACTAGATCTACTTTTAGGGATGTTTTTTCATAAAACTATAATCGTTATCGTTGCGACTATCTAAAAAGTAAAGATTTTGCGATATTCTTTTTTTTTTACGAATGGCTTTTTTTTTTTAAATAAACCGCACTTCTTTACGGTATCGAGCGCTGGACGATTAGCAGGAAAACGAAGCAAATATAAGTCACTTTCGAAAGAAAAATTTTTCGTTCCTGTCAGCGAGAAAGGCGAATGGAGGAAAGATACAACTGCGAACTTTATGAGCTGTAGAGAGATACGGATGTAGTACAACAACAACAATATTCAAGCCAATAAAATCATCGAATCCCAGCATTCACGTTTAAGGATCAAGCGACCGGGGATACTAGACGGAAAATGCCCAGAACAAAAGAAGATGAAAGACCGTCTCGGTCCAGGGATAGACGCTCGAAAGTCCGCTAAGTTAGTAAAGTGAAATTTGGCTGTCGTATTGCTTTCGTTTCGTTCTTACTTTCTTGTCGCTATATCGATTCGGACAAAATTGATTTTTTTTTCTTTAGTGTTGTTTTGGATTGAGAAATGATATTCTTTTGACTTTTGACACATAGTTTGTAACCTAGACTTTCGTGATAATCAGCCCTAGGTATCCGTCGGAGCGGAATATTCTCCGATTTTGTACGAATCGGAGGGTTTTAGCTTCGAGGTATTCTTCCGAAAAGCAGTTCGGAATATTTCTCCGATATTTTGTAACGCATGCTGGCTGTATAAAAACGAAACGAAAAATTGCCCTCCAGTGGTTTTCAAAATGTGATCCCTCCTCAGCCGTTCAAACAAACGGTTGAAGCATACTCGTTTGCTAAGGCCCAAAAAGATTACACTCCATTGCGTGTAAACAATTTTATAAAATCTCATCAGTTGCCTATTTCAATAATACCTAACATTCTATGCTGGTCACCATACTGCCAACTGAACGTACTAGATTTTTTCTTACAAGAAACCCCACCTACTACAAAAATTATTGTAAACAACATAAACCAAACCAAACTGCAATTGTCTCCCTTCAACAAATCTGCAAATTCGGTTTATTTTTCACTTGCGCCCGTACCACCAGTAGTTATCTACAAAGAAAATCCAAACATCAATATTTCCAAAACAAATAAATACTAAGTGTGTGTTAAAAATGGCAATAAGCAGTCCCGCCACTCTATCGTAATAAAACCGCTGTAATTTGCAACTAAAATTTTTCTAACAAGAAAAAATGTGAAAACGAAAGAAAAACCAAAAAGAGAATTCGCAAAAATAATCCCACCATGGGCGCAAATGTCTCTTTCTCGTGTGCTCTGCTGGCCGATGGATACAAGTGAAAAAGACGCACATACTTCTAGCCCCGGTCAAACTAGTGCGGTCGAATCCCAATCAGAAATGTCTCGCTCTGCGGGTTGTTGGTGGATTAATCTAGTCGGCAAAGTACACATATAGAATTTTATATATTATGCAATAGCACATTCGCAGACATGTGTGCATAAAACAAAGTGAATTCCGTTTTTGTAAATAAACATATCTGCACTCAAAACGTAAAGTATTTCATGTATTTAAACGATAGAAACAAACGCAAAAAATCGATAAAGTAACCATTTTCCATTCCAAAAAAAAAGGAAAAATACAAAAAAAAAAAACCGAACACAACATTCGTCTGCAAAGTGTCAAATGTCAAAAAGAGAGAAGTTGCTGTCAAGTGGGGTTTTTTGTTTTCCCTTTTTTTCTGCTAAAAAGTGAATTTTCGCATAAAAAATGCATTTCATCGTATTTTGTAAACAGAAAATCAAATATTAGTGTCTAATGCTCGTAACAAGCGATGTCAAGGTGCTACAATAAACATTTTAATTGAAGACGCAACTGATTTTTAGCTTTCCTATAAAAGAGATTGTTTTTTATTTTATTTTATAAGTTTGAATATAAAAAAAGGGACAAATTAGTTGACACCCTGACGTTATTGGGTTGGTACCAGTGCGTGTGTTGTGAAAAATAATGGAATCTGATCCCAATGGGATTAAGATTGAACCACCTTCCGAACAACAATATTCGCAATTGCTTGGTTTGAATGGCGCCAATGGGCGCCTTATCATCGATCATCCCTCCACATTGTTGTCCCTTGCGGCAGCTCAATCTCATCATCTTCCACCCCATCTTCATCAGCAGCAGCAACATCAACAACATCAGCAGCAACATCAACACCAACAACAGCAACAACATTCACTTCTTAATCAGTCGAACGTCAACACATCTTTGGTGAATTCTGTAGGGCTACCAGGTCCTAGTAGTTTAGCATCTCTTTCGCCATATCGTAGTATTACTCCACTCTCAGCATCTGGAAAACAGCGCTGGAACGAAAGTCCAGAAGCGAGAGCACGACGTCTAGCTCGGAATGCTGAAAGGATGCGCGAGCGACGTTCACGCGAGTCTGATGATGAGTATCGCAAGCGTTTAGCGCGTAATGCCGAAGCCAATCGAATGCGGCGGCAAAATGAATCGGAAATGGAACGTGCCATGCGTCTTGTGCGAAATGCTGCACGCCAGAGACTGCGACGTGCCATGGAAACGCCCGATCAACGGGCAAAACGGCTACAAAAGTTAGCCGAACGCATGCGCCTGTATAGGGCAAACGAGAGTCCGGATCAAAGGAAGATGCGTCTGGCTGAAATGGCAGCACGCGCTAGGCAGCGTATCGCTAACGAATCTACAGATGAACGCAAGGACCGGCTGAAAAAACTGAACGAGTACGCAAAAAAGGTCAGAGAAAAGAAAAAACATATAAAACTAAACCCAAATAGCGTTAATAATATTGGAAACTTTAACAATCAGGAGGTCACTAGTCCTAGAGCATCCAGTTTGGCGTCAGACAGACAACAACAACAGCAACAACAACAACAGCAGCATCAACAACAGAATCAACAACAGGGCCAACAACAATTGCCACACCAATATAATCATCAGACGCTAGCCAATTCCATAGAATACTATCAAAACATGTTTATGAGTCCATCGGTGCGTCCTGGTAATTCACTGCTTTCGAAGGATTCACCTCCGACACACCAACAACACCAGCAACAGCAGCAACAACAACAGCAACAACAACACCAACAGCATCAACAACAACAACAGCAACAACAACAGCAGCATCATCAACAGTCACTGCGGTATAGCGGCAACAGTCTCTCGCTAGACTCGGAATCAAACAGCCTATTCCAACAGAGTTTGTACGAGGATCACAAGCAAAGCTTGCAACAAAAGATCCCTAACGTAACCACATTCGGCACACTAGCCAGCTCTATAGAATACTATCAAAATAAATTCATCAAGAAGCAGGACCTTCAAGATGTCAACAACGTGAAAATACTCCCCCTGCCGTTGCAAGTGGACGAGGAAAAATTGAAGCTAAAAGCTTCGCCCAACTCCGAGTATCAGCTGCAGCAGCAACAGCAGCAAATTCAAAACCCGCCCACTCCGCTCTACAATCAGTTCTCATACTTGTCTTCATTTCCTAGCGGCTCTGTTTTAAATCCGCCGCCAGGTACGTCGCCATCGCCGTGTCCATCGACGCCGACAAGCACCCAACAACCTGCCTACTATCCAATGTATCATAATGGTTTCCAGCTGACCATTGCGCCGAACACAGTGCCTCCACCCTTCACTCCGGTTCACTTTGCACAAGGAACGTCAACTACTCCCAGTCCATCATCGTCGCAGTCACAGCCGAGTCCCTACAATCTGCTGACGAACTCGACACTAGCGGTTACAAATAATGCAACGCCATCATCAACGCCAGCACACCCCCAACCAGCGGAAACTCCTCAGCAACAACTGATTCAGGATTTTCAAAAGCCGGTCCGCGGTCGCCCTAGAAAAATCTACGCCGACAGCCCGTTGTCGCCCGAATTGCAAGACGAAGCAATCCTCAGACAGCAGAAAGCGAATTCTTTGCTCGAGCAGGAGATCAATCAAATGCTCGCTGCAGCAGCATCATCATCATCATCGACATCAGTTCTATCGATGAAGCAAGGAAGGCGCCGTGGACGTGGTCAAGAAACCGATGAAGAGAGACGTATACGATTGGATAAAATGGCGGCGCACCAGCGTGCTGTGCGCGCTAGCGAGACGCTCGACCAGCGTGAGATTCGACTGAAAAATTTGAGTGAACGGGCGCGCATGAAGCGTGCACAAGTGCGAGCAACCGAAAACGATGAGGAGCGCAAGCAACGTCTTTCCAAGCAGGCAGAGTACGCCCGCTTGCGAAGACTTCGCGCACAAGCGCCCGAAAACAAAAAGCGCATCGAAGATCGTGCCAAGCAATTGTACGCACAACTACACAATCTACCATTGCCAGATGATAACTCACAAAAACTCGATCCTGAGGAACAGCAACAACAGCAGCTATCACTCAACACACATAATGTCTCAGCACTTGAGCACAACTTAATTGTGGTTCACCAGCAGCAGCACCACCACCACCACCATCATCACCAACAACAGCAAGCCCAACATCAGCACCACTCGCAACAGCAGCAGCAAATCAATGTCATAACCAATGGTGAAGAATTCGTTAAAAATCCCGGCAAGGACTTTGGTCAGTCGGAGAATAACGACGTGTTAAAAATTTTAGAACCCATTATAGTTATGAAAACTAAGTAAACCTTAAGCAAAACCTAACGGCAAACCGTTAATAAGATTATTAAGCAAAAAATTTAATAATAACCAGTAAAATTAAAATTAAAGAAAAAACAACAACTTTGTAAATTAGTTGAATAAGTAGAAACTAACTAATGTGTATGTAAACGTAGGAAGAATAAAACTGCAACAAAAAAAAACAAAAAAAAAAACATTTAAAAGGAGTAAAACCAGTGAAAAAAAAAACAATAAAACAAAAGTCAATAATTTTTTTAAAAGTAGAAATTGATTTGTTTCAATCGAATTAGCAAAACCATCACCACAACACATCGGACAAAATTATTTAGAATCGTAGTGTAGAATTCTTAATGTTAGGTTTCAATTTGAGGAGACTTAAAATGTTGCGCGCAAGACTTAAGAAGATTCAGTTGCGCAATGAACAAGTGGCAGATGGTGTTGCTTCGATTCCCAGAAGTAGCACCTAAAAAGTGATTTCACCAGGCCTCCGGCGATGAACTAACAAATCAGCCGAGTAGTATCAATTATTTTTAATATAAAATTGGGTGAATTTATAAACGTTGTACTGACTATGAACTGCATTAGCCGCCATCATTAATGTAGATTTTCTATACAATTGTAGTACCGTTTGTACATAAACGCAATATAACGCTGGCGTTGGGCAGGTTGCGCAGCCATTTTATTTCGGCTGCTGCGAAATATCTTACTTATTTTATTTAAGGACTAATGAATCTGAAAGTAGTCCAGATTGACATAGATGACGTTTATGATAGAGGATTGCATGAACATTTGTAGAAAGATTTGTAATAACCTCGGCGTTCGTGTTTGATTGTGCAGATTTTTGACGCTTATCTTATCTAAGCTTAGTCGTTCGGATTGGGAGGTCACGCTATCGCGCAAGAAGTACACCATCATACATGAATGGTTGTGAAAAAAAACCTTGACAAGGGGTGGCTACTAACGAAGCTCGTGCGTCATTAAAAACGAGTAGTTGTTGCATGACTGGGTCGTACGCAACTCTTTCACTATGAGATAGGCGTTAGATCCAATACCAACGGTGCGAGCATTTGAAGGTTTGCAAAGTTTGGCTAAAGTACACAATAACATTAATTTTGGTTATTAATGTTTAAAATATATAAACAATGTGGAACAGTGATTATAAGAACTTTTATTCTGGAATTCGCAGGAATCAATGTCTACGTGAATTATAGTTATAGTTGACTTTCGATAACGTGAACAATTTAAAAACATATGACAAGGCTACGGTCTGCAGTGCGGATCATTCAATACCCTATCCCATCCATCCTTAAAATTACTATCCCCAAAATTTGGGCTTTATATAGAAAATGTCATTTGTCACAACATAATGTTCAGACAGTTTATCAGTCTCCATTAACGGTAACTGACTCTCCAGCATAATTTCGGAAGGAGTATGGCCCAATGACTCCACCAGCCCACAGAGCACACAAGCTGGGTCTTGTAAGGTCGTAAGCCAAGATCTTTGCGCAAAATCTTCCATAAAGTTGATGGACAAAACTCCAATTGCTGTGCACGGTGGCGAATCGATTCATTCGGTTTCTCTTCAACATTTTGCTCTACAGCGGCAATTGTCTCTTCGGTGCGCACTGTTCGATGTCTCTGCGGGTGCGTATTATCACATAGAGTAAACGTAGTGCGAAAACGATTCATGGTTAACCGAATTAATTGCTCTGATGGACGATTATGTCGTTTGGTAAAGTTTTTGTTGAAAACTGTTTAGGCGAGATTCAAGTCAATTTCAGAGCTTGATTTTTTTCATTAATAATAAACTTCAGGAATTTCTTAAATTAACTTATTTGTCAAAGAGCGGTACAGCTAATGAAAAATAGTAGAGATAACTTCTCCCTTTAACGGTTGGATCCGGATTTGGTAACTTCTCAAATATTTCGTTAAAACTGACTCAGAAACATAATTTTTGTCAATTCTGAACTCATGACTCTGTCGCCAAAGGTTCAGGTAAGTCACAGTTACTTCACCTTCTTCATTATTTACTTTATTAACAATAGCAGCATATTCAGTGTTTCGGAGGGAAAACTTAAACGCAATATCCGATGTCATATTGGCTGATTGTACTAGGACCTGGATTGAGTGCTTGTCAGCATTTTGCATTTTAGTTTTTTTTTTTTTCAATCTGTCACTCCTACTTTCGTGATGTTGTGTTAACGCAACGTTGGGACAGTACATATACAAAAATTAAGTGTGGTAAGCCTGAGTGTAACGGAATTGCGCACTTGTTACACAAAAACAGCTGTGCTCTTACAAACCCTGCACCGTCTTCTCCAATTTTCAGCATTCCTCTCAATAATATGGCCAACGTTATCTAGTCGCTAGGTGGATGGTAGCGATGAAGTTGAACTCCGTCCTCGACAAGATGGTGTTTTGCATTTGTTGGTACTTATGAGACTCCGAACTATTTCCGATCTAAAGTCAAGCTACGATATTAGTTTTTGGTTGTACACAATTCTATGTAGCCTCCAAGCATTCACTATTGCGGAGTCTATCGTATTGATAAAGACCGGTCACCACCATTTTTTACCGCAAATATTTATACGGTAGTTTGCCACTGCATTATCGTGCAAGTCAACACCCCTCATATATTTATTATACATGGTAGTCACATACGGTTGTGGTATCGAGATCTCTCTTCTTTTCCATCCGATTATACCGTTTTACAACAGCATTTGGTTGTCCAGAATCGCAATTGGTTGCCACTGTACCAACAGAATTATCATTCCAACGTATCAAACTTATTTCATTCTCGTGATCGGAGCAGCAATCCATTGTACTAAAATTTCCAGGTCACTTTTATCCAAGCAAAACTGAGGGCGGTTCTTATCCCTTGAATATTTTATGGAGTTTGTAATAATACACTCCATAATATTTTCGTCGAACATTAGACGAATGAAATCAAATAAGGTCTTTCCATGTATATCTTCTACAATTTTCTTTATGCTAGCCTCTTCATTTGACGTAGCACTAGTCTCGTAGTCAATCGGTGTTTTACTTCAACTCTTTGTGATTTGCTTGATGAAGCTTTAGTAACCTCGTGATGCATATTACCATCCATTTCTACCTCAGTACCACAGTTAAATATATCAAAGTTTTCTTCGTCCGTTAGATCATCAACTTTGGGTGGAATGTAACAAATATTTATTTCCTCATCCAGATCAAAGTCTTCTTCAATTGCTTCAAGTTCTCTTAAAGTCAAAGGCCTTTTCGGATCATTGCGATATTTCATGTAACTCTAAAACAATTACAAATATAAAAACAACATGTATGTATTAATATCATTTCCGTAATATATTATTGTACATACCATTTTGCAAAATGTTTCCAAACTTCAAGCCAATTTTCAGATGAACTTAATCTATTTTTATTCTTTTTTACCACAAACTTGCACTACTCAGCATAAAGTAACAAAACTAATATAAATCAATAACATTGTTGACACAAAAATTTCAAACTCGAAAAAATTTCAAAGCCTTCTAAAGTTTCGTCGTTTGTCCCAATGTTGCGTTTTTGCAACGTTACTATTCAAGGTCGATTAAAAGTACTAACTAAAACTAAATGTTTATTCTATTGATCAAATTACTTTTATTTGAAGTATATTTTATACAAAACATAATTCAAACTATAAAAAATTGGAAAACACTTATTTATACGGAATTTATAAACTATGTATGTTTTTTGACGGAAATTTGACAATTTCATTTAAGATGTAACGAAAAGTCCAAGAGCTTTTACGCATACTAAAAATAATTTTCTAAAAGTTTAGATATTCCTAAACGCAATAGCTAAATCAAACCAGAAATTTTAACTTTTATTGTCGAAAAAGAAATGTTTTGTTCAATGTTGCGTTACCGCAACCATGGGAATAAATGGGTGCAGAAACAGACGCGTCTTCATACTAGCAAAGTTAATAATTTTAAAAACTATCGTAACTAAACCTCTTAAAACAGTACATAGAAGACTTGCCAGTGGACTAATAGCCAAGACACGTGCTCCACTCACAAGCACTACAGTGACATACAGACGGGCGGACGGACGGACAGACATAAGATAAAACATGCATTTATTGGCAATTATGTCAATATCGACGGCGTATGCTAGTAGTAAGTTGCACCGATTTTTGGCAAATTGAACCTATGGTGTTGGCTCGGGAGTTTTGCACAATCCTTTTTTGGTATAGAATGTGTCGGTGAGGTCGTGTCCAACCCTGATGGAGCAGCTAGAATTCTCCTTCGTACGAGTTTCGGGCGGTGTATATAGGAAACATCGAAAAAAATTTGCTTTTATTTAAAATTGATTATACCCAACTACAAATTTCGCAATAGCACTATCGAAAATATATCCCCATTAGCAATATTACCTGTATGAAGTCTTATAGAAAAACATTGAAATTGACATCATAGTACTTCGCACATGAATGCAACGAACTACAGACACGTAACAGCACTGGCGACTGAGGCCATCGACTGAGACATTACAGAGGCAAAATATAGGCTTCGTAAATAGTCTTTCCGGAAATATTTACATATTTTCTTTTATAATTTACTTTTTGAATCTCTTATAAATAAAACCCAATTCGTTAATATGAATATTTGAAATGCAATGCATTTAATTTTACAAAAACTCTTAACTTACTGGTTTTCGAACTCACGCACGGTAGTCAATCTACTAGGCTATACTCTGTAACATGAAAGACCAGTAAGTACAACGAAGTACTTGAATCGTGTTGACTCATATACGATCTTTTCAATTTTTCCCGATCTTTTCACCTTTCCCCGATATTTTAACCTTAGCTTTTTTAAGGGTTCATTCTTAAGCTCTGTAAGTTTATACATGTTATGCTTCGAATTAATTTTGATGTTCTACCGAAACATCTTAACGTATGGGTACATGTACACACATCTCCGGAAGCTTAACAACAACCTTATAGAGGTTATACCACCATTGGTTATGCTTTTGAATTTTTCTTTATTATGTATTAAACAGTGTTCTACCCCAAATAATCGACTGCAAAAGTGCTCAACCTCCGCAAACATGTACTATATAATGCCGACAGAAATAATTCCATCTGGAAAATAAATTTAATTGCCTTATAGAAAAATAATTGTTAGTTTATTGATTTATAAGAACCAAAAACAAATATATTGAAATATTATATATCTTTATAAAAAGAACATTATACCAATTTTTATAAAAGTAATTTGAAGAGCCCATTGGTGCACCCAACACTCTTTTTTATTGTGAGTCTTAAAGATAACATGGTAAATAGTTGAATTCGTTTCTTCAAACGTTAAATCAACTAATTTTCGAAATTCATATTGTTGCTTTTTAGAAATACATTTACTCAAATCAAATCAAATCTCTTCAAGTTTAATATACAATAAGAAAAATTCTTGTTCTTTCTTTTTTGCAGATGGAAATAAAAACACTACACACCCTGGACACCGAATATTCTGCTGATTCCATTGAATGGTGTCCACATCCGAATTTCTTAACCTATTTTGTTTGCGGAACATATCAACTTGAGGGCAATACATCAGAATCATCATCGCCACCATGCCGCCGAAAAGGTAGGATCTACCTTTTCCAATTCAAATCACAAGGCAACGAGTTCCTCGAACTGCATCGTCTCGAAACTCCAGCTATTCTCGACATGAAATGGTTGCATCAGGAAAATTTAGGGTTTCCCATTCTCGCCGCTGCAAACGCACTTGGTCAAATTCAAGTCTTCAAAATGGAAAACGATAAGTTGATATTAAATTCTACATATGATCTTAAGACCGAATTTCACAATCTGTTGGCTCTGTCTTTGGATTGGGATTGGAATAATCGAACTTCCACTTCCATTGATCGAAGGATACTCTCTTCAGATTCAAAAGGCGACATCACATTGCTACAATACAACGGTTCATCTTTGGACAAGATAAGCACCTGGTCGGCACATAGTTTCGAAGCCTGGATATGTGCATTCGATAAATGGGACTTGAACAGAGTGTTCACTGGGGGTGACGATACGTTTTTGCATGCTTTCGATATCAGAGGTCCCAACAAGATTCTTACGAATAAATCGCACATTGCAGGTGTCACATGTCTGTTGAGCCATCCGAAGCACGAGAACATACTGTTAACTGGAAGTTATGATGAACGCTTGAGAATTTTCGACACGCGATCAATGAAGGGTCCAGTCTCTGAAATTAATCTCAATGGAGGCATCTGGAGGCTAAAACCGGATCCGTATGATAAAAATCTCATATTGGCCGCGTGTATGTACAAGAATTTCAGTATTGTCGAGTTGGTGGATAAGGTCAGGGCTATGAAATTGGTTGGAGAGTATAATGAGCATGAGAGTATTTGCTACGGAGCAGATTGGTGTTTGGACATCAGCAAGGAGAACAATAAGGATCTTTATATGGCCACATGTTCATTCTATGACCATAAATTGTGTTTGTCAAGAGTTTCGGAGAATAAATAGACTGTCGTTTTGTTACAACAACCAGAACAACAAATTGTTTTTTTAATGCGCCCATATCAATTGAACAGGTACTCAGTCCTCGAGTGACCGTGATATCTATCGGTCCATTTGGTTTCCATTCGTAAATTTTCGGGCAGACAGGTATTGCTATCCATCGCGTTAAGTTCGTGGTTAAATCTTTGTCTCCAGAGCCCGTCAACACATACGAGACTGAATTAATTGCACAAAACAATTTCTTTCAAAGCCGTGAAATTACTTCAAGTTTCTTTGATGAAACTTGTTGGGAGGCGTTTGCATTTTCCAAAACTGCATTAAAAATACAAAAGAGTTGCGGTCAAAAATGGTGTTATGCGGTACAACCTAATTTGTTTTATGTCAAAACGGGTCGAATTAACTGTCGAAGCTCCGGCTTGGATGAGAAGTTTCATACCAAGGAAATCAAGAGATCAGTCATTAATACAACAAAAAGTCAGAGAGTTGCAGTATATATTTGGTAAGTTGAAGATTTGAAATTGCCGAAAACAACTTAAGTTATTGTTCTATTAAGTTCCACAATTACGAAATTTAAACACTAGATAGAGGCTGTAGGAAGACATTACTAGTAAACAAAACTGAAACACGACTATGACATTTTTGGTACTTTGACTGGTGCACTATCTTACTGGGACAGGCTCATTCAATAGAGAATTACAAGATTCTAATTTATCCACTATACGAATAAAAGTCGGAGTAACCCCTATTAAACGTTATATTGGTGTTTGTATTTAGTTTGATGCGAATTGTAACAATGCGTTAATTGATGTCGTAACAGCATAAGTCCTCTTCCTAATAAGTCTGTAGCTTATTAAAAAATCTGTACCCGAATAGTCCTTAATTCTGGTCACTATGAAATCCTTTTTTAAATCCTAGCTCATGTCATCGCATTTTCTGAATGGCAGTAGGTAATATTTGCTTCGTAGGTCCTCCGATAGTTTTTTATTTCGTTCATCATTGTCATCAATAGACTTTTAATATATAACCCGTTGTCCGAATTTCAGTGCAACTCATGTAGTTTGTCCAGCCTGAATGGAAGTAAAGAAAAAGTTGACTTTAAGGAGGATGTTTCTTAGTAAAAGAAGATATTAACCCGATCTCATCGATTTTAGAAAGGGTTTGAATAAAAATATACGGACAACATACTCGGCGTCATACGACGGCTGAGAGTAGGAGTAGATAGTTGCATTGTCTGCCACTTAATCACCTCTTAAGAACATTATTTAAGACCAATCTGCCTATCATACACACAGTTGACTGGCTCAATATCTTTCCAGAGACTAGTGCACTAAGGATTTATATAGCAAAATTGCTTTGGTTCATACACAAAATTGGCTTTATGGATTGGTCAGTCAAAAAGCGACCTTATCAACTTATAGGCATGAGGATAAAAAATAAAATACTGGGCCTGAAACGTAGTAAGTCTATCTGTTAACATGTGCATTTTTCGATATAGAAAAGAACTTTCACCTTTGATTTTTCACTGGCCCTCCTCTATTGATGATCTGACAAATCATCCGAGTAGTATAAAATATCAAGAAAAGCTATCCCGAATTCGCCGTTCGGAGTCGGCATAAAACAGGAGCTCCCGCCATTGTCCAAGAAGTACACATGCACACATGAATGGTTGTGAGCAAGCTCGGCCATGGGTACTAACGAGTCCGTTGCGCCAAAAATTTGTGTTTTTTTATTTAATCATTTTAGGCTACCAGGGCTCACACAATTAAAAAAAAAATTACGTCATCTAGGCGGCTGTATAGAACAGAATTAGTTAGGTTAATCTACAGAAAAAAACAGCTTTTTGTTGTCCACGAGATAGTAGGCTGAGCTAAAGGATTCTGCTTTATGTTTAATGAGTCTGAGTTGGACAATCTAGAAAAAGTTTTTATGCCCCTACATTTGAGCAGGTACAGATTGAGGAGCTTAGGAGTTATCAATTCTTACAACAATAAAGTTACGTACATTTAAAAAAAACAGTACGCAAATTATTATACATGATTATTGAAAAAAGACGTCCTTAGAATGTCATGTTCTTTTACTAAGATGTGGTATTCTGTTCTGTTCTGTTATAAGTTTATCATCATTAAATAAATCTAATTATACTTCAAACAAAAATTCGTCTGCATAAAGTTAACTATTGTGACCTTGAATAATTTAAGATGAACATTAAAAATGATTTAAGTAAAATCCCATGTGTGTCAGGCTTAATAACTGCAATCTACTACAATCTGAATGGTGGATCTTATTTACGAAATCCACTCCACATGGTACGGTGTTTCTCTTAAAACACCTCTAACATGATCGCTCGTAACGTTACGAAGCTTTGTGTATTCTCTGTTGGCAAATCGAATGTAAGCAGTTGAAACACCTGAATATAATTCTCTCTTTCTTCTTTTCCTAAAGCATATGAACTCGTGGTAGAGTAGAAGTAGATACTTACCTGACTTCGCCAATCCCACACATACAGGTACACTCAACTCAGTGCGTTACTTCTTCTCTTCTCTTTACGTACCAAACAACCTGTTCTCCGGATATCTCCAGCTCCATCCATACCATACTTGATGAAACAAATACCACCGCGGAAGCGAATCTCTTCTCGATCATGGTAGCCCTGGCTTACTCGCCGATTACTTTAGTTTACTTTGGTATTGAGCGCGAGTTGCAACTACTTACGGGAGTCGATCTTTTCTCGTGGTACCGCGTTACAAATAACCATCAAATTCAAGTGAAGGGTGAAGGCGAAGGAGACAAATTAGATTAATTTACAAACGCTTCAATTGTGTTGGGAATTTTGAGAAAATACTTCAAAGTACTTGCGCTAAAGTGGTTTAGCCGCAGTTGTGTCCGGTTTTTGTATGGAAAAGTCCTCCGAAAATATAGATAAATTGTGAAAATATTTTTCATCATCTTCATCATCATCATCATCATCATGGTAATTGGCCACCATCTCTCTCAGTTCAACTTTTGCACATTGGAATTTTCACCATCGTGGTTTTGATATATTTTTTGTTTGTTGCTGTTCGTGGTGGTGCTCATTGTGTTGTTGCTGGGCTTCTTCGTGTGTATAAAGTTGTGTGGCTTGTTTTTCTTCTCTCTGACGTGTGTGGTGAATTTTGAATTCCTTTTACGAAGGGAAAAGAAAAAAATTGTTTTATTTGTCATTTTCCCAAAAAAAAAAAAATATTTTCTGTGAAGTTTTTCGAAAAAATGTACCGAAATTAAAGCAAGATAATAATATATTCAGTGGTTTTGTGGTCAAATAAGTGGTGAAAAATATCTTCTGTGTCATAATTCGTGTTCACCTCGTGTTGTTGTCGGTGTCACCATCTTGTGCATGCATTTTTATGCAAAAAGAAGTGGAAAGAGTGCATTCTTCTGTGGAATGTGATGAAAGAAAATTGCGATTGAATATTTTCTATTTAGGAAAAATTAACCCAGTTATGGATGTCAGTGGAAAAAGAAAGGAAAAAAAAATCAAATACAAAAAATCAAATATAGTTTTAGTTTGAGTGTTAGCTATAAGAAGTTGTTCCGGACTAATTAAATATTTGAGGTCATCAAGCAGTAGATGCTATATTCAACTCCCATGATTCTTATTTGGATAAAACAAATTTGGAATATACATGTATCATTAAGTGGTAAGTTCAATAGATAACTACATAGACATAAATATAACAATTATATCAATATTATCATGAGATACGAATTTTAAGTTTCGAATATCCAAACAAAAGAGTTGTACAGCAAACTTAGCTAGATTTAGACGATTGGGTACCTTTTTGGATCAAGAATAAATACACGAATATTTTTGCCGTTTTCATATAGACATCATAATAAGTTATTTTTTTATTATTGTGGAATGAACCTGGGCCTCAACCAATATGTCCGGTACTTAGCTAACTGCCTTCTGTTGCACACTTCAAGTTGGTTGAGTTCGGTTTCTACATGTGTGCGCCATTTAAAGCGAGGTCTTCCTCTACTGCGTCCAACTGGGAATGTAAGGCTATATTTGCTCTAGATGTCCAATGTCTAAGCATACATTTATTTTGGCTGCCACTTTTTTGGTTAAATTTCCACAAAAATTGTGTGTTGTTTGACATTTCCGTTTTTTTGTATACCCTATCCCATAGGGGTATATTAGTTTTGACATCAAGTTTGTAACAAAGAGAAACAATTTCCATAGATATACCTTTTTGGGCCCTACATTTTACGGTAGATAGTTGCAGTTTTGTATGTAGGCTCTCTGTCCGAAAACACAGAACAAGTGTAAACATTTTTGGAATCCGCCCACTGCCACGTCCACTTAAAAAAAAAACTTTGTTTGTGGCCAAACGGTAGGGAATTTTGAAAAAAAAAAAAAGTCTTTTTGAGGACATTTTAGTAAAAATCTGTTTTCGTCCAAATTGTGAAGAAATTTGAAAAATGTTTTATACAAATACATTATTTATATTAATGGAAAACATTTTGTTCAGATAATTTTTATCTACGCCCATTTTTTGGGGGGTTTTTCTTACAAAAACCATTTGTGTAGCCCATCCTGAGGCATTATTAATAGAAATACGTTTTTTTTTGTCGAACCACAGAATATTTTGATAAACTGTCTGAACAATATGTTGTGACAATGCCATTTTCTATATTTAAACGCCATAAAGTCCACATTTTGGGGATATTAATTTTAGGGATGGAATGGGATATGTTATTAAATGATACGCACATCGGATTTAAGCCTTCTCATATTTTTTTCCTACTGCAGTGGTGTACGCAGCATTACCATGTGAAAAAAAAACAGCAAAAGATGTATATGAAGAATTTTTGAAAACACCCATCTTCGCACCCAAACCAAATCCTACAGTGTGCCCAAATAGGGGGGCTGCTCCCATACATTATATCAAATCCAATATTTTTATTTGATTTTTTTAATATAACAATGCTGCTGACACCATTGCAATAAGAAAAACAGAAAAACAGTGAGTGGCAGCTAAAGTAAATTTGTTCCAAAGTCTGTCACTGTACAACTAAACACTGTCATAAGAAGCTTTTCTTAATTTTCCTAATAACTTCCATACTAATAACTTCCAAATAAAGGGAGAAGCTAGGTTTAAGGCCCGATTTGAGCCGCTAATGCAAGATATTTATGTTTTTTTCTAACCATCTACAGTTGTAGTACCTGGAACATGCAAAATTTTGTATTCCTCTTCATAGCTCGTTAAGTCAAACGGGACCTTACATTTTTCAAATTATTTCTTCACCCGCTTTTGGTACAGTCCATGCTTTGGTGCCGTAGAGTGGGAGTGGCATGATCAGAGTCTTATATAAGATTTCCTGTGTACAAAATTGCCTTCTCAGCCACAAAAAGCAACGGTTAGCAAGCGTATTTCTTCGTTTTATTTCTAACGAGATGTCATTGCCAGAATTAATTTCGGACCCGAGGTAGACAAAGTCCCTTATCTACTACCTCAAAGTTTAATTTGTGAATGGTGATGTTCTTTGAAATTCGTTATTATTGTTGACAGCATACGCTTGGTCTTACCCTCTCGTAAAAACCATTTTTAACGCTTCCTTGTCTATGCTACCAAACGTGGCTGTGAAATTTCGTTAATGCCTACCAATCCAATATCGTCGGCTCATGCTACTACTTGCACAGATTTATAGCAGAATATGCTGACTCGGTCGTTTTGCACATGAAAAGCGTTAAACTTAAACAGGAGGTCCTCCTTATTTTTGTGTCAAAAATAATTATCAGCCCTATCAAGGTATCCGTTCAAAGAATTTCCGAAACAAAAGTCAATTCCGATCGGAACTAAGTTTACCATCAACGTATCCGTTGCGGGAACAAAATAAATGAAGCATACATTAGGGTATGTTTGACAATCTGATAGTTTTATAAATGCGAAAAGTGAATAAACAAAAAAATATTTAAACAAATTTGCGTTCGATTTTGTAGTAAATCACAAATAATTTTATTTATTATTTTAGTCACAATTTTAAGGTGGTTTCCATTTTCTTAAGAATTCCGCAATAATTTTTTTTCTTGGGAGAACTTCCGAAGAAATTCAACGCGTAGCTGTCAAAAATTGTTGACTTAACGCATTAAGCCGTCGCGCGATCATGTGCGATGTATTTCTTCGGAAGATCTCTTCGAAATGTAAATCCGAAGGAATGCCTTGCTACGAAATTCTCCGATATCGAACAAATCGGAGAAAATTTTGTTCCCACCGGATAGATAGAACGGATTAAGGAAGTAGTTAAATTCGAGGCCATATATGGGCCGCTGATTCCAGATATTTAATTTTTGTCTAAAGATAGTTAGTTACAGTAGCTAGTTGTAATAACTAAAGATTTTAAAGAAATACCTAAGGAATTATAATTGAGGAGTTGCTACACTTGCCTTAGTTGATTCAATTCACGATTAGTCCAATCGATTTGCACGAGGCGGATTTTTGTTTTCCTTAAGAAATCAATTGATAAATCTAAAAATGGCTTAATGTCCCTTTGAAGCAGACATAAGCTGTGACACTTAAAAAAAATCAATATGATTCAGTAAAAAATAGATTGTACGAGAACCTATAATGTCTCGGAATAGTATGACCACACAACTTATTTCATCCTTTCTTTATAAAAACATCCCTCAACATAACCAAATAACGTATGAAACTATAAGACCTCTAATAAAAGATGCGCAAACATTGCATTTTTTTTATGGTGAAATGCATTATTCTTGATCTTGCTTCTTTTAAAAAACTGTGTAGGTATGTGTATTAATACAACTTTTTTTTTATTGGAGAAATCATTTTGTTGTCTGTGAGGCACAGGAAAGGGTCACATGTGTAGATTATTCTCGAGAGGCTTAAGTGTGTATCCAGCAATTAGCTGCTATCGCGCAAATTAAAGAACTGAATCAACAAATTTCATTCTGAAGGCAGAAAGGTTTTAAGCCAATTATTTCCTTTTGTTGTTAGCCTTTGCAATCATTGTAATTACAGGGTTTGGTGCGTGTATCGATAGGTGATTTTGGCAATTTAGTAGTGTGATGTTGGATGTTTGAGGCGGAGGCACTCATATGAAATTGGGCAGACGAATTGATAGGATGTGGATTTTTGTTTGAGTTTTAGCTGTCATACTTGTTGCAATCGCGATATGGATTTAAGTTATTTATGATATGAGTATTTTGGAAGATGTGAGATCATTTCACCGGGTACATGAACTTTACGTATATGGGTTAGCATCTGCCTTGTGACTTTGGAAAGACATTGTGTCCAAAATTAATGTTGTCAGCTAATGTATGTCCAAATTTTGGAATAAACATGTTATTATTTGTTGATACATAGTATATATAAATATAATATATAGAAAAAAGAAACATATAAATATCGTTAATTATAGCCATTTTTGTTCTTTCCGTTATTTCCGTTACAGAGGGCTAAGTCTCCTCAACAACGCCTTATACGTAAACCGTAATATGTGAACGCCTGAAACCGTTCTCCAGCAACCTGATCTACCTTTATAATCCTTGAAAAAAATCACAGAAATCCAAATCGATACCCACCATCTTTTCAACGATTTATTTTATTTTATTTTATTTAATAGAGACGAACAACATAGCTCCATGTCTAGTTTTGGTATAACGCCAAAACTCATTCGTCTGCGCAGAATGACGATGGAGAATTCTCGCTCTTTTATAAATTCATGCGACTACTATCATCGGGCTGAGGCATGTAGAGCGATCAGTACTTCAACTCGGACAGTCTTCGATTCCCAGCCAGACGTCGGACGCAGTATAGGAAGACCTCGACATTACTGACACGCGCAAGTAGAAACCGACCTCAACCAACTTAAAGTACGCAACTGAAGTCAGTTAGCTAAGGACCGAGCGGATTGAAGAGGAGTGTTGGTTGTGACCCAGCTTTATTTCGGGCTGTAGCGCAATTTAAGTAAGCAATATAAGTTGGGAACTTGACTTAGGTAGATCGGAATTTCAAGAAAAAGCTAAAAATAGGGCGGGCTTATCCACCGCCATTTACTGTTTTATTACTAGTCAATGTTGCTGCTACTCATGCTCTTGCAGACAAGTAGTTAGTAGACGAAAACATTCGTTGGAACGCATTTCTTTCTTCTTAATATTGTCGAATACGTATAGGTGGCAGATTGATAGATTTTAGATTGATCAACAATCGATAACATAACTACAATGCTATGTTCGCATGTGCCAGCTTCACATAGCTACCTTTCATTGTTGAAATATAAAAGAATCCAATCTACGAAATACGCTATCACCCTTCACACAATCTCCATTATAATTTGCAATTATTAATAATGGGAAATAAATTTGTTGGCAGATTCTCTCATTCTCTATCAAGGAACACGAAACAATAATGATAATAATTATACATCTGACACATGTACACCTCAATCGAATGACCGAACACAGGTTAAATAAAAATAAACTCCAAACAAATACATTAGGTCACAACCACCGCCGCTAGTTGGATAATTATGTTCTTCTTCTTTGTATCTGGTACATTAGGGATTTTTGTGTGTTCGACCAATATGCGTTGACGAAAGAACGACCGCATTCGAAATCTTTTTTGTCTGAGTAGTTATTAAATCGCCTGCTGTTGGTTCATATGTTAGCTTCACCTTTTGGGAACATTCAAGGGAATTGATCATTAACTTCAAGGAGTAGGTGGTGATGAAGCAGAAGAAACCGAACGGAAATTGAAAATATCTTGAACCTATTATTTGAAAAATGGGCTTCCAAGAACACGCGTAAAATGAAAATATTTGGTGTGTTTTTAATCTTTTCATTTGGAAATTCTATACGTATATAGTGGTGGAAATTATGTTATAGCTTGGCAATGATGACAGTAACTCTTTGTTTTGAATTTTTATGACGCGATCAGTAAACATCTAACTTTAAATTTGATCCGTTTTGCTCGTTGATAAAATTTACCAGGGGTCCGCTACTGTTCTCTTGACTTATAAGCGGTTCTCATCAAAATATACCTTCACCGCTTCAAATTAGGTCGATTTTGTTGGGATTCAGCAACGATTCGCTGATGGAAGATACGGTCCAAGAGTTTTGATAATTCGTATGGCAGCCATACATCGAGCTTCTTTTTGTATTCATCATTATTTAAATGTTGTGAAATACTTTTTTGTACTCCTTGTCGGTGTCGACTCGAAATATGTTTTTATTTACATTTTGTTTGCCTTCCAGAGAGTAGTATATCTTTAACAAAATTATCTTAACGAATCGAAGATTGGCCTTCTCCAAATGTTCTTAGGTAGGTGTCCTTCTCGTCTTTAGACGTGAAAAAAACTCCTATTTATGTATGTAACTATATGGATTATGCATGGAAACGATAAATAAAATTAAAATATAAGCAGAGATGGAAGAACCATATTTAAGGCTAGGCAAGACTGGGCCGACAGATGTTTTGTCAAAGTTGAAATTAAATTTTTTTTCTGTAGCTCGTTATAAAAACTCAGAGCTTCATATCAATACATACCAACTGGCCACACATTTTTTTTTAAAGAAAATACCCAGTCAAGATTTTCAATTATATCTATTAGTAGGAATGCATTTTTTGGTAACGAATTCTTCACCTGCCGACAAGAAAAAAGTTTATTCGCAGTACAAGGTTGGGTTATTTCATACCATACTATGAATTGGCTGCCATTTTAAGCGCCCTGCTTTCTCGCAAAAATGATTTAAAGGTGTAAAATTGTTCACATTTAATCGAAAAAATGATAACATATTTAAATAATGTATTACCACCGAATTATGTACATTTCTGTACGAAAATGTACATTTCTGTACATTAATTTGTACAACATTTTAATAACTGTTAAAAGTATATAGGTGGACCCTTCTCAGTTTGGACACAAAACAGCGAACCTTCAATTGACAGTTATTAACAAACACTAGGATATTGAACTAGATTTTCGTACATTCGCTAAGATGAGGCAAATAAACAGGGTTGATGCCACATTTGTCGGAATTTGCCAAAATTCGGTCATGACATGTTTATTTACTTTTCTGTATAATGTATATACAGGGTGTCCGCCGGGAAGGTATACTACTTTGTTTGTGTATAATTTTTGATTAAATGAAAGCGAATGGATCTTGTATTGATAATGTTTTATTTAATGTCGGCATGTACGACGGCGGCGTAAATGGTCTTGTGGAAGAAGCTCTTGTGTCAACTGAATCTTAAATGGAAACAAATGCAAATCCTTGTGCAAAATTGTGGCTAAAGTTGTACTTTGAAGCTCCTGAGCACGGCGTCGAATTGAGGTTGATGGATTGTTAAGAACACTTCCTTGAGCAGCAGTAATGTTTTAAGCTGATATTGAAGACGTTGTGGTCCATGCTTGGGCCTATCACCTACAGACCCTCTTTCTTCGAAATCATTCACTACACGATAAATAGTGTGTTTTGTTGGCACGTTTTTTCTCCCAAAAATTTCACGTAACTTTCTCATCGTCTCAGTAATCGATGATTGATTTTGATCAAATGTTTTAACGATTAAAACACGTTGGTTTCTCGAATAATTTTGCATAATAAATTTGCCACGTGTCTTTTTCACGACTGACAAAAATGAACTGTCAAGACTAATGTTTACCAAAATGGCGGCAAAACCTTGCCGGCGAACACCCTTTACATAATTCCAAAAATCATCAATGAAAAAAGTGAAAATGGAATTTTAATTACTTTTAATTTGCAACATAATAGAGCAAGTATTGGTTTCATAAAAAAAATACAAACTCAATATTTTTTTCGTATTGTATTCGTATTCCAATTTAACCAGCATCAGTTATTAACTAATTAGGCAGCAAATGCACGGAACTACATCATAGTCGAAGACCATTTATAGAAATATCTCTATATAATATAGATGGATAGGTACCTATTACAACAAATGTAACATACAAAAATATGTCCGACACGATTCGGACAAACTTCCCCACGATTGTAGACGATTATTCCGTTGGATATACTGGGCAAACAAATCCACTTATTATTAATATTATTCTGATTATTTTAAGTGAATCGTTGGAAGTTTAATGTTATTTTCCGACGATTAAGTTGTTCTGAGAAAACAAAATAAATCGACAACTTTCTCACAATATTTCTTAGTACTACGTATACTTGGCAAGTAACTAAAAAGAAACAATTCATTACCATGGTTATAAATAAAATGTCTTACTTAAGTTGAACCGCTTTTATACTTAAACACATTAACACCAAATAAAGAAAGAATGGAATGGTACGGTTTAGCTTTCAAAATTGTTAGTGTTTATGAACTCCAATTTGATTAATAAAACATGTAAAAAAAAGTCAACGATTACTCGAATGGAGGCTGAATTTTAGTGGCGACAATAGCTCGATTTACATCTACACGGATAGATCTGAATCTGGAGTGGGTGGAGGTATTTCTTCGAATTGTTTAACTTTAGCATATCCCCGATCATTGTAGCGTTTTCCAGGCGGAAGTGTCAATTAACAAAGCCTTGTCCTGGGTATGTGTAATGTAATATCCACGAATAAAAAACATACCTTTTCAATGAGAGTCAATCAAATCCCTGTGAACTATCTTATTTACATTAAAATCAGCCCTCGAATGCCAATCACCTCTTAATGAGATGGCAGAGCACTTTACTATTCATCACATCTGGGTACCGGGTCACAGAAATATGCTAGAGAAATGCAACCCGGATGAGGTTGCCAGGGCACTACCCTTTTATCTTCTTTAGAAGCTGCTTAGACGGGGAGGACTAGTGTATTCCTGACCTTCTCCGCTCTTGTCCAGCTCTATCCAACATCTCCTAGATGGATAACTACTTCTTTGACAATCTAGGTGAGCTGGCTAATATGATTGGCAAAAACCTCCTCCGCTTTATAGTTAGCTTGGAATGGTTTAATTAGGCAAACGAATATCAGGAAAAGTTTACAGATCCACGTGGTACCACAACTTGTGCAGCCACTATAGACTTACCTAACCTAACTTATGGTTTGAATATTGGTTTTAACTTGCAACTATGAACAAACATTCATGAAGACTTTAATCAATTGGAGACGCCGAACACAAAGGTTACCTTTTGATGGCTTTATTCATCGTTTACAATTGTGCATTTTTGGTTCGATAACGGACTTCCAAATGAAATGAAATATATAGCCTTTACGGCCCATATAGAGAATACAATTAACATTCTCCCTTCATTTGTGCCGTTATTTTAGCCACACAAAAGTGGACGTCCTGTTTAGCGCTAAATCTGATCGATAAATTTGAGAAACTTCTCATGACAGTGTTGTTTGTCAGACTTTCGCAAGACATTGAAAAATGAAAACCATTTCCGTAGCCCAAAGCACCCATGAAAAACCCACTTGTTTGTTTACATGCTCTTAGAATGAATAGAAATGCAATTGGTCGATAGAGAAGATGAGATTCGCCTTTTGTAGTGACGAGCTGGACAAGAGTCCTGTTGAATAGGACAGATGAGAAAGCGTACGTAGTGGTTTTGCCAACGTGGAATTCTTGCGATCAAGTGGTCTTGGTCCAATAGAATTTTCTACGTTCTCAAGTGTATGAGGATACTGAGCAAAGTGAATCTCTCTGCAAAGAAGCAGGAAGCAGATTGACTTCATAAGTATGATGTCTAAATATTAATGGTTTTTACAAACTACCATCAATATCTTACTTACTTAAGTGGCGCTATAATCTGGAATGAACCTGGGCCTCAACCAACAGGCATCTCCAATTAGCCTGGTCCGTAGCTAACTGCCTCCAGTTGCGCACTCCAATTTGTTTGAGGTCGATACCATTGGGATCTAGTAGAATTTTGTTTGTGCACCTTTTCCTTCAACAAATCAATTGTGGCACGAGCTGTGTGATATATTGCGCCGTCTTATTGAAACCACGGCTCCAGCACATCATGGTAGTTCTATCGATAAACGAAAAAGTCAGCAATCATGGCTCCATAGGGGTCACCATTGATTGTAACGTTCAGGCAAGCATCGTTTTTTAAAGAGGTAAGGACCAATTGTTCCACCAACCCATACGCACTGCACGATGTCTCTGTCGATTCGTATTATCATTGAACCATGATTTTCAAATTTTCAATTTGAAAGCGTTGTTCAGATGTCAGTCAATTCATGTTGAAATGCCTTACCAAACTACAAACAAATCACTTGACAGCTTATAAAATGGCCGCCAGTAAAAATAGTGTTGCCAACTTAAAGTTCTTTGCCTCTAAAAAAACCCTTTATAATCGAAATCAAATCTTTCAACCTAACAGCCCCTTTACAGCTGTAGTCATCCTTCCGTTTGATATTCTTTACCTAGTAGGGGTAGTCATACCTAGGAGAATGGTGTTCATTACCGCATCAGCAGTATCATTCATATCTGTGATTCATTATCACTGGATTTCTTTCTATTGGGTTATTTAATGTCAATGGTGTATGTCAACAATTTCACAACCACCTATTTATGTATGAAAGGAGAAAATTCAACACAGCATCAACCAAATTCTAAAACATTTATGCAAAACGGTGAAGGTTCCATTCTTACGTAAATTTAGAGACACCAAAATCAATTTAAAAAATTATAACGTTTTCAAACACCATTTTAAAATCAACAACTGATATAAATAACCTCTGTAAAGTAGTTACAACATCCGCTGAACTACTAAAATACATTTTTATTGAACCACTAGTAAGTTCGTGAATTCAAATGAATGTCACATCAAAAAATTAAAATAATTAAAAAAAAAACAGGTTAGCACCGTATATATTATAATAGCGTATTTTACTTAAGAAATATGGAGAATACGAATGTTTGTTTTAATTAGATTATTGAATCTAAATTGCTTTATTAAACGGGCCAGTTAATCATTATCAGATCGTAAACCCAGTCTAGTCTTTATGGATACACATAGACGACCACTTGCGTCGGCTAACTTATTTCACTATCCGGTAATTAGCTGCCTAAAATCAATCTGAAAATGTTGGGAAGGTTTGCGATTTAAAGATATAATAATACTTGGGAGATATGCGCTGATGCGCCGGGTACTTGAATTCAAATAAAAGCGTAAAACCAGGAAGTAAATTTAAATGGCGATAAAACTATTCTTCTAAGCGGTAAATACTTAGGTCTGGTCGAAAGCTACATAGAATATTAAGTCTTATATGGTCAATTTAAACGAGCTCGCCGACTACTGCGTGCAGAATCAAAGAATTTGTTGCTCAAAATGACCAATTCTTAGTTTGTATTCAGATAATTGTTAAAATTATTATTATTATTGAATGTTTGGCAGGAAAATTCCCTTTGAGAGTTCCTGTTTTTTCCGGAATTTAAAGCGCAGTTTGTTATTAATGGGCCAAATCTAAGGGCTTAGTTCTTTAAAGACGCCGCAATAAATTTGTTTCGTCAAGTATTTGGAGTACCGTTGTGTTAACGTGTCCCAATAATAGTTTTTTATGTTTGCGTGCAAAATTTTTCGTTTCATCTTTAACCGCGGGAATACCCAGATCTTTGCGTAGATCTTCATTCCTTGTATACCACCGCGCATTGACGAATGATCTTTACATTTTGTATTCAAAAGTTTTTACAATGTTTAGATTCGTTTCAGGGGTGCAACCGCATAGTTGTATAGCATAATATGTCTAGACCGGCTTTATTTAAGGTTAAGCTTCGAATATTTTCCGAGTAAGCGTTATAGTTCTTAAGTTCTTTGCTTTTGTTTTTTACATGCGACTTCCATTTTGCTTTTGCATCAAGTGTCATTCCGATATATTTCGCTTTATTTGCAAAAGGGACTCGAACCGTATTGATAAATACAGGCAAATTATTTGTCCGTTTATACGAAAAATCTACATGAATCGATTTTCTCTCGTTAAGTGCAATCCGACAGAATTTTGTTCATTCATTAAGAGCGTTTTGTAATTTCATATTTATTTCCTCTATTGTTTTGCCAGTTGCGCTAGTATAGCTGTATCGTCAGCAAATGTGGAAACTATTGTATCGTTTCTTTGTGCGATATCACGTGTAAATAGGAGGTAAAAGAGTGGTCGAAGGACGCTTTCTTGAAGGCCTCTTTGCCAAACCTTGTCAAAAGCTTGCGACACGTCAAGAAATCAGCTGAGCAAATTTTCTTTTCTTCGAAAGCTTTCTTAATTACATCAGTAATTCGGGAACTTGGTCCACAGTCGAATGTTTACTTCTAACCCAAATTGATGGTCAGGTAAAAGGCGTTTCTGAACAATAATGGGATTTAAGCGACCAATATCCTTTCAAAAACTTTTGAAATTATTGAATGAAATAGGTCTATAAGATTTTATTTCATTCTGTGATTTTCCTGGTTTGAGAACCCTAATGTATGTATTTTAATCTAATTGCTGCATTTACAATAAAGAGGAGTTTAGTTAATGCTTTCCGAGGCAACATTTTTAGAAATTCTCCTGTTATCAGGTCAAAAAAAAGGTATTTCCCGTTTAAGCTCCGCAAATGACTGACGAAACAAGTTGAAAATTTACACAGCTGACTTTGCTTCGACCTATCGTGCAATGTTTTTGATTTATATAAAATTAATCAATATTATTGATTTATTTAAGTTATTTTTTACTTTTTCGATAAAGAATAATTGTTCTGAATAAAAGCGGTTGGCAAGAGTAATGCTTCGTGTAATTTCTGACGAGATGTTGCTGTCAGAGTTAATATAAAATAAATTTCAAAATACAAGTGTTGGCATAGTTTCACATTAACCTTACCATTCAGTAAGATATTGCGTTTACAACACCTCACCTTATTATTCAGTTGTAATCTGCAATCCGGAACACGGCCGTAGGCCGTTCGAACCAATTTGCGAAACGAAGTTAGTTTTCAATCGGAACTTAGCTTACTTTCGAGGTATCCGTTGCGGAACAAACTAAATAAGAAAGCAATTGCCTTTTGGAAGAAACCTTTGAACTAATTTTCTTAAAATTTTACCTTAATACTAGACAAAAATGCTTAAATCTAACTTATCAATAACATGTTTACTTAGTCTAACTTATCAACCCATAGCGGGCGCTGTAAGCTTTTTCTTTTTTTCTTTTGCCTTTGGGCTTAAATTTATCATGTGTTTTATGTTTTAAATAAACATAAAACACATGGCGAGTGGTCGCCATCTCGATTGTGTCTTCTTCCGACAGACCAGCGTGCATGCAACCATATTGTTACCCAATATGTTGTACAAGCCCGTCCTCAGACCTTGTACCTAATTAAATTTTCTTAAAAACTAAAGAGTGGACTAAAAGTCCGCAAAGTCCTGAGGAAGTGCTGAAATACTTTCTTCATTTAGCCACCGAAATTCAGTGCGCTGCTTTTCTGCATCACGCCACACGGGACAACCGTAAGCGATTATTAGCCTTATGAAGGCATGACTTTCATCCTTGAGTCAAGATGACTGCTTTGAAACAATCTTCTTGTCAGAGCATAAGTCCCCCTAGTCCTGGCCAGACAAGCATCCACATTTTTGTTAAAATCGATAAACTTGCAAAGCCAGATGCCAAGGTTTTTGACTTCACTAATTTCGGACGAAATTCAACACATAGCTGTCAAAAATCGTTGACTTAACTTACACCGGCGATGCGCGATTATTCGATTATGCTAATCAAAACGGGTACGGACATTTTTTTTCAAACGGATACCTCTATAGGGGTGAGAATGACCAGTTATTTCAATATCGAAGGCTGATGTGGCTAGGAAATCCTTGCGAAATCCTCTCACGATAAAGAAGTCACAATTATATGTCAAGTTGTCCTTAAATCGAAACCATTTATAGTTGTTCTGCAAGACTTCTCCATCGCAGCCTGCACAGACCGACAAATTTGGACGGTATACCAGGTGACAATTCCAAAGTAGGTGCGCATGGTGGATATTCATTAAACCGTATTTTGTACAAAGACCGAAAGATGTGCCTATATAAAATTCGATTGGTGTCAGACTTAAGACCCCAGGATGCCAGTTAGAAGCTTGACTTCTTAAGCCAGTCACTTGGACACTTTTCAACGGTTACCAACATCTTATTTTCGGATGAAGCCCGTTTTCATCTTAATCGACTTCAACAGGTCGGAGCAACATCACACACTTCCAACAAGTCTTTGTCACGATTCCATGGCAAATTGATCTCCAGAATTTGTGACATAACTTGACTTTTATGCAGTCCTGACTTAACCGCTATGGACTTGTACTTGTGGCATATTTTCAAATAAAAAAAGTTACGCCAATAAACCGACTTTCCTGGTTTATTAAAAAAAAATATTTATTACAAAATGGCAGCCATCACTGAGTCTACCTGCCAAGCCATCATTAGAAATTTGACTAAATAAGATCCGCGAACGCGAAGGCTTGCATAAAAACAAATACAAATTTTTGGCGCAACAGGCTGTTAATACCACGGTTCTAGCTTTCTCACATCCATTTTTGTGTGTGTGCACTTCTTGAGCGATGGAGGGTCTTCCTGTTTTCTGCCGAATCCGAACGTCTGAGTTATAAGCCTTTCTAGGCAATTAATACCACGGATGATTTGTCAGATCGTCGCAAGAGGAGGGTCAGTGAAAAACCATTTCTGCGACGCATTTCATCGTAGAAACCATCGTTATTTCTAAGCAATATACTCCCATATTTTGTAATAAATGGCTTTTTATAATCTAGCAATTTAGCCTGACTGCGGAGTCTTTGACATTAGAAGGAAGCTGGTTGGATACGCATGCGTCAAAGGTGTGAACGGTGTCTTTAAATCTGTCGTCATTAATTTTTTTTATATTACGTCGTCGATTTAGATCCCGCATTCCCACCCGGGCGCAATCAGTCGATGTTATCTGCTCGGACTGCAAGAATACTTCTTTGTTTAACAGAATGCGGTTAATTTGATTGATTTATTCCATCGCCCGGAGACCGCCATTTGCTTTTGTAATTTTTTAGGTGTGGAAACTGAGTGCTAGGTATATGTTGTGATTTAATTGCACCGTTGCAAGACGTGGTGTTCTTTAGGCTGTAATTAGGATCGTCACTATTTGTTCACTGATATCGTCATCTTCTTGCCTAATCACCACCCTCATCCGAATAGTCGTTGATCTTGATTTTAGCTCGAACCTTAGTTGATGTCACAGTTTTAATTTGATTTTCATTGCTATTTTTGTCCATGAAAGTGATAACTTTGTAGCTGCTAATTCTCCGCATGCAGTGTTCCTATTTAGGGTTCACATTCCATCAACAGATACGATCGCCGTTTTCTTTTGTTCGTTTAGCATGTTTATCCGCAAAAAAATCAGTCCAATCCAACGGTCAGACTAAATTCCAAATTACAAAATTCACCAAATGTAAATATTGACACCACCCTAACAATGGTGAGAAACTACCTTCTAGAAATGCATCCACTGCCGCCCAGCTTAAATAAATAAAGAGGGAACTCAACTCTTTGTACATCCTTAGTTAACATAGACTATTCAAGGTTTCAAAAAAAAAAAAAAAAACAGGTTTTCCTCAATAATGTCGGTAACAAAAATAAACATTCGAAAACCATTCCATACTTCCTGTTCAATTCACCTTAATTAGCTTTCCAGTACGCCGGTCGCTGATCGGCTTTCAACTTGACCTCTGCTACGAAATTATTCGCACAGTAATTTTCACAAATTCACAGAATCAATTTTCATTTTGTTCCTCTTGCTGCACACAATACGAAAAGTATCTTTCATTTTCATTTCGCATTCGCTGTCCATATAAAGTATACCAAATAAAAAAACCGTCTTCAAGGCATATTTCCCTCTTCCCATCAGCAGTGGCTAGCGAGAAGGTTTTGCCTCTCCTCCTGTTCCCGACATGATATAACTTGGCGCATTCTTTCATTGCCCCAACGTCCTATAAACCACAAACAATCAAGAAACCACCACTATAACGCTTCTCCCTATCTCGCTTGCATATTTCTGTAATTTGTGAGAGAATTACAATTTATTTACATTCCTTGGTGCGCAAAGTTCGCGCCGGGTTCGGACGCGATATTCCCTGTGACCTCAACGGAATCGCGGACACAGAAAAAAAAAAGACGAAAAACCCAGCATTGATCACGATGCTCCGATGTAGCGTCGAGGCAGCAATTTCATCTCATCTCATGTCTTCATGTAAGGTGTTTGGTCCTCGTATCGGTTAAGAATCAAGTCCAAAAAATCTTTGTCCCAAAACTGGCGAGCCAAGTCGCCGAACTCTCTAAACGAATGTGTGTGTATCTCTATATGGATTTTTATTTATCACCAGAAATTTGTGTTCGGTTTCAATTGGGCAAGCGTATTTGGATACCGCGCGGAATGTTCGGGGTGATGGCGGAATTTGGGCTGTCAATTTGGTTTGGTATTTTAAGTATCGCAAGCAGGGCTGTTTTGTGCTGTGATGAGGGCTGAGAACTAAGTTTTCAGGTCTCGAGATGTTTTAGAGTGCTCTTGTTATTTTGGGACTTTTGACGGTTAGTACATGGCAAAGGTCAACAGTAATACCCAGTGCCAGGGCCCTTCTACCTTAAATATTCTTGACAGTGAGCAAGATATAATTCCACAAAATTACACAATTAAAGTAAAACACAAAATGTTCCCAGCATTTTGTCATTAAAACGGACGGTGACACAAAGGTACTTTATTAACTACTGGTAAATTTTCAAGAATCGGCTATAAAAAAAATGGTTGTTTGGTTCGGGTCGTCCGGTACATCCAATGGGAAGCAATTATTTCTCTTCTCTGCTTGTTTTTATTTGCGTGGTTCTTGAAGAAAGACATAATCGGAAAGATCATTCGAACTTCGCTTGAAGTTCTTATTTGACTTATTTTTTCGTACATATATCTTTTGTTTTAAGCGGATTCAAAGATTGCATAAGTATGCTAATTCATCAGTTTAGACCTTGGCTTATATGTGTGCGTAGATATGATATATGTCAATTTGTTTTCGGTTTTTAGCCTGGCGCTTAATTTTTGCTGTGGAAAAAATTGTGCTCTGATCATGCATTTGGAGATTGTACACTGGTAGAAATACGACGTCTGGTAAGTCATTCCATCGTGTGCTTGTACGGCAATAATCGAATTATTGGTATTGCGTTGTTCGTGTCGTTGTAAAATGAACAATGGGTCTATGAGCTGCAACTGAAACTTGTAGGCCTCTGAAATGCAAATATTTTCCGATATAGTACTTGAAGTAGAGAGATAGATCTTCTCCAAGTCTTCGCTAAGCCAAAAGTTGCAGATATAAAGTAAGAGAAACATTGTCTATAAGCGGGTTGCTCGTCTTTGGATAGTGTTCATTAAGTTCAGCGTATATTTGGGGTCCGGTTTCCATATAACTGGTTGGAAAAAGTGATTCTACTTTAATTTCTGACGAAAATCTTAAGACCTTGGAGAAAATCCAGCTTTTATAGAAAATCAATCTGAATATAAGAATAAAAATATGGATGATTTCGCAATCACTTAGTTTCGTGACAGCCTAACTCGGTCCAATGTTTTTTTTTCAACAGTGTTCCCAAATACGATGACTGTCCCTGTTAATCTTATCAGAACTCGGTCCTTTTTTTTTTGTAAAATTTCAGAAGATGATTTATCGAGTTGCACCTTGCTTTGATTCCAATGAAGCAATGTATTTTTTTCAACTTCTGAGCACTGATCATGGGAGTGTTACCCAACTACGATGATTTTTCCTGTCTAATCAAATTAGAATTCTGTTCGGATTTTTGGCAAAATTTCCAAACATAATTTCTCGAGTGGCACCTTGGATTCCGATCGTGTTGAGAGTTAAAAACAGGTTCTTAAATATTTCTGAAAATAACTGGCAATGATGATTGGAAACAAAATTATCAAGCCCGGTGGCGCTGAGCCCGATGACTTAGAAAAGTCAATTGCCCAAGCTCTATTGGAGCTGGAAATGAACTCTGAATTGAAGCCACAATTGAAGGATCTTCACATTACCCGCGCCAGGGAAATTTAATTCAACAACAAGAAGGCTGTCATCATCTACGTTCCAATTCCAAAGCAGAAGGCTTTCCAAAAGATCCAAATCCGTTTGGTTCGTGAGATGGTGAAGAATTTCTCTGGTAAACATGTCGTCTTCATTGGCGAACTGGGAAATCAAGGAACCCATTGAAGAGAAGAGGCCACGTTCCCGCACTCTCTAAAAATGATTTCTCATAATATTCTTGAAGTTTATTGTATTCTTTCTACCTAAACATAGTGTTACTTTCGAAACATGTAAATGCCTTGAAGCATACGATATAAAAGCCAGCTTTATCTGTGCTGTTTCAAAGCTGGAGTTGCAACACTAAACCTTCATTATAATTCAATAGATACGATTTTATAACGCGATCTAACACCGACAACACTTTTCTATGGCATCATTCTCTGAATCGAAACAATCGATCGATTGATTCCGAACGAGATACGCAAATAAAACCCAGCGTCCAGGTCATTTTAAAGATCCGCCAATTTGATAGCTTTAATCTAAACGATTTTTTGTCCTTATCGGCATTTATTCTTCTTTTTGTTTCCGTTTCTACGGACGGTGTCTCTAACAGGTATACACTACACACTCGTACTTGTGCCGAGACAATATTCTTTGCATTCGTCCATTGGAGTCGTCTTATTATTGCATCCGATCGTTTGCATGGGTAGGTATATCCGATTGTTTTTTTGTTTGTTGGTCTGAGCGCGCGCAAAGTTAGTTGGAATTTACATACGAATGACATTTTTGCCTGGCAATTGAATGCGCAAATAAATTACCGGTGAGTGACTACCCACTGACGGCCGGTTTATTCTTTTGAAAAGATATTTCAACAAAACTGAAAGAAGCCAGCCAATGAGCAAGACCAAGCCATCGGAAGAACGAAAGGACAAAGAGGAAAATCAAGGGAATGGAATTTTTGGTGGTCGTTGCTTTGGTTTGAATGCACTATATATTGAATGAACTTGGAGCCACTGCAATGGAATTGCTAGCCACTTTTATTAAAGCGCGGTATTCGGTTTATTTTGAGGACTCAAATGGATTAAGATGTAACCATGATTATAATAGAGTTAAGATTCTAAAGAATAAAGTCCAATCCGGTAGCACACAAAAAACAAACGTTTGGAGGTCAAAGTCAAAGGCTTTGATGTAGAATTTCGCAAAGAAATCATCATCTTTGGCATTGTATTAGCCTCTTTATCTAAAGGATGGTTAAATTTTAAGGGTCGATGTTGATTTTGAATAAAACACACACCATTCGGTGGTCCAAATTTTCGATGACGCAGAGGCATAATTGAGGTTCTATGACGTTAATGTGCGAAATTATCTCATCCTTTAGTTCTTGAATTGTTGCTGGCTATACTTGTTTTACAAGTGGCACCGTCCTGTTAAAGCAACATATCGTCCACATGCATATCTTCCAATTCGGGCCATAAAAAGTTCGTTATCATCTCACGATAGCGAACACCATTCACAGTAACTGCCTAACCGGCCTGAGTTTGGAAAAAATACGGCCCGATGATGCCGCCAGCCCATAAACCGCACCAAACAGTCACTATTTGTGGATACATTGGTTTTTCGACAATCACTCTTGGATTATGATTCGCCCAAATGCGGCAATTATGCTTATTTTCTTCGAAAATTGATCATCCACTGTTTCCATTTCTTGCCACCATTCTGACCATTGAAGACGCTTGAAATGGACAAGAGCCTTTAGTTCTTGAGTCAATTGCACCTTGAAACCGTGTTAATGCAAGTCTATATGCATAATGTTCATCAAAGACAATTGTTGGGCACGACGACGAGTTGAGTTGGACGGCTCTTCAGCCACTTCAGCATGCCCTGGTGTTTTCACATCTCCTACAGACCCGGTTTGCTCAAATTTTTGCACGATTTTCCGATTGTACGCACATTTGGACGATTAAATTGACCGAAAAAATCACGAAGTGCACGATATGCATTTTGATTTGAACGCCCATTTTCATAATAAGCCTGAATGACTTTAACGCGTTGCTCAATTGTGAATATTTCCATTGAGTTAGTCTGAAATTGAGAAATGTCAAATGAAATGCAGAAAAAAACTTGAAGTTTAGGTGTGGTTCACACTCAAAATCGGCCCTTAAAATTTAACCACCCTTTATAAAAGGGATTTTTGTCCTTACGCTGCGTTGTCCGCCTTTGGAATTCATATATTTAATCACAGAAAGTATCAGTTGTACTAATTTATTTAATCACTTCGTCGATAGTCAAATACTAGTGCTGTTGTACATATTTAGGTAATCGAATATTCTAAAGGAGTGCATCTATCTCGGGATTAATGGAGAACATTGATTGAAATTAATTTTGGAGAGAGGTTCTTAGAGTTATTCGTCTCCATATCCCGTCACACAAAAGCGACAATAGAATTTTCCGCTCAAAACAACCAACGATTTCTGTATCAGCTTTTCAAATTGAATAGTGCTTCAGTACCATAGATTAGGACTGGGATGATAAGAGTTTTATATATGACCTGCTTAGTTGTTTGAGCTATTGAGCAATTTAAATGACTTCTTATTCAGTTAAGTGTCTGTAATTTGCACCAACTTGTATTAAGAACTCATTGGTCAATTTAGCACAATAGGTATCTTAAACTTGGTTCTTTGTACATATCTATGATCGTCTGAACTTCTCGCTGTTATGGCACTTATAATAGTCATATACTTATATCAGATACCAACGAATAAAAAAATACCATTTGTAAATCGTCTGAGGTACTTGGTACTACGCTGTTGATTTAACTGAGATAAACCCGCTCAATGAATTTTATGATGGATATTAATTCTTATATTTTAATTTAGCATTGGATCGCCTACTAATTTATAAGGAGGACAGAATCATCAGCCATCCATTTTTCCAGAGCTGAGAAGATATTTCGTCTGGGCAACCGCTTTCGCTTAAACTTCGTATACTACATAGTGAGGAATGAGCCGCTCTAAGAATGTTAATTTGTTTAAAAGTCCCTTAGAATACTATCACGTAATGAAATAAATGATTTCGTCATTCTGAATGAGTTCTTGTTGAATTTTTCCTAAGGTATTCTCTTTGAAGATGGATACACTCTGTTTCTGAGTGGTTTGTCTTATCACATGGATAGCCTATTTCTCAAAATAGCCGATGAAAATATTGCCATCCAATTACTGATGGCTTTTCGTGTTTATCGCAAATTAAAGTGCAACTCTTTTTGAGAGATTTTTTGCAGAGTTCCAATTAAAGCTCAGCTATTTTTATATAAATTCGTTTAATATATTAACTCAATATTCCTAAGGAGACATAACAATCTTTGATAGACCAAATTGAATAACCCAACGTTCCAACTTAAAAAAAATACGCATTGGACGTCTAAAATGGCTAGGGCATCTAGAGCATACGAACATTAATACCCCGATCTCCTGAGTTTGCAATTCACAGCCAGGTGGTAGAAACAGTTGAGCAAAACTTTGTGTTAAATGTCGCACATAGGTAGAAGGGCAACTCATGTAAGTGGGGAGATATTACTGGACACTTAAATAAACAGAGCGCTCTATACATACCCAACTCTTTTCGTAAAATATCTTCTGAGAATTTGTTGATGGGCCAGTTGATGCTTAAGATCTTAATATTATTAATTACATTGCTATTGAGAAACCTCTAAGAAATTAAAACAAGTTTGCACGGTCACAAAAATAGTTGCTAACAGTTAGCTATCATTATCTTTAAATATTTACAAATAATAAAAATGATTAAACATATTTTTTTATTTCAGAAAATGTTCCGGCAGAAATGTTATAGACACACGAACCCAACTGGAATGGCATGGACACTGTTATAACTCGGTCAAGTTACCACACTCATATGGTTCTATCATTGATTCGGAATTTATAAACAATTAACCACCAAAGGGATAGAAAATCTCTCACATTGGCTAATACAACTTTAGATATGTCTCAGCGAGATTTCTCAGAGGTAAGTACATAAACGAATTCAAAACTCATCCTACACAGTCGCCTCACTCCCCTCTCTTCAGAAAATCCCTATCCGAAAAAAAAAATCATTTCAAACTTAAAATTGTTGTTTGGTTCATAGCCCACGCTAAAAATCTTCAGTGTCCCATCATCATCAGCATCATCGTAGTCATCAAGTGTACACATTAAGTCTGTCACGATTGACGAACACATAAATACAAAAAAAAAATTAATGTAGTGATATACAAAAGCAGAGGAGTTACAAATTCGTTTTCTTATTGAGTCGAATAAGAACAGGACAGCCCTTCAACCCGCATCGCTTGAGCCCTTTTTGTCGCTTCAGCTGGACTGTTGGGTTGCTGTCCAATCTTAGATTTCAATCTCTTTCCGAAAACAGACGACAAAATAAGATGGTTCTCTGTTCAAGTCCAGCTTTGTGAGGGTTTTCCTTTTTTAAGTCTGTCCGCTCCGTGTTTCATTATCCACATCTCGTCTGTGCTTGGTGTACGTTCTTTTTCCTGTTTTGTTTACCTTGGAAAAAGCGGTCTAATCATTGGAGTTCATCTGCGCGATTTCTTTAGAATAAAATTTAACTGTTTGACTGCTCGACTGTGTGTGCTGTTGTGCCGCGCGCACTTCATTGTATTGTTTCGAAATGAAGTAATTAGGAGAGCGTTGAAGGCTCCTTTCAAATATTTTAGATAAGGTAAAGTAAGGATATTACACATTTTGTATTCAAGTTCGTGGAATAACTCTTTTGTATATCACATTCCATTGGGGTACATGAATATCAAATTTTTTTTGTAAAATAGAGAAAAAAATAAAAACACATGTACGTAAATTGGACATATTGGATAATTGGGTCATCTAGCAAATCCTAAAATTCTGATAGATTTCTAGGTCTTACAATTTTTACCAAGGCTTATGCAATTTCGTATACTGACTCATTGTTGAAAAGAAAAAAAATTCCACCTATTATTACGTTCACTTTTAGAAAAAAATCAAAATGGTTTTAGCTTTATATTCAGACATAACTGGTATATACAGTTCGGTTATAGACAGTTTTTGACTTAAATCACGGATTTTATAAAGTTTTCATATAAAAAAACGGATTACTATATTTTTTTTAAATGGAACATCTAATAGTTCTGAGGTCTAAAATATACAAGGTGGGCCAAAGGAGATCACCATATTGGAAGATGCTCTTATTTTGGCAAATGCCGCCAATGTCAAATCTGTTTTGACATTTGTGGACTATACAAATGTAGAATACAAGTGAAAAAGCCATCAAGCGATGCACTCCCCAAGAACGCGGAATAATCGTGTCTATTTTTTGCGTAACAATTCGTCTGTAGTGTTGAAGCAGCGCGAATTCCGTCGCCGATACACACGAGAAGTTGCCAAGAGTTCCCGGCACCGGAGCGCCCGTTGTGCCGAAAACATCGCAGCTGTTGCAGAGGATGTCGAGCTGTAGCCGGAAACATCGACCAGACGCCGTGCCTCGCAATTAGCCATCAGCCGGTCGTCCCTAAGGTGATCGCCAAACGCGTGTAATCTACGCCCAAGCCATCCTCAATCTGAAGGAAGAAGTTTATGATTTTTCGACCAAATTGAGCGATATATCCACCGCAGCGGGTACGTGAACAATGCAAGAGAGCCATTGTAACCACTCAAAGTTACTGCATGGTGCGCTGATCACGCTGAAGGAGTCATCGGGCCAATTTTTTTTTGACAACGGCGCTGGTCAAACGACAACAGTGGGCGGTGCGCGGTATGGGGCAATGTTTACCGAGTTTTTTCTGCCGCAATTGAACGACTTAGAACTGGAGGACACGTGGTTCCAATAGGACGAAGCAACACACTGCGCGAGCCACAGCCGATATCCTGAAGGCGAAACAACATTGGATGATTTCTTTTGGCCCGCCTTGTGTACACACGTATCAGGGAAGTAAATATAATATGCAATCGAAAAAGTCATAAAGCCAAATTGGCCTTTTGACGCATCATCAAATGGTCATATTGCCATAAGCTAGAATTTGGCCTTATGTCACTTTCACATAGCGTCATAGGACTAAATTTAAAGATTTGGCCATATGACGCTTGGCACCTGTGTGGTGGTCTTTGGTGTATCAATTGAGGGTTTTCAATGCCCCAATACGTAGTTGGTCATTTCGCTGCAACCGTTATGAAAATTGAATTTCATACGGGTGTAAATGCAATTTTTTGAGAATTTTTACCAAACACGACGTAGACATTCTCAATTCTTTTGTTCAGTGTCGATGAGAGGCAATGTAAAGGGTTTTTCAATAAGAGCGCTACAAACGGTTTTGGATATCAATGAAATTCTTTATTCCTGCGAAAGTACGTTTGATGCCATTATGTATGGAACTCGATTTCTTTTGCATGGCCACCACGGGCACGCTTGCTGAACCCAATTTTCGACGGTTTTCAAGCATATTCGTACGAAGTTCATCAATCGTCGCTGGCTTGTTGGCATAGACCATAGACTGGACGTAGCCTCACAGGAAATAGTCTAACGGCGTCAAATCGCACGACCGAGGCGACCAAGCGACTGGACCAGTTCTTCAAACTTGGTTTGTGTGCTGTGTGGCGCCGTCCTGTTGGTTTTTCGATGAAAATCCGAATCATTTTTAAGTTGTTGCTCAGCCCAATTCACAAACATACGATGCTTCTGGTGGTCAAGGGGCTTCAGTTATTGTTTCAAATTAATCTTGTAAGGATGTAGGCCAAGATCTTTTCGCAAAACTCGCCACAACGACGTCACAGAGATGCCCAACGCTTGAGAACTCTCTCACAACACATTTGGGCTTTCTTCAACTGAAGCCTCTACGGGCACTTCTTTATCTCCCTGCCATGGGAACATTTTGTACTGTGCCTGTGGATTCAAATTTTTCCACAAGACGCTCAATTGTTGATCTGCTGGGACGGTTATGACGACCATAAATTGGACGTAGCGCTCTTAACGTTGAGGCCACTTACTCCTAATTTCGGTTGTAAATTTTAATAATTTCGACTCGTTGTTGGATCGTATATCTTTCCATCATGAAATGGCAAACCATACTGAAGAGAAATGTCAAAAGAGCGGCAAGAAATATGGCGTCGTTTGCTGTCCCTGTCGCTCAACTTTTGTAGCGTCCCTGTTGAAAAACCCTATACATTCAGCAATACTTTGCCACACTTCATAAATTTTTTTGGTATACTTTTGCTTACTTGCTCCCAGCCTTAAGATTATATCTCAGTGTATGCTAATTTTCAAACTTAAAAGTTATACGCTGAATAGTTGACTTGCTCGGCAAAAAAGGCACGTAAATTTATCGGCATAATTCCAAACTCAATAAAATGTGTTAATAATTTTTTCAATGCTCCATACATTTACATATATCCATCTCTACGACTGACTAATATCTGTAGTTAAAGTAAATTTGTTTAAAAAAAAACATGTTTTAAAACTTGAAAATCAGATTTTCCTAAGATTATTATTTAATGGCCTAATCTGATTTATCATATTAATCCGATCTCAATTGTTCTTGATTTGATTTGCTGCATTAACATTTTCGATGATAATTAATGAATGGATCACATGTGAGAAGAACCTTATTCAAAACATATTGATTGCCCTCAACCCTTGAAAAATGTCTGGCATAATAATGTGGTAGTGGTTACTACGAGCCTCCGTAGCGTCTTCAGACAAATGGCCGATCGCGATTTTGAAGATATTGTTTTTCATTACATCCATGTCATGCACAAGGTGTTATTGCATGAATTTTGTGGCCAGATGACATCGCTTCATGAATAAAAAGAAATACAATTTTTTAGCGCAACAGGCTCGTTACTACCCGGGGCCTAGCTTTCTCACAACCATTCATGTGTACATGTGTTCTTCTTGCACGATGATGTGACTTCCTGCTTTATGCCGAATCCGACCGGCTAAGTTGAGATAAGCTTTTCTCGACAATTGATTCTACTCGAATGATTTTTCAGGTCAACACGGGAGGTGTTGCTACGGCTGGGAATCAAACCCATACTTTCTGCGCGGCAGTTCATCGCACTAACTATGTATGAAGCCAGTGAGCCCGTTCAAGGAAAACTTTAAGTTTATTTATAAAATCTTAATGAATACCCGTTATTTTAGTTTAGTCGACTGCCTCGTGAGAGCTATCTAAGGACTATTGTTGACTTTTGTGTAATCGACTAAGTCTTGAAGGATAACTTCAACGAAAATCTCCGTAACTCGTAAATCCTCTGCTTTTGGAGCATAGGAAGGAAAAATTCTCTTGTTCGATTCATGCAGTAACTGCCAATGCTTTCTTGTTAAGCCACCTTCAGCAAATATGTTAAGCTTTTATGTTCCTTTTTTTAATTTTGTTATCCGTTTGTTTTGTATAACTTTTCGTTATGTTTCGGCCCTTGTTGGCGTAGAAGTAGCGTCAAATAAAAGTTGAAAGGCCGCAGCATTTTCTGTTATCGTTTGACTTACTCTGGCTGCGAAAGTTAACTCTTGAACAGGTACCTGATTACCGAGATCTTTCGTCCTTATTTGGACTTAACCATTTGCTAATCGGTGTCAAATTCTGTAATGGTATTAAAACTGGCTGTACTTTGGCAGACAAGTATAGGAGTTTTTTTTATATAGGTTGGTTTTTCGAATAGAGATAAAACTCACATTTGGTGGTCAAATCGGGCATTTCTTATATCGTTTATATTCAGTTTCGCTTACCATTTCATCATGAACAGGTTGACAAATGAACAACGCTTGCAAATAGTGCAAATTTACTTCGAAAATAATGGTTCAGTTCGCGAAGTTTACCTCTCCGTCCATTTTATGGTCGACATAATCGTCCATCAGAGCAATTAATTCGGTTAACCGTGAATTTCTTGTCGCACTACGTTTACTCTATGTGATAAATAGCATCCGCAGAGACATCGAACAGTGCGCATCGAAGAAACAATTGACGCTGTAGATCGAAGGGTTGAAGAGGACTCGAATGAATCGGAATAGACCTGTCAATTGGCCACCAAGATCGTGCGATTGAACACCATTGGATTATTGTCTTTGGGGATATGTGAAGTCGCTCGTCTACGCCAGCAAACCAGAAACATGAGGGGACTTGAAGCCAACATTCGTGGCGTTATTGCCGACATACGGCCCCAAATGTTCAAACAAGTGGTTGAAAATTGGACCTCTAGGCTTGGCTTTATTCGAACCAGCTTAGGCGGCCACATGCCCGAAATCATATTTAAGCATTAATGGCATAAAATCACCCTTCCAAATAAGCCATTAGCAATGATGGAAATTAAAACGAATTTCTTGTATTTTATTTCAATTCGAAGTTCTGTACCTCTAAAATATATATATGAATATACAATTCAATAATACATTATTTTTGCATGAAACTGGTGGCTTTATATTATTCCACCTTCGCATGGTGAATTTGACAAGGCATGATACAGATTGGTACGGTCTGATGTCTTCGAAGCCGATGATTCTTTACCTATGTCTGACGTTTATGAAATATCCTAGGATACGGATAGTCGCTGATTTAGCTCAATAAAACATGGACCGTAGTAAATGTTTTTAGTTTTTCATCTAAAAGCGATGTATGAACGACGTTAATTTCAATCCAATTAATTAGATATACCTAGGAAACGATTCCATCAGTATCCACAACGAAACTGTAAGCTGGCGCCGCACCATTGCTCTTCAATGGTATGGTCTTCACTTATTCCTTAAATTCCTAAATGATAAGCTTTTCGAATATTAAAAGCAGCTCATGTAGTTTTCTCAATGTACCTATATCTAATCTAAAATCAAGCACGTGGAGGCTGAGAGTCAGAGATGATCAACTATGTGAAAACGACAGTATTTTCATTTGACAAAAGAAAATTTCTTCGGCTACATATAGTGCAAAAATAGGCTTTAAAGGTGGATTTAGCTCAAATAGTCCTCACCTCATTAATTATTTAAAAAAAAAACTCTTATTTCATTTAATTATCTATTCACTCCGCACATCAGTTATTTCCTGACAAATAATTTGCTTTGGAATAAATAAAAAGAAAACTCTAGAGAATAACATCGTGATGACCCCAAAGGAACCTTTTTGCCATCTAAACGGCCATTTAGTTCCAAAATTGGTGGAATCTCGAAATAGTAAACAAGAATGGATAACAATTTTTTTTTCTTATTTTTCTTTGGCTTAAATTTTAACTTAAAACTAAATCTAAATCCAAATTGAGTGAGAGACAGAGAGGGTAAGTTGAAAAAAAAAATGAGAATCACGACCAAATTCTGAGTGCTGCATGCAGCGATGTCTATCGAATGCGCGGCACAAAAAATTCTCTGCACGATCACCTTGATCTGTTACTGGTGGCAGCGGTAGTGCTGATGCTGCTGTTGCAACTAACTACTGACGGTAAAACAATTCTAATTATTTTTAATTTTCAATTCGATTCTCTCTCGAAAACGAAGAAAAATAATAGTCACAAAAACAAACAAACGAATTTTATTTATTTGTGTGGTAGTTTTATTCAGTTCCGCTTCTTAAGAGCTAAGCTACTGATTCAAATGTTCTGATCTGATGACGGTTTGTGTTGTGACAGCAACTCTCTGCGATTGGATAGCACTGATTGCGTTGTCATCGTCTTAGTTGTGTTTGCCACTTAATGTAGTCATTTCGTGGCTGGTAATCTGATTAATTAGTGATTAAAATGAATTTTCAGTTTTATTCTCATTAATTCGGCGAATGGAAATGTTAAGCGATTGGCTGGTGTGAGGTGTTCAAAAAAACAAAAGAGTTGAGCAACGAACTCGATAATATCAGCGGATTAGAATAGGAGAATTAGTGTGCCTCCTGTTTTATTGGCGCGCAGGGACTGTCTCTTGCATAGACATATCATGGGTAGTGCTGTTGGGGTACAAAACAAATTAAAAAAACGTGGAGATCTTCACCTAAATAGCCAATTAGTTTACCATTGTTTCGTGGGACTGGTTCAACAATGGTAAAAGTTCTACCTCATTTAATAAATATCTCATAACCATTCACGTATAAGGCTATACCCAATGCATTTGAGATATGGATGAGAAAAATAAAACAAATTACAAGCTTACTATTTCCAGTCTTAATATAACAATATCAGTACCAATCAACGTCAGGTACACTGACAAAGATCAAGATTTCGATCTTATGAGAAAGAGACACATCCAAATGATTTTTGCATACGCGTTGTTACAATCCAATCCGAATGGAAACCATCTAAGTGATCTGTTCAAGCCTTGTGCAATGAAACCCAAAGCTAGTCGCATATAATCAGACGATCAATTGAAGCGTTTCAATGCGCATGCAAGCAATCCAATTGGATCAAGTCGCGCACCGCTCCATGATGTTGCCATCCGACATGAACATGCCCTTCATCTTGGGTTTTGTTTTATATAAATATACTTTTTTTTTCTTACCTGCCAATTTCTGATAATCACTCATGCGAAAATAGACGTTGACATCTTTCTGTACCGAATAGCAAATGTACGAAGGGCGATACAGAGAAGGACCCAGTTGACATCCACACAGCGATGTCGGCGGTGGTGGCTTTTTGTCGGCGAAATAAAAAAAAAGTAAAAAAAGTTCCGAAGATGACAAGTCTTGTACATCCAGATACAGGCTCATGAAGATATGAAATTGAAATTGCAGACATCATCGGGAAGAAGGGAACCAGATTAGAGTTTTGTAGTTGGAATACATGCATGAACAAAATGTAGGTACATATTATCGAATCATGTATAAGTATATAATTTTGGATAATGAAGTTTCAATGTCGCTTGCGGAGATTTTTTTTTATTTTTGTTAAACAATAACATAATAGGTCGGTGCCTTTTTTTTAGTATTTTTTATACTTAGTTGTCATTAACGGTCCTTACAGTGCCTCAAACCTAACTTCTCCATTCAAATGTGTATGTTAAAATTTTATTTTTGCCGCAAAGCATGGGACCTCTTAATTAACCCTAACTCTGTTTTAAATATTTTTGAGATTTCGAGGTTTTTGTGCCTTCAAGATATGTGTCATTCGATTTGTTAGCTTTCGAGATTTATAACACTATTTTTTTTTTTCGTGGTGATCCCTTAGCGGCCAGGTTGTCTTTTTTTTTCTGCACAAATAACGCAAAAATAAACCTTTTTAGATCAATTGTGCCAGATAAATAATAATAACATACATTTTAGGTTAAAACCTAGCTTCTCAAAGCATATTTGAGTATGTAGAACTTTTAGAACTATGTTTTTCAACAAAATCAGGGGCCCTTTCTCTCTTACACCGATTTTGAACTGCAAATATGAAAACGGCTTATATTTCTGGGTGTTTCTTAACCTGGGGTACTTACTACATCCTTGGAAAAAAAATTCAAATAGTTTTCGGGTAAATCGTGGTCAAAAGTACCAACGATTTCTTCATCCGGTTTTGGCATGACTAAACTATTTCATCCGCTCAAAATTTGAGTAAGATGTCCAATTCTAGCCACATCAGTTCTTTTGTCCTGGCCCTTCTAGCTCTTTTTTTTATGCTGTGGTAAATTATTTTATTGGGAATTCATGGGGATTTGGAATATAATTATAGGCACGGACTTCTCAGATACAATTCATATACTTACCTTACAAACTAAGCAAACTAAGTCCTGTGTCGTCACGAGTTTTTTGCATCAAAACTATTTTAACTCATCATCATAAATGAAGCCAGGTTTGAGAAACAGTGAAACAGTCTAATTACTAACTATGTTGCCACTTCATCCACAAATACTAAAAATTGGCAAGTGTCATTATTTTTTTATCCTTTTTTTGTTTTATCCTTAGTGGTTTCTGTATCTGTCAACGTTTGAAATGCGGATCATGATCCGTACCCTAAGCAAGCACTTGTAAGCGTTATCGAAATTGCTGTCGGACTAACCTCGAGTTAACTGGGAAAACATGTTTTTCAGTCAATTTATTCCCGTGTGAACTCAACAACTTTGCTGAGTTAAAACCAGATTAAATGATCTAATAATCAAATCTGCCATGAATGGTCTTAGGATTGTTGAAACCGAAGTACAATCCATAATCGGCATGTAGCGATTTTCGTTAGAACGACCACATATTCGAATTCGCGAACATAGCGAACTCCATAGTCTCGCTCAAACATCTTAGGAAAGTCTCCTGCCGTACACTCTTTTACTGGTTTTATAACAACAAATGCTTAAACGTAATAGCCAGATGCATTCCGCCATTAAGAGTATTCAACCGTAACATTCGTCGTGCCATGAATGATAATCAATTCTCCCACAAGCCGATCTTCCATAATAATATTCATAATCCTTTTAGTGCATTCTGGTTATAAAAAAAAGTAAACCACTCAAAGTAGCCCGTGATCCTGTACAATCGCTAGCTTAAAGGTTCGTAATGAATGTCATAGTGATTGTTTATTCTCTCTGAACGATCGGAAAGGCCAAGTCCAGTCTCATGTTTGCACACAGATCCTTGTAGGGATTGATGAATAGAAGCTTACACTGCTAAAATCCTCTCAAGTGATTGTCCGAGGGAATCGAGTTCTTTGTCACGTTGACCCATGTAACTATTGATACATTGAAGCGATTTCGGAGGTGTGCAGGGTAGCTTTTTAAAAGGAAGTTATGTTGCCGCATCCTGTAGATATATGTTATCAACAAACAAAGCATTTGTCAGCCCAAATTGATAACCTCTATTTTTAAGGATCAAGGGTCTGAATACCTGGAAGCAGCGTGCTCAGAATCGAAGAGGATGAAAGGCTGCTTGTCTCAGGATAACAATCTAATCGGGTCGGGACCACTAGTAAGTAAAGTATAAAATTGGCTTTTTTAAATTTATCTTTTACAAAAATGATTTCTTCGTGCACATTTTTCTTATATACACTATCTGTTTTAGGACCGGGTGAAAAATCTGTCTTGTAGCATATCAAATTTCAATCGACCATAGGAAACACTCCCTCTACATCTGAATTACTACCGCAAAAACCTGCGTACCCATATAATTTCGTGTTCCCGATAAGGCTCAACTTGGTAATTCATTCATAGGCGATATAACCATTGGAATGCAACTGGTCGTATCTTTATCTTCTCAATTAATTCATTAAAAATGTATGCGCATTGCGCCGCGATCACAAATCCTCATGTGGTGACGATAATCGTTACGTAAGCTTTGAAATTGCTGACAACTAAGCTGCGTTTTGCGGATCGGGCCAAAAGTGAAAGTTTGTGCTGGCCATTTGTATTTTCTTGTAAAGCTGCTCGCAGTCACATCACAGTCATCCCTATAAGCTGCTCATATATACGAGTATGAGTGCAGCTTCCTACTAATTCACATCTCATCTGTCTGTAAGCTGTCTCTGTGCAAATGTTTATATTTTTTTTTTCTTTTGAGTCTTTCTCTAAAAGCGAAAATGAAGAAATATATTTTGTTTTCCTGTCAGATTATCCACTTGTGAGTTTTCCCTGAAAAATCCATTCACAGACGACCGACCGCTAGTGTGCGAGGGATGGGATACGACTACTCGTATATGTTTGCTAAAAACGTCCGAAGGTATTTCGCAAAAGATCGCACTTAGCAGATACTTCATTATACTCCGTGCGAAGTGAGGTGAGGTAAGCCTTTCCGCAAAGATATGGGTACTGAGAGCACAATATTGTCATTAGCACATCTACAACTCCAATGCCACCTGGGACTGCTAGGAAATACAGCAACAAACACAAACAAAAATCTTTTCATATCTTGACACTTTTGCGGTTTTTCTTATGAAATTTTCCACCTGAGTGCAATACGAACAGCGCACACAGTTTGTTGATTCATTATGTTCAGCGTTGAGGTGAGAAAATTGCAGATATACCATATTTTTGTGGTTCCCTTTTGTTTTTCGTTTTCCTTTCTGTTTCGCTGCGCCCAGTTAATTATTATAATAAAATTATTGTTTAACAAAGGAATGATGTAGATATTTGATCGCATTCGGTTAGAGGAGGACTGTAAGTATTATTTGTTAACATCATGGACACCCTGTCTCCACCTTCACACTTGATATCTTTCGACTCTTGCTGTACTTTGAAATGGTTTGCGCTCGTACTGAAGCATCAATTACATTTTACAAAATTGAGTGGAATAACGCGTGCGCAGATTGCTGTGATGTCATAACTTAGTAGATCCGTTCGCGTACTCATTGTTTAAGCGTAAATTTGAATATACCTGGATGTGAAACTCCCCAAACTCGTTTACCTTGATTCTGAGAAAAATATTTAAACAAAAATGAAAGAAGATAAATTTCTACCCTATCCCATAGGGGTGATACATTGTTTGTAACACAGAGAAATAATTTAGCTAGACATACCTTAAAGTACTATATGGAAATACTTAGACAATTCTAGATAATGTTAATACAAAATTTCTTATACAGATCATTTTAATCCAATTTAGAGGCGTTTTCCTAAAAAAAACATTGTATATCCTACCCACTTTTTGTGGCTACTTTTTGAATTCGCACAGAGGTGCTCAGTGGGTTTGTTTCCCAGCCTTAGCAACACCTAAATGATTTTTCACTGGCCCCCCTCTCGTGATGATCCGACAAATCATTCGAGAAGTATCATTGTCACAAAAAGCTTATCTTAACTTAGCTTTTCGGAGTCAGAGTTAAACAAGATGTCAGCGGACTACAGCCTTCATGTTTTTTGCCTAACTTCGTTGAATTTCGGCTGGTGATAAAAAATGTCTAACGACGATAGTGATCTTTTTTGGTTTGTTTTCAAACTGAAACGTATTTTTCCAAAATTACTTGGCGCTTTCACACTGAACACCGGACAGGTTTCGTTTGTCGTTTGAAAGAAACGAGTGTTAAGACTGTCCTACATAATTGTTTCTTGGAATCTTGGAACATGCCTCTCCAATTAGCACGGTCCTTATCTAACTGCCTCCAGTTGCGCACTCCAAGTTGGTTGAGGTCGGTTTCTACTTGTGCGTGCCACTCAAGGCGAGGTCTTCCTCTGTCAGACGTCTGGCTGGGTATCGAAGACTCTGCAAGCCGGAGTATTGGTGTCCATTCGTTCTACATGTCCTAGCCATCTTAAACATCCAATGCGGAGTCTTTAGCTCATCAACGCTCGATATCGTCGGCGTTGAACGACTTTTAGAAAATTGTGCCACTGTTGATGGCTCGGGAGTTTTGCAAAATCCACTCAAGGATCAAATTGAAGAAGTCACCTGACAGCGCATCACATGTGTCTGTGAGGACGTTTCCCAACCTGATGGAGCAGCGAGAATTTTCCATCGTCATCCTACACAAACGGACGAGTTTGGGCGGTATACCAAAACCAGAAATGGCTCTGTATTGTTCGTCTCTATAAATGCTGTCGTATGCCGCTTTTAAATCGATGAATAGGTGGTGGGTATCGATTTGGAGGTTTTTTTCCAGGGTCTGCCTAAGTGTAAAAATTTGATCGATTGTAGACTTTCTTGGCCTAAAACCACACTGATAATGGCCGATCAGGTTATTGGTAAACGGTTTCAGGCGTTCATATATCACGGTCTTGCTGTACTTTGAAATGGTTTGCGCTCGTACTGAAGCATCAATTACATTTTACAAAATTGAGTGGAATAACGCGTGCGCAGATTGCTGTGATGTCATAACTTTGTAGATCCGTTCGCGTACTCATTGTTTAAGCGTAAATTTGAATATACCTGGATGTGAAACTCCCCAAACTCGTTTACCTTGATTCTGAGAAAAATATTTAAACAAAAATGAAAGAAGATAAATTTCTACCCTATCCCATAGGGGTGATACATTGTTTGTAACACAGAGAAATAATTTAGCTAGACATACCTTAAACTACTATATGGAAATACTTAGACAATTCTAGATAATGTTAATACAAAATTTCTTATACAGATCATTTTAATCCAATTTAGAGGCGTTTTCCTAAAAAAAACATTGTATATCCTACCCACTTTTTGTGGCTACTTTTTGAATTCGCACAGAGGTGCTCAGTGGGTTTGTTTCCCAGCCTTAGCAACACCTAAATGATTTTTCACTGGCCCCCCTCTCGTGATGATCCGACAAATCATTCGAGAAGTATCATTGTCACAAAAAGCTTATCTTAACTTAGCTTTTCGGAGTCAGAGTTAAACAAGATGTCAGCGGACTACAGCCTTCATGTTTTTTGCCTAACTTCGTTGAATTTCGGCTGGTGATAAAAAATGTCTAACGACGATAGTGATCTTTTTTGGTTTGTTTTCAAACTGAAACGTATTTTTCCAAAATTACTTGGCGCTTTCACACTGAACACCGGACAGGTTTCGTTTGTCGTTTGAAAGAAACGAGTGTTAAGACTGTCCTACATAATTGTTTCTTGGAATCTTGGAACATGCCTCTCCAATTAGCACGGTCCTTATCTAACTGCCTCCAGTTGCGCACTCCAAGTTGGTTGAGGTCGGTTTCTACTTGTGCGTGCCACTCAAGGCGAGGTCTTCCTCTGTCAGACGTCTGGCTGGGTATCGAAGACTCTGCAAGCCGGAGTATTGGTGTCCATTCGTTCTACATGTCCTAGCCATCTTAAACATCCAATGCGGAGTCTTTAGCTCATCAACGCTCGATATCGTCGGCGTTGAACGACTTTTAGAAAATTGTGCCACTGTTGATGGCTCGGGAGTTTTGCAAAATCCACTCAAGGATCAAATTGAAGAAGTCACCTGACAGCGCATCACATGTGTCTGTGAGGACGTTTCCCAACCTGATGGAGCAGCGAGAATTTTCCATCGTCATCCTACACAAACGGACGAGTTTGGGCGGTATACCAAAACCAGAAATGGCTCTGTATTGTTCGTCTCTATAAATGCTGTCGTATGCCGCTTTTAAATCGATGAATAGGTGGTGGGTATCGATTTGGAGGTTTTTTTCCAGGGTCTGCCTAAGTGTAAAAATTTGATCGATTGTAGACTTTCTTGGCCTAAAACCACACTGATAATGGCCGATCAGGTTATTGGTAAACGGTTTCAGGCGTTCATATATCACGGTCTTGCTGTACTTTGAAATGGTTTGCGCTCGTACTGAAGCATCAATTACATTTTACAAAATTGAGTGGAATAACGCGTGCGCAGATTGCTGTGATGTCATAACTTTGTAGATCCGTTCGCGTACTCATTGTTTAAGCGTAAATTTGAATATACCTGGATGTGAAACTCCCCAAACTCGTTTACCTTGATTCTGAGAAAAATATTTAAACAAAAATGAAAGAAGATAAATTTCTACCCTATCCCATAGGGGTGATACATTGTTTGTAACACAGAGAAATAATTTAGCTAGACATACCTTAAAGTACTATATGGAAATACTTAGACAATTCTAGATAGGATCTTGTAGGCAATGTTCAAAACTGATTATATTAACCGATGAAAGGGCATCGTCACAAATTTCATAGTAGCATTGATTTTCAATTTCATCTAACTAGACGTGCATAGTTCACGAGAAATTGATGATTTTTTAAGGTGGCCTAAATATATAAATCCGTTATACGAAATCTGGGTACACTGTTAATAATTGTATCAAGTTTAATAAAAATTGTAAGACTTGTTTTTGAAATTTTTGGTTTTACAAAAACCGTTGTAGGGTAGATACCATTTGTTTTGGTTCTATAATGCCAATTCAATAAGGTCCTCTGGTATTGACCCAAGAACCTCGTATACCAAATTTGAAGTAAATTCGTTTAAACGCTTAAATCCAGATAAATGCTAACACCAACAGTTGGACAGAATCGTTAGTCCCACTTTGTTTTCTGCATCATCGTAATGTTAGATTTGATTAAAATCTAAAGTTTGAATTTTTGCATGATATCTACTTGCTTTATTTAGAGCAAGCTCTGCTATGAGCTTTCGTCAGAAATCGTGCGAAGAATTACTCTTGCTAAACGCAGTTTCTTTCGGCCATAGTAAATAAATCCATACTGGCTAAAAGCCTGAGTAGCTAGTGCCATAGACATAAGATTAATTGTGTAGTTTATTACCTGTATTCGATTTCTGATATAGAACTCTTGGGTATGTAAACATTTCTGATATAGACCTCTTGGTCTAGAATATTTTGCAATTATTTCTCCCAATTCCAAATGCATAAAAATAATGCCCTAATCAAACCAATCAAACAAAATCTACAGATGTAGGTGAAATCCGATGCAAAAAAGCTGAAGGCTTCAGGAGAAAAAACTTGGGAATCGAGATGGTGCTCCTCCAATTACAGTTGGAAAAGATTTCTTTCACGAATAAATAAAGCTCCAAAACTGAGTTGTTGTAAGTATAAGTAGGAGGTCTGTCTTTTATTAGTACCGTAACACAATAGAATCTCGGAAAAATAAACAAACAATTCAAAAATGATTAATTGAAAATGATAGTTCACTTCGCACGGTGCGCGTTAAAGCTAAATTACAAAATCTTGAAGTTGCTAGGGACCAGTTTGGTTTAGCTCTTGGGTAAGTTTAAATGTGTTCCTGATAAAGATTCCATTGAAGGTTGCATAGAGCACCTTCAAATAGTCACTAAAAAAAACTACGAAATCGATGGACTCTGGTTTCGTTATGTAATCGATAAACAGAGATGATTACGTACATTTCCCTGAATGAAAATCACAACAAAATGTTTATAAAATGAGTGTACAAGATACAAAATGCGTTTACAAATCAACTTTACAAACTTTCGTTGAAATCTTTTGTTTAACATCTTTTTATCAACGTATCCAAAAGCAGACATATTTGCCAATGAATCACACTTAAAAAATGTCTGCACATAATTACAGCGATTGTACTTAACCTCAGTCCACATTCTAAATAGTTTAAAGCATGTGCTATCATAAAAGTCGTCCTTGAGAAAAGAACACTATCTACTTGCTCTTCGTGAGCCAACCATTTCACTTGGCCATAACCTTTTGGAAATTTCGTGAGAGCAATCTAATCTGTGCAACGCTTTTATAATGAACGACAATGTTATGCTCTTAAAATTCCAGTGCTTCTTGCGCACTCAGAGCCAACCACCATTCCTCCAAACCTTGCAATTAACCACTTGAACCAATGATTGCATCTAAATCTGTCTGTATTATGATACAAATCGCTTCGAAATAGCATCTACACGAACTCGGCTCTGGATTATGTTTGTGCGAGCGTGCGGGCACACAAAGACGATGCAATCCTCATCTCACGTTGCACTGAAATAAATGGATCAAAAGATTAAATCAATCTTTGTGCACACACTTATACATTTAAAATAGATGCACACATACTACGTCATACGTGCATCAATCTGGAAATCTGCGCAAACTAAGCGCGGTTTCTTCGACGAATGCAAGAGCATTTAATGCGGCTTCCAAAAGATTAAATTACACATAATCACATGAACACCTTCCATTTCCACCTGTTGATCGATTTACAAAAAACCGATGGTGTATTAAAATCATCACATTATGTGGATGGAATCACCGATTCCCGTAAATTCCATCGACACAATCAATCTGATTGCCTGACCGGGAGTAGGTGCCGGACGTGGCCGGGACTGGAAGTGCTTATGTATCAACGGAGTTTCGTCTTCAGTAAGACAATCGTTCCGAGTTAGTTAAACGATGAGATGAGGTATATGAGAAAAGTTTTCCATAATTTTTCGAATGCGTTGAGGTAACAAACGTTTCTTCACTTTAGAAACTAGTTATGTTCAATCTCTCGTTCATAACCGTGTCCCAGAAGAGGCAGGAAACCACATTAGGCACACGCATTTTGGGTAACCGCGCTGTAGTGGTAATGTGTTCTCCTGTTGAGTGGAAAGATGTGCATTCCATCCAAGCCGTAATTCAAAGAACAATATAATAAAAGTTCGCCTATAAGTAAAACCAACTTTCGAAAATGATTCTGCAAATTCAACGAACAGAAGAAAAATATTGACATCACCCATGGAGTAAGTCTCCAATAAACCCTACATTTTTCCTTTCTTCCTATATCTTCCTCTTCTTTTCAAATGAACGCGCTGTATTAAAACCCTCACTTGCTTAGTTCAGTGGCACTACAGTCCAGAATGAACCTGGGCCTCAACCAGGTTCCATTCCTAATTATCCAGGTCCTTAGCTAACGCCTCTAGTTGTGCATTTTAAGGTGGTTGAGGTCGATTTCTACTTGCGCATGTCATTTAACTTGAAGACTCTGTGAGCCTTGGTGCATTTGCTAGCCATCTTAAACATCCAATGGGTAGTTTTTTGGCCAAAGGCACGTCGCTGTAAACCTCGTATAGTTCTCGTTCTCTCGTGATGATCTGACAAATTATCCGAGTAGTATCCATTTTTAAGAAAAGCTTATCTCAAATTCGCCGTTCGGAGTCGGCATAAAACAGGACGTCCCGCCATCGTGCAAAAAGTACACACGCACACATAAATGGTTGTTAGAAAGCTCGACCCTGTGTGCCAACGATCCTGTTGCGCTCTGACATGTTGTTGTCAGAGTTGTCTTACTCTCATTTATCGCTAAACCCATTTCTGCCGCTTTTTTCTCTATACTAGCAAACGTGGCTGTGACATCACGCTGAGTCCTACTAATGATGTCGATATCGTCGGCGTATGCTAGTAGTTGCACCGAATATGTCGAAGCAGCTTGTCTAGGTTCGCCTAAGACACGGTATTCATTCCGTGCCATTCTGACCTGGCTATTTAAAGTGTTGCTGTTTTTCGTCGTGTTATCAACACCCGCGCTTATCGTTTAGCAAATCAAATCCCGATGGTCTCACTTGGAGGTTAAAAATAAGCACTTGATGTGTTACAACCACTGGGCATTGCCATGTTAAAGCCAATCAGTCTACCCTCGTTCTACAACACCCAACAATAGCACTATTAGAAGTGTCTGTTTTTCCTTGTCCTAAAAGATCATTACATGGAGCAGAATATGAGTGCCTGAGAGAATTGAACCTCTAGGTACTCCATGCATTTATAGAACTCATTCTCTTTTTGGTGTTGTGGCCTTGCGTTCAGTGCACATTGGCTAAGTCCCTGGTTTCAACCGAAGCCCACTTCATTCGAAAGGCCCATTTTGTTCTGCCAAAAATATAACTTCGCAATCAGTAATGCATCCAGAAGCTTGGTTTGAGCTTATATGATCTGCCTGTTTACTGTCGAGCTATTAATCCAAAATAAATAATAGTTTGTCGAACTGATTGTCAAGTTCGATGATTTTTGCAAGGTGAAATTTCGGAAGCTAGTCCAGTAGAAATTATGGATACCTACCATGCAACTTTAGAGCTATGAAATGAATATCGATGTACTCACATGTCATTCATTGCAAAATAACTCTTCAGAAAACACAATGTAGGTAAATTAATCCAAAATCAGAGCCATTAATTACCCACACTGATTCACTTTCATTGAGCCCGCCATCATGTCTCGATGCCTAGAATAATGCTTTCTTGCTTTAATTGTTTTCATACATTCATTGTTGACCACAAGTAAAAGTCGTTTAGACTGAGGACAAAAAAAAACTAACAAATCTAAAAATACCTTAGAAATATACAAAAACAACACCTATCCTCAGACGGAATCCTTTCATCATGTCCCGCTGTCATGTACACCTCACTTTGTTTCTTCTCGCACTCGCTCTCGCGCACACAGCGAAAAGTCATTTCACCTCGCTCTCAGATGTGTATGTGTCTACCGAAAAGGCGCCCAAAGGCATTCAAAAGTCATGTACACCTTTCAGTTTACTGCCCCGAGTTAAAGCTATAAAAACCCAAAACAACAAGCGCGACCATCATGCTCCCCATATATAAACCCATAAAACTATGGGCGCACACCGGAGATGTACCGAGAAGACGCTCTTTAAGACAAAGCATCCACCATCAGAAATGCACATGTGTGCGCCACTTGCCTTTGTATGCGACCATAGAAAAAATAATTGCAGTGCATTTTACATTTACGGGAAATTCTTTGGCACTTGACAAACACAACGTGGATGTGGAAATAAGTGCCCAGGAACGAACAACGACCAAATGGCATTGGGATGAGTATGACGCGAGTCCATGATTGCTGTTACTGCTGCCGCTTCACATTTTGGAACACGCATCACTGTCTTGGCTTGTTGCCATTCAATGGTGACCTTGGAACTGACCCTTAGCTAGAAGAGAAACTGTGCTCAAAACTGGGCTACCATGTACTCAAGTATAAGTAGTTGTAGTTGTATTTATTAGGCGGCTAGAACACATAAATGAATCTCATTATGCTCGGTGTACATCTTGGAAGGGTTTTTTTTTTGTTGGTTATCCCGTGGTGATTTAAGCTGCTGCCCTATTCCTCTAGGGATCAGCAACTCTAAAGTTCTGTGTTTTTGTTTTATAATTCCATTGCGGGGAGACGCATCTGTGGAAGAGATGTCGGTAATGGTATTTCTTTGATGAAGAGCCTCCATCTAGATCACGACTCAAAATTGCAGAAGCGTACGGACGTGGTATGCCCCTTAAAAGCAATCCATGCAAGTGAACTTAATTATTTGGAGTGAACAACGCATTGAATTGATTGAGTATGTGGGGTGAGAGTCGTTCTATGGGTTGATATAGGATCATCGTTCGGGCCGATCGTGGAACGCGACTGTGTAAGGTCGTAAAGTAGATTTGATTGCGTAACACTTACTTGAGAAAATTAATATGAATTTAGCTAATATCAAAATCGGGCATTGAATCGGACACTGTGAGGAGTGTTTTTAGAATGTGAATGTGACTGCTTTGTGAAACACGGATTTAAAATGCCGGACGTAGGCGTTTGAACTCTTTAACATTAGTCACATTGAGGTGAAGGGTTTTTGTTGACGTTACTCTGCCTAAAAATTGAAATCTACAAACAAGTTATCCACCGTTGTAAAGTCTTGACGCCAGCTAATGAGAGCGGAGTGGAATGCGTTCTTTCAATAGAGCACATCTTCATTTTCGCCCTCACCAGCGAAAGAATCAACTGACGTCTTAAGTCCCAGTTAATCTGGATAATGTCAAAAACCTACATATTGTGCTGATCTGACATTTTCGGACAGCAGGTTACAGGAAGCCCTAAGCTGCTACAAATCAGACATTACTGCCATACAGAAAATACGATACAAGATATCTATCTATCGAAGCTTGCAATTCCTTACAAAAATATTTCAATAAGTCTCGTTTCAGGTATGATAGGTCGTAGATCAAAGGTCAAGGATTTGTAAGGGACATTTTTCCAATTCTTCATCCTTTTTAGTTATGAGTCACCCATTCTTTTTAATTTGTCATAAAGCACATTAGATCTGTACACACATAGGGAAACGAAGCCACATCAAAAATGTACCACATTCCATCTTCCGAATCACAACAATCATTCATTTATCTATCTTTCTTTTTTTACGTGCGTTTACGTTTTTCATTCTTCATACGGAAATTCTTCATTCATTCTTCATAATGAAATGAATTTTTCGCATCGCACCAAACACCAGTTTCTCCCTCACACACGGTACTCACATGTGCTCTGATTGCATTCCATGGACCCATCCGCATTACCCTCTGCTCCTCTTCCAGTATTCCACTATCTTTATTACCAAGCTCGTAGGACAAACAACGTGTTGGCCTGCTCACAAGATCGGAACGTGACTGGGTGATGAGGGTGATAGCGATGCAGATGATGATGATGACTATGCCCGTGCAGTGGTATGCAAGCGAGAACGCGTTGAAATCCTTGCCAGAAGAGGGTAATTGCTCACCACTCGGGTATGATTGCTTTAATCGCGTACGTTGTGAACAATGAACATCCATCCCTCACCAACATTAAAGATTGTATTCCACAGATTCCCAGTTAATTACTGTAAACTGATATGTAGATGTACCTTTTTCTCTTCCAGAATGAACCCGAATGCACACCGGAGCTACCAGCTGCCAATCGGGCATTGTTCCTGGAGAAAGTCCGTCAATCGAATGCGGCCTGCCAAAGTGGTGATTTCGTGACAGCTGTAGCCCTGTACACAGACGCCCTGTCCCTGGATCCGGGGAATTATATCCTCTTCAGTAATCGCTCGGCGGCCCGCTTGAAGCAGGGTCAATTCGCATTGGCTTTACAAGATGCAACAAAGGCGCGGGAGTTGTGCCCACAATGGCCAAAGGCATACTTTCGACAGGGCGTGGCCTTACAGTGTCTGGGAAGGTATGGAGAGGCGTTGGCATCATTTAGTGCCGGCTTGGCACAAGACGCACAAAATAAGCAACTGCTTGCAGGGCTGTTTGAGGCGTCTATCAAGAGTCCGCTGAGACATGCCCTGGAGCCGACCTTTCAGCAGCTTCGTACAATGAGTTTGGATCAGAGCCCGTTCGTTGTGATTTCTGTCGTCGGGCAGGAGCTCTTGCAAGCTGGACAGTATCATTCAGCGGTAACAGTGCTAGAGGCCGCTTTGCGAATCGGATCTTGTTCGCTGAAACTTAGAGGATCAGTTTTTAGTGCCCTGAGCTCCGCACATTGGGCCCTGAACCAGCTGGACAAGGCGATTGGTTATATGCAACAAGATCTAGCAGTTGCCAAGAGTTTGGGAGATACAGCTGGCGAATGTCGAGCGCATGGTAATCTCGGAAGTGCCTACTTCAGTCAAGGATCATACAAAGAGGCTTTGACAGCTCACAGGTATCAACTGGTACTCGCCATGAAATGCAAGGACACTCAGGCAGCTGCGGCAGCGTTAACATCGCTTGGTCATGTTTACACAGCAATTGGCGACTACCCAAACGCCCTCGCGAGTCACAAACAATGCGTACAATTGGTCAAGCAGATGGGAGATCGTTTACAAGAAGCAAGGGAAATCGGAAACGTTGGAGCCGTCTACCTGGCAATGGGTGAGTTCGACTCGGCGGTTGACTGCCACACTCAGCACTTGCGTTTGGCTCGTAAACTAGGTAATCAAGTTGAAGAGGCTAGAGCTTATAGTAATTTAGGCTCCAGTCACCATTATCGGCGAAACTTTACCCAGGCGATCACATTTCACGAGCAGGTTTTGCGGATTTCACAACAGCTCGGCGACCGCAATATAGAAGCCAGAGCCTATGCAGGTCTGGGGCATGCAGCACGTTGTGCTGGCGATGCAATTCAGGCCAAGAAATGGCACGAAAAACAGTTGGAGATGGCGCTTGCCGCACGAGATAAAGTTGGCGAGGGAAGAGCATGTTCAAACCTTGGGATAGTCTACCAGCTCCTCGGTGAACACGATGCAGCTTTGAAGCTACACCAAGCTCATTTGACAATAGCTCGACAGCTTCACGATAGAGCGGGAATGGGAAGAGCCTACGGAAATATTGGAAATGCTTACTCTGCAGCTGGACTATATGAAGCAGCTATTAAGTACCACAAGCAGGAGTTAACCATCAGCAAGGAGGTGCACGATAGAAGTGCGGAAGCGTCTACCCATGGAAATCTGGCTGTAGCCTACCAAGCACTAGGAGCACATGACATGGCTCTAATGCACTATCGCGCACATTTAAACATCGCCCGAGAGTTGAAAGACACAGCCGGTGAAGCATGTGCCTTACTTAACCTGGGAAACTGTCTTAGTTCGCGTCAAGAGTTTGCTCAAGCAGTACCCTATTACGAACAGTATCTAATGCTATCGCAGGAGTTGGGTGACGTAGCAGCTGAAGGCAAAGCATGCCACTTCTTGGGATATGCTCACTACTGCATTGGCAATTACAGAGAGGCTGTACGTTACTATGACCAAGATCTGGCCTTAGCTAAGGACTTACAAGACAAAATGAACATGGGTCGAGCTTATTGTAACTTAGGTCTGGCACATTTAGCACTTGGTAACAGCCAAGCCGCTTTAGAATGCCAGAAGTACTTTTTAGCTGTAGCACACATGACAAACCATTTACCAGGGAAATTCCGTGCTCTGGGTAACATTGGTGACATACTAATTCGAACGGGTGAAATCGAGGAAGCGGCGAAAATGTATCAACGACAGTTGGCCCTTGCACGCCAGGCCAGAGAACGTCCTATGGAGGCAGCTGCATGTGGGGCACTTGGATTGGCCCATCGCTTGATCAAAAAGTTTGATAAGGCGTTAGGTTATCATACGCAAGAATTAACGCTTCGCCAAGAAATGGCGGACTTACCGGGAGAATGTAAGGCGCATGGTCACCTTGGAGCAGTGCATATGGCACTGGGTAACTATACACACGCTGTGAAGTGTTACCAAGAACAATTAGAACGCGCTCAAGAGCTTCAGGATTCTGCCATTGAAGCTCAGGCTTACGGCAATTTGGGAATAGCAAAACTAAACATGGGACACTATGAAGATGCTATTGGATACCTGGAGCAGCAGCTCGGCACTCTGGAGCAGGTGAATACAGCTACTACACAGCATGATAGAGCTCGTGCACTGGGCCACTTGGGAGATTGTTATGACGCCCTCGGAGACTATGAAGAGGGCATTAAGTGTCATGAAAGGCACCTGCAGCTGGCAACTGCATTGCAGAGCTATCGTGATCAAGAGAGGGCTTATCGTGGCTTGGGACATAGTCACCGTGCATTAGGGAACTTGCAAGAAGCGTTGGTCTGTCTTGAAAAGAGATTAGTTGTGGCGCATGAACTAGGCAGTCCCGAGGCAAAAGCAGCTGCTTATGGAGACTTGGGTAACATTCACTGCGCCTTAGGTAACCACGAACAAGCAGTTAATTGTCTAGAACATCAAAAGGAAATCGCGCGTGAGCTTGGTGATCGAGCACTCGTCTCGGATGCGACTAGCGCCCTAGGAAATGTATATCAACAGATGGGCAATCATGATGGTGCTCTTAAGTTGCACAAAATGGACTTGGAGATGTGTGAGGGACTTGGTGTTATGAGCCTTCAAGCACGAGCTTGTGGGAATTTAGGTTCAGTCTATGAATGTATTCGGAGCTATATGGATGCGGTGAAGTTCTTCGAAAAGCAACTGTCCTTGACAACTGATCGTTTAAACAAGGCTTATGCTTGTGGATCTTTGGGTAAGCTGAATAAGTTATGAAAGCCTTTTTCTTCTATTTAATGCATTCTCCCTTTACAGGACGAGTGTTTCATCAGATGGGTCAAACAGCTCAGGCAATCAATTTCCTTCGACAGGGCCTGGCCATTGTGCAGTCGTTGAATAAATCGGAAGATGAGGCCAAAATAAGGCATCAGTTAGGTACGTCTTCAACTACTTTATTTATCCATCATTTAGTTAAACATGTTATATTTCACAGGCCTTGCACTTCGTGCTTCCGGTGATAATGAGAACGCACGCACCCAGATGGAGACAGCTGCCCAAATCCTTGAATCTGTTCGTTATGATCAGAGGTCTCCGGAGGGGCGCACAGTCTTATTTGACTTACAAACATCATGCTACCACATGCTTCAACAAATATTGGTGTCCATGTCACGCAACGAGGAAGCTTTGGTAGCCGCTGAACGTTGCAAGGCGCGCACCAGCCCGGATACAAACAGCATATCACGGAAGACCATGATCACTTGCAGTGAGAGCATCTTCGAAACGGTTAACAAAACCAAGACGAATGTCCTCTACTTTAGCTTGACTGGTAACGAGCTCTTTGCGTGGTTCCTCCAACCACAGAAAGGCATAGTTCGCTTTCATTCAATCGAGATCAACGAGAGTACCCTGAAAATACCAGCAGAGAAGCTTAACGACGACGCAGGCAAGGAAAGGCCGGAAAGCTTGCTAGAAATCTACATCAACTTGGTTCGAGACAGCTTAGGTGTCAACTCTGATAGTGTGCTACACGAAGGAGACGGTAGTGGTTGGCGTTCAAGTTCGGAGAATTTGCTGGATGACTTTTCACAAGAACGAGCTGGATTCCTACGCATGGTCAACAGGAATCATCTGCTAAACTCTAGCAACTATTCGCTAAGCTCATTGTTTAGCTTAGGAAGTGTTGGAGGTTCTGTTGCAAGTTTGCAGGGATCCACACGATCAATTGGCAGCCTTCAAGGTTCTACGAGATCAAGACGGGCTCCGATCTTGCCTGCATGGCAAGGACCTAGTTGCTTGCATACTTTGTACAGCCTACTTTTAGAGCCATTTGACGATCTGCTGCCTTCAGGAGGAGCTGTGTCTCGTCAAGGTCGTAAAGAGCTGATTCTTGTTCTTGAAAATGAGCTGTACCTGGTTCCGTTTGCCATTTTACGCAGCTCCAAGGAAGACGGCGAATATTTATCTGAACGCTGTTCAATTATAACGATTCCTTCATTACAGTCGCTGCGATTGAAGAGTAAAACTATCCGAACTCGCGAATTGGCTGAGAATCTGAACACTGCTCTGGTGGTTGGAGGTCCAAGAATCCCATCCACATTATCTGAGACCTGGGGCTGGTCTGAGTCCCCGGCGTCTATACAGGAAGCTGCCATGGTAGCAGATATGCTACAAGCTAAGGCCCTGGCCAGTTGTAACGCTACCAAGGAAGCGGTGATATCAGAACTACCGACAGCTGAATGCGTTCATTTCGCCGCAAACCTCAGTTGGAAGTTAGGGGCTGTCGTACTTAGTCCTGGAGACGTGGTTGATTCCCAGTCACAGAAACGGTACTATCAAAGCAACAACAACACAGATGACAATGAGGATGAGGGAAATGAACTAGCCAACGGAAGTATTGAGATCCCACCACTATCGGACTTTATCCTTTCAGCAGCAGATGTGCTTACAATGAAACTAAATGCTAAGCTTGTAGTGCTGAGCTCGTATCATTCCATTGAGCCGATCACAGGAGCTGGAGTTGCCAATTTAGCCGGAAGTTGGCTCTGCGCAGGAGCTGGAGCAGTTTTGATCTCCCTCTGGCCAGTTCCAGAGACAGCGGCTAAGATTCTCCTTAGGGCTTTTTATTCAGCACTCTTGCAGGGCTCTAGAGCAGCTAGGTAGGTTTAAGGTTCTCTTCATTTGAGCTTCTGTTTCAAATTATTTGTTCTTTACAGGGCTCTAGCCGAAGCAATGCAGACCGTCCAGCATACCAAGCACTTTGCCCATCCAGCTAACTGGGCTGGCTTTCTCCTAATTGGTGGAAATGTGCGACTGTCTAACAAAGTGGCACTTATGGGGCATGCTCTATGTGAATTGATGAGGACACCTGATAAGTGCAGAGATGCCCTCCGGGTCTGTCTACATCTGGTGGAGAAGAGTCTTCAAAGAATCCATCGTGGCCAGAAGAATGCCATGTATACTACGCAGAAGAGTATAGAGAACAAAGCAGGACCAGTGAACGGATGGAAAGACCTTCTTATGGCAGTTGGCTTCCGTTTTGAACCGGCTGCGAATGGAATTCCATCCAGTGTTTTTTTCCCGCAGGCCGACCCCGAAGATAGACTGTCACAATGCTCCGCAAGTCTTCAAGCTCTGTTGGCTTTGACCCCGATCACTCTTCAAGCCTTGGCGAAGCTCGTGAACAGCGTTGATGTCGCCGATGATATTATAGCTGTTATCAGGAATGTTCTCAGTCAGTTTCCTCCCAAAGGAAGCGCGGAGATTGAATCGTGCATTGAGATTCCATTATCGGTTCGACTGTGGAGAGTTTCAGGTTGTCACGAATTGCTAGCATCAGTGGGCTTTGATTTGACCGAAGTCGGGCAGGATCAAGTGACATTGCGAACAGGAAAGCAGGCGAATCGAAGAAGCTGCCAGTTTGTCCTGCAAGCTCTTTTAGCACTATTTGGTAAGTGAAGTCTTAAAAGTATTAGCCAGACATTAAAATAATAACATTTTCTTCTTTTAGATACGCAGGAAGCTCCAAAAACTCTGGGCCTGGATTCCAGTAGCAGTTGTGAGTCACTTAATGAAGACATACGTCCCGAAAATCCAATAAGTGCATCCACGGGTTCATTGTCAGGACCAACATCGCAACAGGCCAGTATTTCACCAACGGATACTGTCAAGTCAATGAACATGGGAATGACTTTGCCCCCACTGCCTATAAATAGGCCACGAATCCTAAGTGCCGGCGGCGGAGCGTTCATATCCTACGTAAGACGACGCGGTGAACCAGATGGAGGTCGCACAGACACGGAATCCACAGGACCGAGCACAACAAGTACGGGTACAATAGGAGGACCGTCTTCACTTTATCCAACTCTGGACTCCAGCCTGGCGAATACCACAGATAGTGAACTATCCGATGGTTACATCTCCCAGAGCCATCTAAACAAACCTGCCGGCCCTCGCTTGGGGTACTCAAGTCTGAGAGGGCCTGTGCGCGTCTCCCGACCGGGTGGTGGAGGTGAGAGTGACGCTGCATTTACACCAAGCCCACCCGTTACAACCCAGACCGCTGTCGATCCCAATGTCTCTATGGCGTTGGCCCATCAAACACGTATTCGAAACTTGTACTCTAGCACTGGCATGACATTCCTCGGAGACAGTGTAATTCCAGAGATGAGTGTTCCGCCAAGTATGTCCCGCCGACCTGATAGCTCCAGTTCGGCAAGCTCTACCACTGACTGGGAAGGTTCTGGGCATGCAACAGTGCTTCGGCGATCGAATCAACAACAGAATCTTCCCCCATTGCCACCACCAAGGCAGAATTTACCGCTGGTGGATAGTCTTCGGCCATTGGCGCCACTGGCTCCAGTGTACAACAATCTTGGAAATCTTCCAAGTGTCGGTGCCTTGACCACCTGCATGAACAACGTTTTGGAATCAACCAGTTCCGACTCAGAATTCGAGAGGGGACTCGAGATTCCTCCGCAATCACTTGCACATTTTCGAATGAAGCCCAAAATAAAGCTTGGCAGTGCTCAAACTCTGCTAGCCAACCGGCTAAAAGAGACCACAATGTTCATGGACCGTCTGAGTGTTCGCACCGAGGTATCCGGTACCAGCGCATCTACTGTCGTTACTAACACAAGTGGCAGCAGAAAACCACTCAATCTTCCCGAAGATGATAGCGCTTTGGTCTTTAATTCCTCAAGTCTTTACTTCGCGCCGGCAGACACTGAAATTGAAGGCGTCAAAAAAGAACACAACTCAAAGACACTTCCCTCCACAAGTACATCTTCAGCTGTCATCACCAAAGACAGTTCGAAGCCATCAACCAAAAGCATTCAGGACACTATAATGCGTCATATGAACCGCGAAATGACACCCACTATCTCGGAAGTCTATCACGAAAGAAATCTAGGCCTGGGCCTGGCACCGCCGCTCTCAAAACTCTTACTCAGCAAAAACTATGATGAATCAGAGAATAAATTATCCGCTGCTGGTTGTGCGATCAAGAACATCGTTGATGCCGTCAGTGAAATGGAAATTAGCAGCTCATCAGCCTCAAGTAGCAATGCCAAATCGAACATAAGTGATGTTTGCTCTGTGTGCGGTGAACCAGCTAATATCATCTGCCGATGTAAGGCGGCAACTGTCCAAAAAAAATCAACTCTCAAGCCGTGGTTGAGCAACATTCCTTCCAGTATAGTGAAAGCGAGTGACTTGACAACAGCCGACATTTTGGAGCGTCAGAATAAAATAAAAACGACAAACTCTGTTGCCAACAATGAGGGAGTGAACAGCATCGTTGTCAAACGTCCTAGCAGTCCGTTTAATGAACTTTGTCGTCGGGACGAGGGCGACGGACGATCCGTGGCGGACTCACAGTGCAGCAGCAGCTATAAGACAGACGTGACAAATGGAACGATCACGGTTAACCCCGCCAGTCAATTGGCGGTGAGTAATCGCACTAAATTCGGAACGAATTCATAAATGAAACGCTAGTATAAATAAATGGAAGGCTAGTAGAATCCTTTTTATACATGTGCTCGTTGAAGAAATTACCCACATTCACATATTTCCATCTCACTTCGACTAAGGGTTTACAGCTGTGAATGAAAATAAGAGAAAGAACTGAATCGTTATCGTTAAACAAAATCATTAAGTTATGTTGTAAGAAATATTATATATAAATTTATTCATATATTTTAAATTTAAATTATACGTAACGATATATATTAGAGCAATACTTAAATATTATTAATATTTTATTTGATATATTAATTGTATAAGTACCTAGGTTTAGTTAAATATTTGAGTATCATTATCATCTGTCATTGTATATAAAACTGGTTAAGTAGTTTTAATAAAAGTAAGTTTAATTTTAATTTTGCTTATTGTGTAAGAGTAGAAATAGTAACAAATAAAATCAACAACCATTTAATTTAGTCCTATTTCTATTGAATTGAAAATCCAGCTTAACTAGTTGCAACGAAAGAACGAGAAGGGTAAGTGAAAATATTATAAAACCACAGAACAAATCCAAGGCGATTTGATTTTTTATTGCTTTAGCCAATCTCAACTTTTATCTATAAGTTAACCCTTGGCTTATTAGAAGACGTAGAATATCATGTAGACATGGTCAATTCGGCCCAGTAGTTTAGGAAGAATGAAGCTCCCAATCAGTAAGAAACATTTTTTAAGTAATTTTTATGAATGCTTGCATTCATCCCATGAAAATTTTAAATGTCTGTCAATAAAATCAAATCGATTTAATGAACGTTCGCATTAATCTATTGAAAATTATAAAAATTTTGTCCATAAAATCGAATTAATTCTTAATCGATTTTATGAACGTTCGCATTTATCTATTGAAAATTATAGAAATGTTGTCGATAAAATCGAATCAAATTTTAATCGATTGTATGAACGTTCGCATTTATCCATTGAAAATTATAAAAATGTTGTTCATAAAATCGGATTAATTTTTAATCAATGAACGTTCGCATTTATCTACTGAAAATTATAAAAATTTCGTCGATCAAATCGAATCAATTTTTATTCGATTTTATGAACGCTCGCATTTATCTACTGAAAATTGTAAAAAAAATTGTCCATAAAATCGAATCAATTTTTAATCCATTTAATGAACGTTCGCACTTATCAACTGAAAATTAAAAAAAAAATTTTTTCAATAAAATCGGATTATTTCTTAATCGATTTTATGAACATTCGCATTTATCTATTGAAAATTATAGAAATTTTGTCGATAAAATCGAGATAAAATCGAATCAATTTTAAATCAATTACATGATCGTTCGCATTTATTTATTGAAAATTATAAAAATTTTGTTCATAAAATCGGATTAATTTTTAATCAATGAACGTTCGCATTTATCTCTTGAAAATTATAATAATTAGTCGATGAAATCGAATCAATTTTTAATCAATATCATGAACGTAAGCATTTAGGTACCGAAAATTATAAAAATGTTGTCTATAAAATCGGATTATTTTTCTAATCGATTTTATGATCGTTCGCATTTATATAGCGAAAATTAAAAAAAAATGTTGTCCATAAAATCGGATTAATTTTTAATCGATTTAATGAACGTTCGCATTTATCTACCGAAAATTTAAAAAAAATGTCCATAAAATCGGATTAATTTTTAATCGATTGTATGAACGTTCGCATTAATCCATTGAAAATTATAAAAATGTTGTTCATAAAATCGGATTAATTATCAATGAACGTTCGCATTTATCTATTGAAAATTATAAAAATTTCGTCGATCAAATCGAAACAATTTTTAATCGATTTTATGAACGCTCGCATTTAGGTACCGAAAAATATAAAAAATTTGTCTACAAAATTGGATTAATTTTTAATTGATTTAATAAACGTTCGCAGTTATCAACTGAAAATCAAAAAAAAAAACTTGTCCATGAAATCGGATTAATTTTTAACCGATTTTATGAACTTTTGCAAATATCTACTAACAATTTTTTTAAAAAATGTCCATAAAATCGGATTTATTTTTTAATCGATTTTATGAACGTTCGCATTTATCTACTGAACATTGTAAAAAAAAATTGTCCATAAAATCATATCAATTTTATGAACGTTTGCACTCAACAACTGAAAATTAAAAAAAAAAAATTTCAATAAAATCGGATTAATTTTTAATTGTTTTTAAGAACGAATCAAATTTTAATCGATTATATGAACGCATTTATTCGCATTTATCTATTGATAATTATAAAAATTTTGTTCATAAAATCGAATCAATTTTCAATCAATTATATGAACGTTCGCATTTATTTATTGAAAACTATAAAAATTTTGTTCATAAAATCGGATTAATTTTTAATCAATGAACGTTCGCATTTATCTCTTGAAAATTATAATAATTAGTCGATGAAATCGAATCAATTTTTAATCGATTTTATGCACGTAAGCATTTAGGTACCGAAAATTATAAAAATGTTGTCTATAAAATGTCGCTAAGATCGAATCAACTGTTAAACCATTTTATGAGGGCTCGCATTTATCTGTTGAAAATTATCAAAATTTTGTCCATAATATCTGATTAATTTTTAATCGATTTAATGATCGCAAGCATTTATCTACTGAAAATTATAAAAATGTAGTCCATAAAATCGGATCAATTTTTAACCGATTTTACACACGTCAGCACTTATCTATTGAAAATTATAAAAATTTCGTCGATAAAATCGAATCAATTTTTTAATCGATTTTATGAACGCTCGCATTTATCTAATGAAAATTATAAAATTTTTGTCCATAAAATCGGATTAACTTTTAATCGATTTAATGAACGTTAGCATTTATCTATTGAAAATTATAAAAATTTTGTCGATAAAATTGAATCAATTTTTAATCGATATTATGAACGTTCGCAATTATCTACTTACAAATTTTGTCCATAAAATCGAATAAATTTTTAATCGATTTTATGAACGTTCGCAATTATCTTCTAACAAAATATAAAAATTTTGTCCATAAAATCGGATTTTTTTTAACCGATTTTATGAATGCTTGAATTTATCTATTGAAATTTATAAAAATTTTGTATATAAAATCGGATTTATTTTTAATCGATTTTATGAACGTTCGCTTATATCTATTGAAAATTATAATAATTTTGTCGATAAAATTAACCAATTTTTAATCGATTTTATGAACGCTCGCATTTATATACTGAAAATTATAAAAATATTGTCCATAAAATCGGATTACTTTTAAGTCAATTTTTTGAAAGTTCGCATTTATGTTGTGAAAATTGTAAACATTTTGTCGATAAAATCGAATAAATTTTTAATCAATTTTATAAACCTTCGCAATTATCTACTGAGAATTATAAAAATTGTGTCCATAATTCGGATTAATTTTTAACCGATTTTATGAAAGCTCGCAATTATCTACCAAAAAATCATAAAAAAAATTGTCCATAAGATCGCATTTATATTTTACAAATTTTATGCACGTTCGCATTTATCTATTGAAAATTATAAAAATTTTGTCCATAAAATCGGACTAATTTTTAACCGATTTAATGAACGTTCTCAATTTTCTTCTTAAAAAAATATAAAAATTTTGTCCATAAAATCGGATTATTTTTTAACCGATTTTATGAACGTTCGCATTTATCTATTGAAATTTATAAAAATTATGTCCATAAAATTGGATTAATTTTTAATCGATTTTATGAACGTTCGCTTTTATCTATTGAAAATTATAAAAACTATGTCGATAAAATCGAATCAATTTTTAATCGATTTAATGAACGTTTGCATTTATCTATAGAAAATTAGAAACATTTTGTCGATAAAATCGAATCAATTTATATTGGATTTTATTAACGCTCGCATTTATTATTGGAAATTATAAAAATTTTGTCCATAAAATCGGATTAATTTTTAACCTATTTAAAGAACGTTCCCAATTATCTTCTAATAAAATATAAAATCGTTGTCCATACAATCGGATTATTTTTTAACCGATTTTATGAACGTTCGCATTTATCTATTGAAATTTATAAAAATGTTGTCCATAAAATCGGATTAATTTTAAATCGATTTAATGAACGTTCGCTTTTATCTACTGAAAAATTATAAATTTTTTTCAATAAAATCTGATTTATTTTTAACCGATTTTATGAACGTTCGCATTTACCAATTGAAAGTTATAAAAATGTTGTCCATAAAATCGAATAAATTTTTAATCGATTTTATGAATGCTCGCATTTATATACTGAAAATTATAAAATTATTGTCCATAAAATCGGATTACTTTTAAGTCAATTTTTTGAACGTTCGCATTTATGTAGTGAAAATTGTAAACATTTTGTCGATAAAATCGAATAAATTTTTAATCGATTTTATGAACGTTCGCAATTATCTACTGAGAATTATAAAAATTGTGTCCATAATTCGGATTAATTTTTAACCGATTTTATGAACGCTCGCAATTATCTACCAAAAAATCATAAAAAAAATTGTCCATAAAATCGGATTTATATTTTACAAATTTTATGCACGTTCGCATTTATCTATTGAAAATTATAAAAATTTTGTCCATAAAATCGGACTAATTTTTAACCGATTTTATGAACGTTCTCAATTTTCTTCTAAAAAAATATAAAAATTTTGTCCATAAAATCGGATTATTTTTTAACCGATTTTATGAACGTTCGCATTTATCTATTGAAATTTATAAAAATTATGTCCATAAAATTGGATTAATTTTTAATCGATTTTATGAACGTTCGCTTTTATCTATTGAAAATTATAAAAACTATGTCGATAAAATCGAATCAATTTTTAATCGATTTAATGAACGTTAGCATTTATCTATAGAAAATTAGAAACATTTTGTCGATAAAATCGAATTAATTTATATTGGATTTTATGAACGCTCGCATTTATTATTGAAAATTATAAAAATTTTGTCCATAAAATCGGATTAATTTTTAACCTATTTAATGAACGTTCTCAATTATCTTCTAATAAAATATAAAATCGTTGTCCATACAATCGGATTATTTTTTAACCGATTTTATGAACGTTCGCATTTATCTATTGAAATTTATAAAAATGTTGTCCATAAAATCGGATTAATTTTAAATCGATTTAATGAACGTTCGCTTTTATCTACTGAAAAATTATAAATTTTTTTCCACAAAATCTGATTTATTTTTAACCGATTTTATGAACGTTCGCATTTACCAATTGAAAGTTATAAAAATGTTGCCCATAAAATCGAATAAATTTTTAATCGATTTTATGAACGCTCGCATTTATATACTGAAAATTATAAAAATATTGTCCATAAAATCGGATTACTTTTAAGTCAATTTTTTGAACGTTCGCATTTATGTAGTGAAAATTGTAAACATTTTGTCGATAAAATCGAATAAATTTTTAATCGATTTTATGAACGTTCGCAATTATTTACTGAGAATTATAAAAATTGTGTCCATGATTCGGATTAATTTTTAACCGATTTTATGAACGCTCGCAATTATCTACCAAAAAATCATAAAAAAAATTGTCCATAAAATCGGATTTTTATTTTACAAATTTTATGCACGTTCGCATTTATCTAATGAAAATTATAAAAATTTTGTCCATAAAATCGGATTAATTTTTAACCGATTTTATGAACGTTCTCAATTATCTTCTAAAAAAATATAAAAATTTTGTCCATAAAATCGGACTAATTTTTAACCGATTTTATGAACGTTCTCAATTTTGTTCTAAAAAAATATAAAAATTTTGTCCATAAAATCGGACTATTTTTTAACCGATTTTATGAACGCTCGCATTTATCTATTGAAATTTATAAAAATTATGTCCATAAAATTGGATTAATTTTTAATCGATTTTATGAACGTTCGCTTTTATCTATTGAAAATTATAAAAACTATGTCGATAAAATCGAATCAATTTTTAATCGATTTAATGAACCTTTGCATTTATCTATAGAAAATTAGAAACATTTTGTCGATAAAATCGAATCAATTTATATTGGATTTTATGAACGCTCGTATTTATTATTGAAAATTATAAAAATGTTGTCCATAAAATCGGATTAATTTTTAACCTATTTAATGAACGTTCTCCATTATCTTCTAATAAAATATAAAATCGTTGTCCATACAATCGGATTATTTTTTAACCGATTTTATGAACGTTCGCCGTTATCTATTGAAATTTATAAAAATTTTGTCCATAAAATCGGATTAATTTTAAATCGATTTAATGAACGTTCGCTTTTATCTACTGAAAAATTATAAATTTTTTTCCATAAAATCTGATTTATTTTTAACCGATTTTATGAACGTTCGCATTTACCTATTGAAAGTTATAATAATGTTGTTAAAATCGAATAAATTTTTAAGCGATTTTATGAACGCTCGCAATTATCTACTGAGAATTATAAAAATTGTGTCCATAATTCGGTTTAATTTTTAACAGATTTTATGAACGTTCGCAATTATCTACTACAAAATTATAAAAAAATTGTCCATAAAATCGGATTTATATTTTAAGTTATAAAAATGTTGTCATTAAAACGGTTTAATTTTAAATCGATTTTATGAACGTTCGCATTTAGCTATTGAAAATTATAAAAATTTTGTCCATAAGATCCGATTAATTTTTAATCGACTTTATGAACGTTCGCATTTATCTAATGAAAATTATAAAAATTTTGTACATAAAATCTGATTAATTTTAAATCGATTTAATGACAGTTCGCATTTATCTAGTGAAAATTGTAAACATTTGGTTGATAAAATCGAATAAATTTTTAATCGATTTTGTGAACGTAAGCATTTATCTACTGAAAATTATAAAAATGTTATCCACAAAATCGGATTAATTTTTAACCGATTTTATGAACGTTTGCAATTCTCTTCTAAAAAAAATATAAAAATTTTGTCCATAAAATCGGATTTTTTTAACCGATTTTATGAACGTTTCAATTTATCTATTGAAATTTATAAAAATTTTGTCCATAAAATCGGATTTATTTTTAATCGATTTTATGAACGTTCGCTTTTATCTATTGAAAATTATAAAAATTTTGTCGATAAAATTGAATCAATTTTTAATCGATTTTATGAACGCTCGCATTTATATACTGAAAATCATAAAAATATTGTCCATAAAATCGGATTACTTTTTAGTCAATTTTTTGAACGTTCGCATTTATGTAGTGAAAATTGTAAACATTTTGCCAATAAAATCGAATAAATTTTTAATCGATTTTATGAACGTTCGCAATTACCTACTGAGAATTATAAAAATTTCGTCCATAAATTCGGACTAATTGTTAACCGATTTTATGAACGTTCTCAATTATCTTCTAAAAAAATATAAAAATTTTGTCCATAAAATCGGATTATTTTTTAATCGATTATGTCCATAAAATTGGATTAATTTTAAATCGATTTTATGAACGTTCGCTTTTATCTATTGAAAATTATAAAAACTATGTCGATAAAATCAAATCAATTTTTAATCGATTTAATGAACGTTTGCATTTATCTATAGGAAATAAGAAACATTTTGTCGATAAAATCGAATCAATTTATATTGGATTTTATGAACGCTCGCATTTATCTATTGAAAATTATAAAAATTTTGTCCATAAAATCGGATTAATTTTTAACCTATTTTATGAACGTTCTCAATTGTCTTCTAATAAAATATAAAATCGTTGTCCTAACAATCGGATTATTTTTTAACCGATTTTATGAACGTTCGCATTTATCTATTGAAATTTATACAAAATTTTTCCATAAAATCGGATTTATTTTTAATCGATTTTATGAACGTTCGCTTTTTTCTATTGAAAATTATAAAAATTTTGTAGATAAAATTGAATCAATTTTTAATCGATTTTATGAACACTGGCATTTATATACTGAAAATTATAAAAATATTGTCCATAAAATCGGATTACTTTTTAGTAAATTTTTTGAACGTTTGCATTTATGTAGTGAAAATTGTAAACATTTTGTCGATAAAATCGAATCAATTTTTAATCGATTTTATAAACGTTCGCCTTTATCTATTGAAAATTATGTCGATAAAATCGAATCAATTTTTAATCGATTTTATGAAAACTCGCAAATATCTACTGAAAATTATAAAAATATTGTCCAAAAAATCGGATTACTTTAGTCGATTTTTTGAACGTTCGCATTTATGTAGTGAAAATTGTAAACATTTTGCAGATAAAATCGGATTTATTTTTAATCGATTTTACAAACGTTAGCACTTTTCTACTGAAAATCGAATCGAGCTAATTTTTTAATCGATTTTATCAAAGCTCGCATTTAACTAATGAAAATTATAAAAATGTTGTCCATAAAATCGGATTAACTTTTAATCGATTTAATGAACGTTCGCATTTATCTATTGAAAATTATAAAAATTATGTCGATAAAATCGAATCAATTTTTAATCGATTTTATGAACGCTCGCCTTTGTCAACTGAAAATTATAAAAATATTGTCCACAAAATCGGATTACTTTTTTGTAGGTTTTATGAACGTTCGCATTTATCTACTGAGAATTATAAAAATTGTGACGATAAAATTGGATTAATTTTTAACCGATTTTATGAACGTACGCATTTATCTATTGAAAGTTATAAAAATGTTGTCCATAAGATCGGTTTAATTTTTAATCGATTTTATGAACGCTTTATGAACGCTTTATAAAAGTTTTGTCCTTAAAATCGGATTAATTTTTAACAAATTTTATGAAAACTCGCATTTATCTACTGAAAATTATAAAGATATTGTCCATAAAATCGAATTAACTCTTAATCGATCTAATGAACGTTCCCATTTATCTAATGAAAATTGTAAACATTTTGTCGATAAAATCGAATAAATTTTAAATCGTTTGTTTAAAACGTTCGCATTTATCTACTAAAAAATAAAAAAAAAAACTGTCCATAAAATCGGATTTATTTTTAACCGATTAAAAAACGTTTGCAATTATCTACTTAAAAATTATAAAAAAAAATTCCATAAAATCGGATTTATTTTTAATCGATTTTATGAACGCTCGCATTTATCTAATGAAAATTATAAAAATTTTGTCCATAAAATCGAATTAACTCTTAATCGATCTAATGAACGTTTGCATTTATCTATAGAAAATTAAAAAAAAAAATTGTCGATAAAATCGAATCAATTTATAATCGATTGTATGAACACTCGAATTTATCTATTGAAAATATATAAAAATGTTTTCTATAAAATCGGATTAATTTTAAAATTTTGTCCATAAAATCGGATTATTTTTAAACGATTTTATGAACGCTCGCAATTATCTACTGAGAATTATAAAAATTGTGTCCATAATTCGGATTTATTTTTAACCAATACTATGAACGTTCGCAATTATCTACTAAAAAATTATAAAAAAAATTTCCATAAAATCGGATTCACATTTTACCAATTTTATGAACGTTTGCATTTATCTATTGAAAATTATAAAAATTTTGTCCATAAAGTTGGATTAATTTTTAACCAATTTTATGAACGTTCGCCATTATCTACTAAAAAAATAGAATTTTTTTTTCCATAAAATCTGATCAATTTTTAACCGATTTTATGAACGTTCGCATTTATCTATTGAAAGTTATAAAAATGTTGTCCATAAAATCGGTTAAATTTTTAATCGATTTTATGAACGTTCGCATTTATCTAATGAAAATTATAAAAATGTTGTCCATAAAATCGGAGTAATTTTTAACCAATTTTTTGAAAGTTCGCGTTTATCTAATCAAAATTATAAAAATTTTGTCAATAAAATTAATTATTAATTTTTAATTTAATAATTAATCGATTTATCTTTAATCGATTTTATGAACATTCGCATTTACCTAGTAAAAATTGTAAAAATGTTGTCCATAAAATCGGATTAATTTTTAACCGATCTACTAAAAAATTATTAAAAAAAATTTCCATAAAATCGGATTTATTTTTAACCGACTTTATGAACGTTCGCATTTATCAATTGAAAATTATAAAAATTTTGTCCATAAAATCGGATTATTTTTAATCGATTTTATGAATGTTCGCTTTTATCTATTGAAAATTATAAAAATTATATCGATAAAATCGAATCAATTTTATATCGATTTATTAAAGCTCGCATTTATCTACTGAAAATTATAAAAATATTGTCCATAAAATCGGATTACTTTTTAATCGATTTTATAAACGCATTTATCTATTGAAAATTATAAAAAAAATTTCCATGACATTGGATTAATTTTTAACCGATTTCATGAACGTTCGCAATTATCTACTAAAAAAATATAAAAATTTTGTCAATAAAATGGAATTAATTTTTAACCGAATTTTTGAACATTCGCTTTTTCTGTTGAAAATTATGTCGATAAAATCGAATCAATTTTAAATCGATTTTATGAGCGCTCGCCTTTGTCTGCTGAAAATTATAAAAATATTGTCCATAAAATCGGATTACTTTTTAGTCGATTTTATGAACGTTCGCATTTATGTAGTGAAAATTGTAAACATTTTGTCGATAAAGTCGAATAAATTTTTAATAGCTTTTATGAACGTTTGCAATTACCTACTGAGAATTATAAAAATTGTGTCCATAATTCGGATTAATCTTTAACCAATTTTATGAACGTTTGCAATTATCTACTAAAAAATTATAAAAAATTTGTCCATAAAATCGGATTTATATTTTTCCAATTTAATGAACGTTCACATTTATCTATTGAAAATTATAAAAATTTTGTCCATGAAATTGGATTAATTTTTAACCGATTTTATGAACGTTCGCATTTATCTATTGAAAATTATAAAAATGTTGTCCATAAAATCGGACTAATTTTCAATCGATTTTATAAACGTTCCCATTTATCTAATAAAAATTATAAAAAAATTGTCCATTAAATCGGATTAGCTTTTAATCGATTTTAATAACCTTCGCATTTATCTGATGGAAATTATAAAAATGTTGTCCATAAAATCGGATTAATTTTAAATCGATAAAAATATTGTCCAAAAAATCGGATTACTTTAGTCGATTTTTTGAACGTTCGCATTTATGTAGTGAAAATTGTAAACATTTTGCAGATAAAATCGGATTTATTTTTAATCGATTTTACAAACGTTAGCACTTTTCTACTGAAAATCGAATCGAGCTAATTTTTTAATCGATTTTATCAAAGCTCGCATTTAACTAATGAAAATTATAAAAATGTTGTCCATAAAATCGGATTAACTTTTAATCGATTTAATGAACGTTCGCATTTATCTATTGAAAATTATAAAAATTATGTCGATAAAATCGAATCAATTTTTAATCGATTTTATGAACGCTCGCCTTTGTCAACTGAAAATTATAAAAATATTGTCCACAAAATCGGATTACTTTTTTGTAGGTTTTATGAACGTTCGCATTTATCTACTGAGAATTATAAAAATTGTGACGATAAAATTGGATTAATTTTTAACCGATTTTATGAACGTACGCATTTATCTATTGAAAGTTATAAAAATGTTGTCCATAAGATCGGTTTAATTTTTAATCGATTTTATGAACGCTTTATGAACGCTTTATAAAAGTTTTGTCCTTAAAATCGGATTAATTTTTAACAAATTTTATGAAAACTCGCATTTATCTACTGAAAATTATAAAGATATTGTCCATAAAATCGAATTAACTCTTAATCGATCTAATGAACGTTCCCATTTATCTAATGAAAATTGTAAACATTTTGTCGATAAAATCGAATAAATTTTAAATCGTTTGTTTAAAACGTTCGCATTTATCTACTAAAAAAAAAAAAAAAAAACTGTCCATAAAATCGGATTTATTTTTAACCGATTTTATGAACGTTTGCAATTATCTACTTAAAAATTATAAAAAAAATTTCCATAAAATCGGATTTATTTTTAATCGATTTTATGAACGCTCGCATTTATCTAATGAAAATTATAAAAATTTTGTCCATAAAATCGAATTAACTCTTAATCGATCTAATGAACGTTTGCATTTATCTATAGAAAATTAAAAAAAAAAATTGTCGATAAAATCGAATCAATTTATAATCGATTGTATGAACACTCGAATTTATCTATTGAAAATATATAAAAATGTTTTCTATAAAATCGGATTAATTTTAAAATTTTGTCCATAAAATCGGATTATTTTTAAACGATTTTATGAACGCTCGCAATTATCTACTGAGAATTATAAAAATTGTGTCCATAATTCGGATTTATTTTTAACCGATACTATGAACGTTCGCAATTATCTACTAAAAAATTATAAAAAAAATTTCCATAAAATCGGATTCACATTTTACCAATTTTATGAACGTTTGCATTTATCTATTGAAAATTATAAAAATTTTGTCCATAAAGTTGGATTAATTTTTAACCAATTTTATGAACGTTCGCCATTATCTACTAAAAAAATATAATTTTTTTTTCCATAAAATCTGATCAATTTTTAACCGATTTTATGAACGTTCGCATTTATCTATTGAAAGTTATAAAAATGTTGTCCATAAAATCGGTTAAATTTTTAATCGATTTTATGAACGTTCGCATTTATCTAATGAAAATTATAAAAATGTTGTCCATAAAATCGGAGTAATTTTTAACCAATTTTTTGAAAGTTCGCGTTTATCTAATCAAAATTATAAAAATTTTGTCAATAAAATTAATTATTAATTTTTAATTTAATAATTAATCGATTAATCTTTAATCGATTTTATGAACATTCGCATTTACCTAGTAAAAATTGTAAAAATTTTGTCCATAAAATCGGATTAATTTTTAACCGATCTACTTAAAAATTATTAAAAAAAATTTCCATAAAATCAGATTTATTTTTAACCGACTTTATGAACGTTCGCATTTATCAATTGAAAATTATAAAAATTTTGTCCATAAAATCGGATTATTTTTAATCGATTTTATGAATGTTCGCTTTTATCTATTGAAAATTATAAAAATTATATCGATAAAATCGAATCAATTTTATATCGATTTATTAAAGCTCGCATTTATCTACTGAAAATTATAAAAATATTGTCCATAAAATCGGATTACTTTTTAATCGATTTTATAAACGCATTTATCTATTGAAAATTATAAAAAAATTTTCCATGACATTGGATTAATTTTTAACCGATTTCATGAACGTTCGCAATTATCTACTAAAAAAATATAAAAATTTTGTCAATAAAATGGAATTAATTTTTAACCGAATTTTTGAACATTCGCTTTTCCTGTTGAAAATTATGTCGATAAAATCGAATCAATTTTAAATCGATTTTATGAGCGCTCGCCTTTGTCTGCTGAAAATTATAAAAATATTGTCCATAAAATCGGATTACTTTTTAGTCGAGTTTATGAACGTTCGCATTTATGTAGTGAAAATTGTAAACATTTTGTCGATAAAGTCGAATAAATTTTTAATAGCTTTTATGAACGTTTGCAATTACCTACTGAGAATTATAAAAATTGTGTCCATAATTCGGATTAATCTTTAACCAATTTTATGAACGTTTGCAATTATCTACTAAAAAATTATAAAAAATTTGTCCATAAAATCGGATTTATATTTTTCCAATTTTATGAACGTTCACATTTATCTATTGAAAATTATAAAAATTTTGTCCATGAAATTGGATTAATTTTTAACCGATTTTATGAACGTTCGCATTTATCTATTGAAAATTATAAAAATGTTGTCCATAAAATCGGACTAATTTTCAATCGATTTTATAAACGTTCCCATTTATCTAATAAAAATTATAAAAAAATTGTCCATTAAATCGGATTAGCTTTTAATCGATTTTAATAACCTTCGCATTTATCTGATGGAAATTATAAAAATGTTGTCCATAAAATCGGATTAATTTTAAATCGATTTAATGAACGTTCGCATTTATCTAGTGAAAATTGTAAAAATTTTGTCGATAAAATCGAGTATATTTTTATACGATTTTATGAACGCTCGCATTTATCTACTGAGGTTTATAAAAATTTCGTCCATAAAATCGGATTAATTTTTAACCAATTTTATGAAAGTTCTTTAATCGATTTTATGAACGTTCGCAAATTGGATTAATTTTTAATCGATGTAATGAACATTCGCATTTACCTGTTGCATATAGTAAAAATTTTGTCGATAAAATCGAATCAATTTTTAATCGATTTTATGAACGTAAGCATTTATCTACTGAAAATTATAAATATACTGTCCATTAAATCGGATTAATTTTTAACCGATTTTATGAACGTTTGCATTTATCCATTGAAAATTATAAAACCTTTTTTCGATAAAATCGAATCAACTGCTAATCGATTTTATGAACGTAAGCATTTATCTACTCAAAATTACAAAAAATTTGTCCATAAAATCGGATTAATCTTTAACCGATTTTATGAACGTTCGCAAATTGGATTAATTTTTAATCGATGTAATAAACATTCGCATTTACCTATTGCATATTATAAAAATTTTGTCGATAAAATCGAATCAATTTTTAATCGATTTTATGAACGCTCGCATTTATCTGTTGAAAATTATCAAAATTTGTCTATAAAATCTGATTATTTTTGAACAGATTTTTGAACGTTCGCATTTATCTATTGAAAATTGTAAAAAAAAATTTCCATTAAACCGGATTAATTTTTAATCGATTTTATGAACGTTCGCATTTATTGATTGATTTTTCATCGATTTTATGAACGTTTGCATTTATCTACTGAAAATTGTAAAAAAAATTGTGCATAAAATCGAATCAACTTTTATTGATCGATTTTATGAACGTTCGCATTTATCAACCGAAAATTATAAAAAATGTATTCATAAAATCGGATTAATTTTAAATTGATTTAATGAACGTTCGCATTTATCAAGTGAAAATTGTAAAAGTTTTGTCGATAAAATCAAATAAATTTTTAACCGATTTTATGAACGCTCGCATTTATCTACTGAGCTTTATAAAAATTTGGTCCATAAAATCGAATTAATTTTAATCCAATTTTATGAACTTCGCATTTATCTACTCAAAATTATAAAAATGTTGTCCATAAAATCGGATTAATCTTTAATCGATTTTATGAACGTTCGCAAATCGGATTCATTTTTTATCGATGTAATGAACATTCGCATTTAAAAATGTTGTCGATAAAATCGAATTAATTTTGAACCGATTTTATGAGCGTTCGCATTTATCTATTGAAAATTGTAAAAAAAATTTCCATAAAACCGGATTAATTTTCAATCGATTTTATGAACGTTCGCATTTATATACTGAAAATTAAAAAAAAATTGTCCATAAAATCGGATTGATTTTTCATCGATTTTATGAACGTTAGCATTTATCTATTGAATATTATAAAAATTTTTTCAATAAAATCAGATAAATTTTTAATCGAACGTTCGATTTTATGAACGTTCGCAAATTGGATTAATTTTTAATCGATGTAATGAACATTCGCATTTACCTGTTGCAAATAGTAAAAATTTTGTCGATAAAATCGAATCCATTTTATGAACGTTCGCATTTATATACTGAAAATTGTAAAAAAATTGTCCATAAAATCGAATGAACTTTTAATCGATTTTATGAACGTTCGAATTTATCTACCGAAAATTATAAAAAAAATTTTAAAATTAACATTTAACCGATTTTATGAATCTTTGCATTTATCTATTAAAAATTATCAAAATTTTGATCATAAAATCGGATTAATTTTTAACCGATTTTACGAACGTTCGCAATTATCTATTAAAAATTTTTTAAAATGTTGTCCAAAAATCTGATTAATTTTTAACCGATTTTATGAACGTTAGCATTTATCTATTGAATATTATAAAAATTTTGTCAATAAAATCAGATAAATTTTTAATCGAACGTTCGATTTTATGAACGTTCTCACTTATCTGCTGTAAATTATAAAAATTGTGTATTGAAAATTATAAAAATTTTGTCCATAAAATCTGATTAGTTTTTAATCCATTTTATGAACGTTCGCTTTTATCTATTGAAAATTATAAAAATTATAAAATTATAATCGAATCAATTTTTAATCGATTTTATTAACGCTCGCATTTATCTACTGAAAATTATGAAAATATTGTCGATAAAATCGGATAACTTTTTAATCGATTTTATGAACGTTCGCAATTATCTACTAAAAAATTATAAAAAATTTGTCCATGATTTTTAATCGATTTTATGAACGTTCTCATTTATCTACTGAGAATTACAAAAATTGTGTCCATAAAATCGCATTAATTTTTAACCAATTTTATGAACGTTCGCAATTAACTACTAAAAAATTATAAAAAAATTGTCCATGATTTTTAATCGATTTTATGAACGTTCTCATTTATCTTATAAAAATTATAAAAATTGTGTACATAAAATCGGACGAATTTTTAATCGATTTTATGAACGTTCGCATTTATCTAATAAAAATTATAAAAAAATTGTCCATAAAATCGGATTAACTTTTAATCGATTTTATGTACGTTCACATTTATCTACTGATAATTGTAAAAATTTTGTCGATAAAATCGAATCAATTTTTATTTGATTTTATAGCTGAGATCCGGAATGCACCAAAAAAAAAGACCTTCATCAAAGTTAACTCACTAAAACAAAAACCCGGAATACAGCGAATATTAACGTCGGATCAACAGAAGTCACCAATATGTTATAAAATTGTAGAAAATATAATGGTCACTAAGGCCGTGTGTCAATTGCGTTAAAGTTTTAGCCAGTGGATTAGTGTGATGAATATCGACTTCAAAATTTTAACCTGCTCAACAGCTCGCTTAAATTTATCCAGTGGCTAATTTTTGACATTTGCTGAGAGAGATGGAAATCACACTCGTGGATTAATCGTTAATACCATTGATTTACTCCTCATGTGGAGGGGTAATAGCACATCATATAGAATATAAAAATAAAGCAAAAAAAACATTTACTTTTTGCAAGAAAATATATATAACGTAAATAAGGGTTTTTAAAATGGATGGTTACAAAAATGTTATTATTTATTTTTATTGTTTTTATATTTTCATTCGCTTCGCTATATTCACCCTTATTCCACATGGCGTTTTTATTAAACGACAGATAGCGTTTTTTGAAATCGGTATTACAGCTGGCAAGTCTGAAGGCGTTTTATGTCGTTTAACGCTACGTGGCGTTTAAGTAGTGTGGAACGTAAGTTCTTAAAACGTCAATGCAGTTATTCGCATTCTGACAGTCGTTTTAGTTGGATAAAACGACAGGTAAAACGCCAATAATTGTCGAATAGAAATTTGCAAACGACTAGGTGTCGAATTTTTGTTAAAATGTGAGTTTCGATTAATTTGTGTATTAATTTAAGGATTTTATTAATTGTTATTTGTTCAAGGGTGAAAATAACAACCCCAGAACAAATGAAACGTTTGGTTGAATTAATTGAACAAAATGTTTCGCTGGCAAGAAATTTCAAAAGAGGTATTCCCCAGACCGATGATATCAAAAAACGGGTGGGAGTCGGTAGCTGTGACACTAAATTATTTAGGACCACCCGTAAGAACTCAAAAATAGTGGCAAAAGGTAATACTAAATGTATATTCACAGGTCTTAGATTAGATTAGATTTTGACCTGATTCTTCTTCTGATGTTTTTCATTTCTCTTTTAGCAATTTCATCTTCTTTTTCGTCTTCACTTTCCCATGATATAAACATTGCAATGCTATTCATTGTTTTTGTAACATTATTTTGTATTTTAAATTTTAAATAGGTAAAATAAATGTTCATTTGAAATTTCAAATTGCAAAACATAAACGCCTATCTGTCATTTTTGTATCAGGTGTTGCTGTGGAACTCATGTGGAAAGCAAGAAAAATGAGAGAGGAGGCGTTCAGAGAATAGAATACCGACACTTAAACGACACTAAAATGAATCGACTCAAAAAACGCCATTTGTCGTTTAATAAAAACGCCATCTGGAATAAGGGTGATTGTATATGCAAAATATGCTTAACTTGAACCTACCTTAATAACCTCAATCATAAACACAAATCATACAACAATATTTTTGTAGCTGATAACAATAAATAATTAAGGTTACGACCAACGCTAGTAAGCGTTGGCGCTAGTTTTTTTGATGATCCCTCTGAAATGTATTCAACATTATTTAAAAAAAAAAAAACAAAATATAAAAAAAAATAATTTTGTTTCAATTCTTTTAGAAAATTATTGAAGACAGTGTTAAAATAAAATCCCATTTAATCAAATTGACACAAAACAAAGAAAATTTTGTTTATCTCTACAGATATGTTAGTGTTCTGTCCAAACTTATCCTTTGTTTGAAATTTCTTTGTTCGTGATTTTCTTTGTTCAATTACCACAGTTAACGATTCCGTAAAATTCTTGAATTAAAACACCGGTTTCGACCACGTTATAATAGCGTATATTTTCATGTGAAAAATAAAATTCAGTTTTAATAGCTTTGCACCACAAATGTCAAAACGTTAATAATCAAAATGTAAACAATCAATTTTGTACTAAATTTTAAGGTGGAAACATAATGTTACAATTAATCGCATTTCAACTTATTAATTATTAACAATTATTTATTCGTAATACATTTTATGAATTTCGTTTCTTGTTCAGCAACATTCACCCCGCCGTGGACTATGTTCACCACGTTTTCCAGTACTGCTTCAAAACAGAAAATTGGCATCACTGATTTTTGTTTGGAACTCGCTTTGCTTCCAGTTGTTGATATGTGCTGGGTTTTCTCGTCTTTGATTCTATGAAAGAAATGATTAGTGCGAAAGAGTAGAACAGAACAAACAAAATATGAATAAGATCTGTATATCGCGTAGTGTAAGTGAGTAAAGCCTTTAATAACTGCCTTTGCTAAATGCCAAGCATTGTGGAGTTGTTTACCTATTAGCCGACGTAGTGTTATCTCCCTTTGACTCACCGCGCGATCTACAATCTTCGATTGACCTGTTTCGATTGTTATTGCTTGTTATTGTTTAGACCAGCGTCGGTTTGAAATTTAATTTCGTTTTTTTTTTTAATGTTTTCCTTTTGTGGCGGAGCGGTTGTTAATGTTATTAAATGTGAGTATGATTGAAATATTCTTCAGTTAAGTGATAGTTTGGTGTAATAATTAAGATAATTGATGTCTTGTAAATGATATTGTATGTGTTGTGTACATTGTTTGTGGTCTTTGTTTGTAGGGTTGTGGACTGTAATTTATACGAGTCGTGTAGATAAATATGTGTTGGGTAAATTTTGTTTTGATTTCGTGTGTTAAGGGTTGTTTTTGTATGGGAAATCATGTGTGGGGTAAATTATTTATAATTACTATTTAAAAATATTTTTTTTATTTTGTGAGAAAGTGCTAATATTCGAATTCGCATTATATGATTGTTTCTTCCGCGGCGGTTTTATTGCTTGGTAGAACACAGATTTTCGTGATGGGTCGTCGTAATTCACCATTCTGTGTTTTTAGTGAGACGACGCGAATTAAATTATCTGATCCCGGGTGGAGTTGTTTGATGCGAGCCATAATCCATTTGGATGGCGGTGTCCTTTCATCCTTGACTAGTACCAAATCTCCAACTTGTGGTTGTTCTTCCGTTTTTAACCACTTCGGTCGCTGCTGAAGACGGGCTAAGTACTCTGAACTCCACTGCTTCCAAAATGTTTGATGCATTTTTTGTATCAACTGCCAGCGGTCAGGATATGAGATACGTTCATCGGTGATGTATGGTTCCGGAATGTGTTGCGTTGGTTCTCCTATGAGGAAGTGTGCCGGTGTTAAAGTGGTGAAGTCATCTGGGTTACTGGTGAGTGGACACAACGGCCTTGAATTAAGACATGTCTCAATTTGTGCTAAGAGTGTGGCAAGCTCCTCAAATGTGAGTGTTGAATTTCCAGTTACTCTTTTAAGATGATGCTTCACCGATTTTACACCCGCTTCCCATAACCCTCCAAAGTGACGAGAAGCTGGAGGAATAAATTTCCACTTTGTGCCTTCGTTGGTTGACAATTCAGCGATCTGTTTCTGGTCGAAGTTTGTGCCCTTCTTAGCTTGTCCAGTTCTCTGTTTGTACCAACGAAGTTTTTTCCGCAATCGCTAAATATCTCCGTGCATACTCCTCGTCGTGCAGAAAACCTTCTCAAAGCAGCAATGAAAGCTTGAGTAGTCATGTCGCTAACCAGCTCAATGTGAATGGCTTTGGTAGCCAAACAGACAAATATCGAAAAATATGCCTTGAATGTTTTGGTTCCTCTCCCTCTCCACGCCTTCACGTCTATGGGACCAGCGTAATCCACCCCAGTGAAGCTAAAGGGACGAGAAACTCGAACTCTCGGCGCAGGTAAGTTACCCATTAACTGATTACTCAGTTTGGGACGGTGTCTAAAACAGATGTTACAGCCATGGATGACCTTCTTTACAGCATTTTTAATGTTGACAATCCAAAATCGTCTCCGAAGATAACCAATCATTTGTTGCGTTCCCCCATGGAATGTCTTCTCGTGGGCATCCATTACAACGAGACGGGTAAAATGATGATTTTGCTTCAAGATTATTGGATGTCGCTGATCATAATCTAGCTCCGCATGTTGTAATCTTCCTCCTACTCTCAGTATTTTTTCCTCGTCTACGAAGGGGCACAAGGATGTTAATCCTTTAACCATTGGATGTTTCTTGTTTGGCTCAACAGAAAACATACATCGTTGGACGGTTCGTACAGCCATCTTTAATGCACTGTACATTTCCACCGGTGAAAGCGTTGTCGATCTGTGTATGTGTTGCCGTGTGGATGCTGGTTGAGCCAATCTTAAACAGTACGCTAAAATCCTTAGCACCTTTTGAAGATTTGAGTGTCGAGTAATCAGTTCGCTTATTGAGTTGTCGTCTGTTTTGACGCTGTGAACCTTAATTATTCGTCTCTCCTCCTCAGTTGCAATGCCGTTCGGTTGTTTTGGTATCGTAAATTTCCATTCCGACCTTAAAAATTCTGGACCATTCCACCAAAGCCGGTTTCCCTTTAGCTCGGAAGGGAGAAGTCCACGAGATGCGAGGTCCGCTGGATTTTGTAACGTGGGTACGTGTCTCCAGATGCTGCAGTTTGTGATGCGTTGAATTTCTGCTACTCGGTTCCCAACGAAGGTCTTCCATTTTGTCGGCGGTGCAGTGATCCAAGCCAGAGTGATTGTCGAATCTGACCACGCATACGTTCTGACGTTTCCCAGCCGAAGAACTCGTGTGGTGTACTCTAGCAAGGTAGCCAGCATCACCGCTCCAGTCTAGGAAGACTTACCGTCTTTAATGGAGCTACCCTGGTTTTCGCCATGAGGATATGCATCTGAATCGTACCATCTTCATCTAGAACCCGTAAGTATATGACCGCACCATAAGCTTTTTCCGATGCATCACTAAATCCATGAACTTCTACCTTTTCAGATTTTTCTCGTAAATGGACCCAACGTGGCATCCGAATTTGTTCGATGAGTGGTAGCTCCTGCGAGTATTTATCCCACTCCAGCTTAAGTTCGGATGAAATTGGTTTATCCCATTCAAGTCCACGCCACCAAAGTTGCTGCATCATCATTTTGGCCTTTAATATGCTGGCGAAATCCAACCCAATGGATCGAATAGACGTGCAATGGTCGAAAGCATCGTCCTTTTTGTGGTTACTTGTGCTGCTTCAATGGATATATTTCCGTAGGAAAACGCATCGTCACCGGGGTACCATTTAATACCCAAGGCCTTAACGTGGTCAGACGTCTGGAAAGGCATCGATAACCCTAATTCCTGCTGATCCAAGGGAATGCCGCTTAAAACATCCTTCGAGTTGCTTGTCCATTTCCTTAGATGAAAACCGGCTGTCTCAAGCAGTTTTGTCACCTCATCTCGATTTCGTACAGCAGCCTCCACTGAATCAGCTCCGGATATCAAATCATCCACGTACATTTCTTCCTGAACGGTCCTCCCCCCCTCGGCAAATCGTGTTGCTTCGTCAGCTGCCAGCTGATTTAATGTGCGTATGGCAAGATATGGCGCACTCGCAGTGCCAAAGGTGACTGTGTCCAGGCGATATGTTTTATTAGGATCCGTTCTCCTACTCCTCCAATAGATGAGCTGGTAATATGCATCCTGTGGATTCATCCTGATTTGCCGATACATCTTTTCAATGTCTGCTGTAAATGTAAATTGGTAAGTTCTCCACTTCAATAAAATGTCGATTATATTATTTTGTATTTTTGGGCCTACCATTAACCGCTCATTTTAAGATGTTCCATCCGAACATTTAGCTGCCGCATCAAAGACGACACGCAGCTTTGTTGTTGAACTGGTATCCTTCCTTACTGCGTGATGTGGTACAAAATAATGTCTAGGACCCCTGAGAACATCATCACAGCAGACATTGATTTCCGTCATCTGGCCCAACTCCAGGTATTCTTCAATACACTCAACAAACGTACTTCTAGCATTCAGGTTTAGTAATTGTACTGCAGCTTCCGTAATAAAGGTCGCTTCTGATCCTGGATCAATCAAAGCTCTGAAGTTAAAATATCTTCCCTTTGATGACTTAATTTTTACCAATGCAGTGGCTAACAAAATTTGTGGGTTAGTGTGGTGTTGTGAAAAATAATTTTGAATTGGTGCGTTAGCAGATACCCCAGGTGGTGGATGCTGCGCACTAATGTTTGTTTGCTGTTGCGTGCTAGTAGATGGCTGCTGCATACCGCTGTTAAATTGCTGCACACCATTACATGGTTGTTGTGTGGTATGAGGTGTTTGCTGCAAATTGACATTTGGACAATTTGGAAGTTTGGAATAATTTTGACTGACCTTGGGTTTTTGTTGTTCCATTACTTCCAGAGTTCGGAACCGCGTTTCAAGGAATTCCGAGAAATCGGAAAATTTAGGTAAATCCCGTTTCCCCCCTAAGCGCTTTTCCCATAACTGCTGAGTATGAATTGCTAATTTTTGAAAAGCAATGTAAATAACTATTGTATCCCACTGTTTTACAGGTACATCAAGATTTTCGAGCAAATGAAGACATTCTCTGGTGGTATCCAATAAGCGTTTCAATCCGAAAGCGCTTTCACTCTGCATCACAGGTTGATTAAAAAATGTTTTTAAATGTGTTGTGACAAGAAAACGTTTATTGTCATATCGATCACACAAAAGTGACCATGCTTTGTCGCAATTACCGGATACGACATCTAACTGCTGAACAACCCTCTCGGCATCTTTGTTAATACACGCTTTAAGGTATTCGTATTTTTGAATTTCCGTTAAACGCGTATTTGTGTGAATCAAAGATTCGTATTCACTTTTAAATTGTCGCCACTTTCCATATTCTCCCAAAAATTCTGGAAGAGCAATTTCGGGTAAGCGAATGTTGCTTTGCATATGACTGCTATGCTCTGCAGTATTCACATTTGATGCAGACGCGTTCACCTTGTCCAAACAGTCCCTAAGTTCAGCGTTATACTCGATGTAAAGCTCCCTTATTTGCTGTTCGATACCTTCGAAATCTTTACTACCATCGTCATCATCAGCTGTGAGACTCACTAATCTTTCGTTGATGACTTTACTTTGTCGAAAAAGATCCTCTAGTATAGTCAGCCTGTTACTAAGCATGTTTTTTGTCCGCTTGGACTCGCTTGACGAACTAAAACTCTTGTAATCGTTTTTCAATATCGATAGGGTGTTTTTTAAAAGTTTTAGTTCTTTGTTTAATGTCATTATGAAGGCTTTGGGATGACAATTAAATTGGCAAATCGGGCAATAAAATAGGCTAATTACTCACTTACCGCTTGTAATTCTGCTTCTTGCACAGCTTTGCTGGTATTTCTTGGATGATGAATGATGCTTTACGCGCCGCGAAAACCGTTTATGCACAAAAACTCACAAAAATGTCTTTTAATTTGAATTAATGATTTTTTTTATTGGCATATTATTAACACTTGTTCAAATAGCAAGTGGATATCTTTTGACATTAGTATGGCTCAACAGCTCGCTAAAATGTATCCAGTGGCTAATTTTTGACATTTTGTATACCTACTGAGGAGTGACAGAGATGGAAGTCACGCTCATGGTTTATTCCCCGTTACAGTGTTCACATGTTGCGGCAAATGTGTGCGTCATTCAGATTATTAAATAAAAAGCAAAGAACATTTATTTAACATCGGCAAATGTAATGAACATTGCAAAATAAACTAAAATTGGATTTTTAAAAATATATGGTACCAAAAATGTTATGATTACATTTGTTTTGCTATATGTGAAATATGTTTAACTTGAACAAAGTAGGGCGGATATCTTTTATCATGAGTACAAATTGTAGAACAATATTTATTTTACTGACAATAATTAATTTGTATACCTTTTATCTAAGGGATTTTTGATGATATTTCTGAAATCTATTCGGTATTTTTTATTAAAATAAATTATTAAGAAAGGTATTCTCATTTATCTACTGAGAATTACAAAAATTGTGTCCATAAAATCGCATTAATTTTTAACCAATTTTATGAACGTTCGCAATTAACTATTAAAAAATTATAAAAAAAATTGTCCATGATTTTTAATCGATTTTATTAACGTTCTCATTTATCTAATAAAAATTATAAAAATTGTGTACATAAAATCGGACGAATTTTTAATCGATTTTATGAACGTTCGCATTTATCTAATAAAAATTATAAAAAAAATTGTCCATAAAATCGGATTAACTTTTAATCGATTTTATGTACGTTCACATTTATCTACTGATAATTGTAAAAATTTTGTCGATAAAATCGAATCAATTTTTATTTGATTTTATAGCTGAGATCCGGAATGCACCAAAAAAAAAGACCTTCATCAAAGTTAACTCACTAAAACAAAAACCCGGAATACAGCGAATATTAACGTCGGATCAACAGAAGTCACCAATATGTTATAAAATTGTAGAAAATATAATGGTCACTAAGGCCGTGTGTCAATTGCGTTAAAGTTTTAGCCAGTGGATTAGTGTGATGAATATCGACTTCAAAATTTTAACCTGCTCAACAGCTCGCTTAAATTTATCCAGTGGCTAATTTTTGACATTTGCTGAGAGAGATGGAAATCACACTCGTGGATTAATCGTTAATACCATTGATTTACTCCTCATGTGGAGGGGTAATAGCACATCATATAGAATATAAAAATAAAGCAAAAAAACATTTACTTTTTGCAAGAAAATATATATAACGTAAATAAGGGTTTTTAAAATGGATGGTTACAAAAATGTTATTATTTATTTTTATTGTTTTTATATTTTCATTCGCTTCGCTATATTGTATATGCAAAATATGCTTAACTTGAACCTACCTTAATAACCTCAATCATAAACACAAATCATACAACAATATTTTTGTAGCTGATAACAATAAATAATTAAGGTCCATTTAATCAAATTGACACAAAACAAAGAAAATTTTGTTTATCTCTACAGATATGTTAGAAATTAGCCAGTGGATAAAATTTTACACTTATAGCAAGTGGATATCTTTTGACATTAGTATGGCTCAACAGCTCGCTAAAATTTATCCAGTGGCTAATTTTTGACATATTGTATACCTACTGAGGAGTGACAGAGATGGAAATCACGCTCATGGTTTATTCCCCGTTACAGTGTTCACATGTTGCGGCAAATGTGTGCGTCATTCAGATTATTAAATAAAAAGCAAAGAACATTTATTTAACATCGGCAAATGTAATGAACATTGCAAAATAAACTAAAATAGGATTTTTAAAAATATATGGTACCAAAAATGTTATGATTACATTTGTTTTGCTATATGTGAAATATGTTTAACTTGAACAAAGTAGGGCGGATATCTTTTATCGTGAGTACAAATTGTAGAACAATATTTATTTTACTGACAATAATTAATTTGTATACCTTTTATCTAAGGGATTTTTGATGATATTTCTGAAATCTATTCGGTATTTTTTATTAAAATAAATTATTAAGAAAGGTATTTTGTTTCAATTCTTTTGAAAAATTATAGAAAATAGTATTGAAATATTATCCCATTTAATCCAATTGACACAGCAAAAACCATTTTTTTTAACCCTGCAGAAATGTCAAAAAACAGAGCATAGATCTCCTTTAGCTGCCTTTCACTTTCTGCACTTTGTTTTATTAATCGATTCGCGTGTTGATCATTTATATGTTTTTAAAAATTGACGATCACGTTTAGTTTAAAAGTTATTCAACAAATAATGTTGCACTTTTTTGGTTATAATTTCATACAAATTGTGTGTAGTTTGACATTTCTTAATTTTTTTGTAGTATATAATTTTTTTTATCTGGCAGTAATGGCTGCATTGCAATGTTTTTCTTCTTATTTATCACTCAGCTATTTGTGGATTGTCAAAAGTTGGATATAGAGATTTTTGGAATTTTTTATTGTTTTATAACTTTTAAAATAATTGTTAGCGGCAATTTTTTATCTGCATGCACAAATGAATTGATTAATAAAAAAAGCGAAAAGTCAATAGCAGCTAGAGTAGGCATATTAGTTCCAAAATTAGCCAGTGGATAAAAATTAACCTCCATTTTAACGAAATTGACACACGGCCTAAGAGTTTTGCAACAATATTTTGTAAATGCCCACAGCATTACATATATATATATCTAAACTGACTCCTACTTTTCCGCACGACTGTTTCAATTCCTTTCAACATTTTATCACCTGACAGCGACGTAGTTGCTGCAAAATATATTCGTTTTGTTTACAGCGCCTCAAAAAACATCACTTTTGCTAAAAATATCAACAAAGTGCGTTTTTCCTCTAAAAATAACCACTCATATTCGTATTTTAATTCACCTTAACAATAACAACCTGCTACACGTTTCTTAAAAATAAAACTCATTGGCGAGCGTCACCACAGTGACTTTACCCCTAAAAAAGAAATCGAAGAAATAAGAAATAGCATCGTTGACCAAGGCGACTTCTCGAAAGCAAAAGTAAAATCAGTTTGTTTCTAGCGATATTTCAATTAAGATTACACCCCATCATCTAGGTACTAAGCAATGCAATCGAAACAGAAGAAAAAGCTTATTAAACGTGGTGATCGAATCCTCACCGAGAAACCCTTTGTATATGTCCTTCACTCAAAGTACCGCAAAGAAAGGTGTGATAGTTGTTTGTCCGCGTAAGTGAGAAAGGTTTTATTATCCTCACCTGGTTGATGATTCGTTTTTGAATTCTACAGTGGGAAGCTGCTCAAGTGTTCCAACTGCCAGTATGTGTTCTATTGCAATCGAGCATGTCAAATGCAAGACTGGCTAATGCACAAGATTGAATGTGGTTTTTTGAAAAAGATCGCACCCCGCATAGTTCCAGATGCTGCCAGAATACTCTCTAAAATAATCATAAAACTGGAAAAGGGCGGTGGTGAGATAAAGAGTTATTACACGGATACTTCCTTTCGAAAGTTCAAAGATCTCATGTCACGTAAGCGTTCTTTTGATTTTAATCATATCCTAATCATGTTTTCCTTTTAGATTATACCGAATTAAAGAACGACGCAAAGCGGGTCGAGCACTTGGAGTCATTGCACTCAGTTTTGTGTGAACTAATGGATGGAGTAGTTATTCCAAATCCATCAGAACTAATGGGAATCTATGGTCGGGTGAGTAACCTACTTGGTGACAAAATATAATAATTGATGCAATTTTAAATTGTTCGTATAATGTGCCAATTTGCATCATCTCGTGCGGATTCAGTGGCGTAGGTAATTTTTTTTGTTAATCGTTAATGGAAAAGTTTGACAAAGTTATTTTGTTAATGTAAAGATACGTTTGATGCAAGAAACTAATACCATACGGATTATTGAGATAAATAATGTTCAGTTCAAGTGACAGTAATGTTGTACCTTGCCGTATAATGTTGGGGTTATTCCACCAAATGTGACAAAGCGACATCTCCAGATCGACGTCACTTTGTAATTACCTCCAAGTCAGAAAGTTTTCTAAATAATCACGTCGAATATAGAAACCTTTGTGTCACTTCCCCAATTTACAAAAAAAAAGGGCTCAAACATTCACAATACAAACCCCAACATGTCTCTACACCCATGTGTTTGCATTTGTGCATTATTTTGCAATTTCAACCAAATGTTCGCCAACTGCTACCATGAGATGATATCTGGCTAAGTGCCAGCACACCTTTTGGCAAACCACAGCACGCTGAGTTGATTTAATTTAAACGAAATAAATTTGATACGCGGCAGCAAGACGCATGTCCTCACTCAAACAAGAATTTAGCTACACCCGGCCGAGGTCATGTGATGTCAACGTAAAGTATGCTAGGCTCTTCTAAAAGGAACTTAGTCCAAACGAAAGTGCAATAAGTGTGTAGCTATTTTTAGTCAAAAACGCTTTGCCATGCATGAAATTAGATGAAATATATATTTTTTTTAGCTTGTAACAAATGGGTTCAACATACTTGATCCTGAAATGAATTCGATTGCGACCGGCATTTATTTAGGGGTTTCTGTGACTGATCATAGCTGTAAGCCCAACGCTGTGGCAACATTCGAGGGCACAACATTACATATACAAGCTACCGAGGATATGGAGTATTTAGACTGGTCAAAGGTGACTGAAAAAACTAACTTGTTCTGTACTTACTTTGCTATTGATGTGTGTAGATTTTTATTAGTTATATAGATCTGCTCAACACAGCTGAACAGAGGCGGCAAGATTTAAAGGACAACTACTTCTTCCTGTGCATTTGCTCAAAATGCATCGATCCGCAGGAGACAATCGAAATGAATGGTGGAGTGTGTCCAAACAAGAAATGCAGTGAAATGGTCGACATGACGCTCCACAATTGCCAAAGGTGTGGGACCGGAATCAGTCCCAAATGCAGGAAACTTTACGATGAAGCCATGACATTGACCAAAGGCCATTTGGAGAACATGAAGGAAACTACCTGTAAGAGTTTTTGTTCCTTTCCACTAGAATTTATCAATAATTTTATATAAGATCTGGATATTTGTAAGGTCTGCCTTACCAAACAGAAAGGCGTACTGCATCCACTTAATCTGTGGCACATAAAAACACTCGATGCAGCGGTCGAGAGTGCTTTCGCTGTCAAGAAATGGAATGATGTGTTAGAATTTGGTATTCAACTTATTCCGGGATTCAGGTGGGCATAATCACAGTGTCGCACATACACTCTCACTCAACAATGTCATTATCTTTTAGGAAATACTATGGTAGCTGGAATCCTCTGCTTGGACTACTTTATGTAAAGGTGGCAAAACTTCAAATGTACGAGGGTTTTCTCAAGGAAGCACAACACAACTTAAAGGAAGCCATGAAGATTTTAGAAGTCACACATGGTCGAGACCATAGTCTGTTTAGGGAACAATTGAATCCAATGATGCAACAGCTCACTTGCGAGCTATCCGTAAATGTAATGTGATGTTATACGATGTACAGTACTTTTATGTTAACTTTTTCAACATAAATATTTATATATATATATAAAAAAAACAAGAGTTTTAACGTTTAAAATATCGATGCGAGGGCGTTTGCTCGACGATCGGTATTCTGGAACAAAGCACGTATAAGGTGTTTTATCTCCTCCGCTTTGTAGTTAGCCGTAAGGATACCGTGACCTTCGCACCACTGCTCCGTAATTTGAATCAGGGATGCACCAAGGATCATTTTTAACTGTTCAAGCTTCATCCAAGACTTGACATGAATTATCTGATGTTTGTCCTACAAATAAAAAGAAAATACAAACGATAAAAATATAAAATAAAGTGTTAAAGCTGAAATTATATTTGAATACAAAGGACGAGAGATGGGTTGACATGCTCTGCGAGAGTGGTTAACTCTTAACTGAACAGATCACAGATGTGTTTGTAAGTATAGAGAAGGAAGCAGCAAAATCGGAAATCGGTGTTGAATCATCATCATACCCTACCGGTCCTATTTGTCCAGACAAACTTTGCATGCGACGATTCTACAACCAACCCTACAGCGAAATACTCTTTAAAATTATTAGGTATATAACATTAGGCAGAACATATATACCGAATGAACATATATAACTCAACGGTGGTTAGGGTGGACAAAGATGAATAACCTTCTTGAGCTGCTCTGACATATTAGTACAACAGAAATTGTGGCAGAATGGAAGCGCTCAATCCCGTTGTGGATACTAAGAGCCTTGTGTAGGTATAAAATAAATTGGAAGTGGACCTGCAGGTTCGGGGTTATTACCACGTGTAAAATAGTATACCCCGGGTAACTTTCTTTTTAATTCAAGGGGGTCACGAACTGTTGATGATCTCTATGACTGAGACAAGGCGGCCTTCCATCCAATCCATGCGCTCTGTCATCTGCGATCTCTTGATCCTTAAACCAGAGTCTCGGTATTCCTTGTCACCTCAAAGACATTCGAAGATTCTCTTTTCCAATACAGTCTACTTGTTTTTAACTTTTGTACTACATCCACATCTTGGTACAGCTCATAAAGTTCGCAGTTGTACCTTCTCCTCCATTCGCATTACTTGCATGCAGGACCAACAATATGACGAAGAATTTCCCTTTTGAAAGTGCCTAATATTTGCTTAATTCCCTGTTTGTTGTACAGCTTTCAGCGGCGTAAAGTTAAACTAGTAAGATTATGGTCCGGTAGAGGTAACATCCAGGTTAAAAGTTTTAACCCTATTTGTTTCGCCTAACAGAAAACGCATGGGGTTCATAGGGTCAGTCTTCGTCGTATCTCCACAAAGGTGTCATTGGTAGGGCCGATATTGACTTCGATCTAGATGAACTCTTCAACTACCTCAAAATGGTTGCTATCAACATATCAACAGTGAAATTTTGTTCACCGGTATACCGCCCAAACTCGTCCGTTTGTGTAGGATGACGGGTAGGATCTTATATGCCTCGTTAGTTGGTGCAATACAAGGGAGCTTCTTTTTGCAGATGGAGTTGATGGTTTGGTGCATGCACACTTTTATGGCAACACTCGCATATTTTAAGAGTTCTGCTGGTAATCCACCAGCACCGGATGCCTTGTTGTTCCTCTTTTTTTAATGGCTGTACTAACTTTTTCAATACTTCTTGGTTGACTGAATATGGGTCGGTTTTCTTATCACTCTCTAGAGATTATGACCATTAACGTGCATCTTCACACATCTTCACGGTCATTGCTACTATGAAGTCAGTTGCTTGACTTTGTTGTATAATGGAAGGATGTTCCTTATGTCTCAAGACTCTTCGATTTTCCTGAGTTGGGAGGCTTCGTGTTCTCTTTTTTCCTTAGCAGCATTTTTTCCCCTTTCTTTTATTTCGATAATCGCGATTTTAGCGACAAAAAAAAATATTTTTGAATTCTACAAACAAAGTCATTGACGAGGCAGGAATTTGTATGTATATATGAAGCATTTATATCACCCACAGTAAACGAAGGGAAAAACCCCCATCCCGTAGAAAATTATTATAAGAATAACAAATTCCCCTGGTCCTATACGGTGATGATAATTTGAGAGGGTGCAAGCAATAAGCTATCAAACGAGTTTGAATCGACGAAAGCATACCCGTTATCTCGAATACCAATATGTCGGTTCTACTAAAAATACTTGTTCAAACTACTAAGGAAAAGCCAAGATTATAGAGATTTTTGCAATGCGCTTATTGACACGTGACGGTGTTGAAAGACAAACAAAGTCATTATATTTTTATCAAAGTTGATATCACATATGATAATATTAACCGCATAAGAATATACAAAGCGTTTATTGAGTTACGGATCCTATCAAAATTGATTTGTAACTCAAAGACATGAGATGCAACTTTCAATCTTCAAAGCTGCCTGGAGAGGTTTTAATCTTTCAGATTAAAACACGAAAGCTCACTTTCAAACGAATAAGTCCACCTAGTTGAGTATTCAGACATCACAGGTCGCTCACACCGTGACGTTGTAGTGTCGTTTACGGCAAATGATAGACAGGCAAACCCCAATAGTCACATTTTAAAGGAAAATGGATAAAGTATATGTTATCAGCAAATCATTGCCGTTATAAGCTTCTGAGCCCATATTGCAATTTTGAAAATCCATTTCACTAAATAATAAATCAAAAAAAAAAAACACACACACACAACATACCTTAAAGAGAGTTGGTGCCTTTTCTAGAATAAACCCAATCAATTCGGCTAACTGATCACCAACTTTAGCCGATATATCCTCCAGACAAACTTTGCATGCGACGATTCTACAACCAACCCTACAGCGAAATACTCTTTAAAATTATTAGGTATATAACATTAGGCAGAACATATATACCGAATGAACATATATAACTCAACGGTGGTTAGGGTGGACAAAGATGAATAACCTTCTTGAGCTGCTCTGACATATTAGTACAACAGAAATTGTGGCAGAATGGAAGCGCTCAATCCCGTTGTGGATACTAAGAGCCTTGTGTAGGTATAAAATAAATTGGAAGTGGACCTGCAGGTTCGGGGTTATTACCCCGTGTAAAATAGTATACCCCGGGTAACTTTCTTTTTAATTCAAGGGGGTCACGAACTGTTGATGATCTCTATGACTGAGACAAGGCGGCCTTCCATCCAATCCATGCGCTCTGTCATCTGCGATCTCTTGATCCTTAAACCAGAGTCTCGGTATTCCTTGTCACCTCAAAGACATTCGAAGATTCTCTTTTCCAATACAGTCTACTTGTTTTTAACTTTTGTACTACATCCACATCTTGGTACAGCTCATAAAGTTCGCAGTTGTACCTTCTCCTCCATTCGCATTACTTGCATGCAGGACCAACAATATGACGAAGAATTTCCCTTTTGAAAGTGCCTAATATTTGCTTAATTCCCTGTTTGTTGTACAGCTTTCAGCGGCGTAAAGTTAAACTAGTAAGATTATGGTCCGGTAGAGGTAACATCCAGGTTAAAAGTTTTAACCCTATTTGTTTCGCCTAACAGAAAACGCATGGGGTTCATAGGGTCAGTCTTCGTCGTATCTCCACAAAGGTGTCATTGGTAGGGCCGATATTGACTTCGATCTAGATGAACTCTTCAACTACCTCAAAATGGTTGCTATCAACATATCAACAGTGAAATTTTGTTCACCGGTATACCGCCCAAACTCGTCCGTTTGTGTAGGATGACGATGGAGAATTCTCGCTGCTCCATCAGGATCGGAAACGACCTCACCGACACATTCGATAGGATTTAGGCAAAGCGATGCGCTGTCATGTGACTTCTTCAATCTGATTCTTAAGAGGATTGTGCAAAACTCACGAGCCAACACCAGAGGCACAATTTTCAAAAAATCTGTACAACTACTAGCATACGCCGACGGTATTGACATCATTGGTAGGACCCAACGTGATGTCATAAGCACGTTTGCTAGTATAGAGAAGGAAGCGGCAAAAATGGGTTTAGCAGTAAATGAGGGCAAGACGAAGTATATGCTGTCAACACGAATACCATCGACGAACGTCACCATTGACAGATATAATTTGACAACATCTCGTCAGAAATTAAACGAAGAATTACTCTTGCCAACCGCTGTTTCTTCGGGCTTAGAAGGCAACTCAGTAGTAAAGCCCTCACTCGAACTACTAAGGATATCTTATATAATACCCTGATCATCCCAGTCCTGCTCTACGGCGCTGAAGCATGGATTGTCTCAAAAGCGGATGAAGAAATCCTTGGTCGATTTGAGAAAAAAATTCTTCGAAAAATCTTCGGTCCCGTTTGCGTTGACAGGCTATGGAGACGAAGATTCAACCAAGAACTATACGAGCTGTACAGCGACATGCTCTTAGTCAAAAAACTCCGCATTGGACGTTTAAGATGGCTAGGACAAGTAGAACGAATGAACACCAATACTACGGCTCGCAGAGTCTTCGATTCCCAGCCAGACGTCTGACGCAGTAGAGGAAGACCTCGCCTTAAGTGGCGCGCAAATTAGAAACCGACCTCAACCAACTTGGAGTGCGCAACTGGAGGCAGTTAGCTAAGGACCGGGCTGATTGGAGAGGCATGTTGGTTGAGGGCCAGGTTCATTGCAGACTGTAGCGCCACTTAAGAAAGTAAGTAAGGATATACTACAAGACCAATGCCTCTTCATCAATTGCCGTAAATGCTCCTAAAACGGCAAAATGGGAGCGGCTAATATGTCAAAATCTTCTGAGTACTACAAAAACCTTAAATAAACGTCTGAGCACGTGTTTAACGGGCAAGAAAAAAAGCCAAATTTGTACAACAGCCGGGAAGCAGGAATAAAAAATAATTATGGTCACCAGAATACTCGGCCAGAAGGCGAGTAACGACTAACATATCCTTAAAAAGATTACATGCTTTGTATGTTTTTTAGTTAAAGTTCGGATTGCAGCATACAAAAATCGGGGTAGGTTCGGGTTGTAATGTACATAAAGAGAAGAATATAGGTTCGCATTAGGTGGTTCCAATTAGCGAGACAAAACTGTATTAAAAAAAGTTCAGATGAGCTGTTTCCAAACTGATCGTCCTTTGGTGTTAAGCGACAAAGCTGTATTAGCAATAACCATGCTATCATACGCGGCCTAGAAGTCGATAAAACGTTTTTGGGCACTTATAGGATTTTCCTTAGTGTGAACATTCTGTGTATTGTCGATCTGCCGATAAATCTGTTGCAGAAGACGTTCAAATAGGGTGTTGGGTAGGATCTTATATGCCTCGTTAGTTGGTGCAATACAAGGGAGCTTCTTTTTGCAGATGGAGTTGATGGTTTGGTGCATGCACACTTTTATGGCAACACTCGCATATTTTAAGAGTTCTGCTGGTAATCCACCAGCACCGGATGCCTTGTTGTTCCTCTTTTTTTAATGGCTGTACTAACTTTTTCAATACTTCTTGGTTGACTGAATATGGGTCGGTTTTCTTATCACTCTCTAGAGATTATGACCATTAACGTGCATCTTCACACATCTTCACGGTCATTGCTACTATGAAGTCAGTTGCTTGACTTTGTTGTATAATGGAAGGATGTTCCTTATGTCTCAAGACTCTTCGATTTTCCTGGTTGGGAGGCTTCGTGTTCTCTTTTTTCCTTAGCAGCATTTTTTCCCCTTTCTTTTATTTCGATAATCGCGATTTTAGCGACAAAAAAAAATATTTTTGAATTCTACAAACAAAGTCATTGACGAGGCAGGAATTTGTATGTATATATGAAGCATTTATATCACCCACAGTAAACGAAGGGAAAAACCCCCATCCCGTAGAAAATTATTATAAGAATAACAAATTCCCCTGGTCCTATACGGTGATGATAATTTGAGAGGGTGCAAGCAATAAGCTATCAAACGAGTTTGAATCGACGAAAGCATACCCGTTATCTCGAATACCAATATGTCGGTTCTACTAAAAATACTTGTTCAAACTACTAAGGAAAAGCCAAGATTATAGAGATTTTTGCAATGCGCTTATTGACACGTGACGGTGTTGAAAGACAAACAAAGTCATTATATTTTTATCAAAGTTGATATCACATATGATAATATTAACCGCATAAGAATATACAAAGCGTTTATTGAGTTACGGATCCTATCAAAATTGATTTGTAACTCAAAGACATGAGATGCAACTTTCAATCTTCAAAGCTGCCTGGAGAGGTTTTAATCTTTCAGATTAAAACACGAAAGCTCACTTTCAAACGAATAAGTCCACCTAGTTGAGTATTCAGACATCACAGGTCGCTCACACCGTGACGTTGTAGTGTCGTTTACGGCAAATGATAGACAGGCAAACCCCAATAGTCACATTTTAAAGGAAAATGGATAAAGTATATGTTATCAGCAAATCATTGCCGTTATAAGCTTCTGAGCCCATATTGCAATTTTGAAAATCCATTTCACTAAATAATAAATCAAAAAAAAAAAAACACACACACACAACATACCTTAAAGAGAGTTGGTGCCTTTTCTAGAATAAACCCAATCAATTCGGCTAACTGATCACCAACTTTAGCCGATATATCCTCCATCAACATGATTTTTCGAATAATCTCCGAACAAAAGTCATTTATGAGGCTGCAAGTTGTCTTGTTATATCCATCATCTGGAAGTATATTTTGCCATACGTTCTTAAGCAATTCCAATTGCCGAAGACACTGACGCACAAGTTTTTGAGGTGCAATTCCAAGAGCAGTTATAGCATCAGATAAATCTAACCGATCATTTTCAATTATTTAACAAATTTGTAAGAAGTATTAATAGTCAGTCCCTTACCAAATTCTTGAAGTATGCCCATAAGTAAACCTCGCTGATTCCTTATTTGACTGTTCAAATGTTCAGTTGCAAGGCTCTGTAAGGACTTTACCAACGTTGCGAACGTGGCTATTCCTTTGTCGGAGTTCTTAGTCACCCAATGAGCCAAAAACATTGTGTTGTTGTAAAATAACGCTGACTGTTGAGGAATATTTTGTAAAAGTTTCTCGTGATGTGTTGGCACTTCAGCTACATAGCGATGTATAATTGTAGGAATAATGGATATCAACTGTTCGCTAAGATCGCCGTCAACAGATCCAGCTTGTCGGATTATTTTCTCCATTAGATGTACAAGTTCCTAATAATAAAATTGGATATATATTCCTTCTGGCATGCGAATCCTTAATTGACTCACCAAAATACTTTTTGAGACCATACATCGCGGAAAGAGGAATGGGTTATTCGCGACATCTTCGGGACTATTCTGTTCGGCGATTAGGGTCATTTCGTGCAAATCCTTACGCATAATATCCACAGCACTGTCCATTATACTACCGCAGAAGCGGTTTCTGAATAAAATGTCGATTTTATCAGTAAATTCAACCAATGTGAGGTCAGTTTCTTCGTTGATCAATTGAGAGTCAATGAGAAATTTATGAAAATTTAACACATCTTCGACCAGAGTTGACTCTTGCATTTCGTTCATTGTCTCTGGTATAGCGTTCAACAAGCATTCGTTTACAATTAAGTATAAGAGGCGCTCCTTCATTTGATCGCCAAAAATATTGAACACATGCAGAGAGTCTGACAGTTGAATGTTCATATGACCGAGGCAAAGTATTAGCATTTCAATGTTTTTAAAAACAATTTTGTAATTTGGCCTTAAGCTCTCGCCCATGTCCTTTAAACTATAAGACAGTGAGAGTTGTACAAATTCGGGGTTAATATCATCACGAAACTCCATAGACACCGGTTTCATAACTATCGGTTCGAAGCAGTTGTCCAATAGAAAATCACACATCTTCTTCGGATTGTATCGTGCGTTGAACAATGCCAAGACAGTGTCTTGTAACTGATTCTCGTCTTTGGAGATTTTCAGTGTTACCGACTTGGTGTTTTGAAACGGCTTTTCGGCAAATTGAACCAATCGATCGAAGCACTGTTTCATGTTTTGCAGCAACAAATCCGACTCTATGCGACATTTCACTTTAATTATATGATAGCATTCAAGGCGGTTGAAGATTTTGTCTGTGGGATCATCGATGAGATTTTTCAGCCTACCAACAATGTCCATTACAATAAGATATTCTTTATTGCTTTTAGCTTCTTCCAAACTCTGGAAAAGATCATCGATGCGAAGAATTTTACACGAGACTTTCAGACCGATGGACATCTCCTTCAACTCATCGATATACTGCTGGAGGTCGTAATTTGCTTCGCAAATTGTAGTTTGTGTTTCTCCTTCGATGTTTTGCAAAAGGTGTTCTACCTACAAGAATATATTTAGTATACAACAAAAGACCAACGATTGCGTGGAAAACTTGCCTCCTTAATGAGCAATTCGCCCTCTTCTAAGTATAGTTCACTGTTGGATAGATCGACTAAGAACTCAACATAATTTGTTTCAATGTAGGATTTGATTTTCTCTTGGTATCTTTTAATTTCTGTCGTGATTTTTGATATTTTACGTTTTGTATCGATACTTTCGCTATCAGTGAGTAAAACCACGATATCCTGTGAGATACTTTTCGACATTTTGCAACAGAACTCGGCTAAAAATTATCACAAACCCACAAAACGAGAAATTTCAACGAATTCAGATTTTTTTGACAGTCAACCATATGTTGTTTGGCTCTTTGGTAGCCACAGATGAGCCAACGGAATTTTTTGACACGTTGAATGCAAGCTGAAAATTGAAAAGTATTTGGGGTGTGTTCGTGGGGTTTGTAAACTGAAATTGGTCTTTTATCGCGATAGGTATATGCGATGTCCGTTTTTTCTATAGCATAGTGCTACAGAAGCATATGTCTATATTCAAATTTTAAATTTTTTATCATTTACTTGCATTATATGGTTTAAATTAACCATGTATGGAATGGACCTGGACCTCAGCCAACATACCTCCTCAACCAAATAGACCGGTCCCTAGCTTACTCTTTCCAGTTATGCACTTGGTAGGATTTCATCAGTTAAGGGCTTTCCTGTCCTAAAACCACACTGCTAATGCCCGCACAGGTTGTTGGTAAAGAGTTTCAGGCGTTCTCAAACAACGGATCTTGTTGAAGAGACTTATGTGTCTGTATATGGTGAAGTTCAGAGGTTCTCCTGTTTTTTGAAACGGGCAAATGATGAAGGTTCCATTCTTCAGGGATATCATCCGTCCAAATTTTGCTAAAGTTGATGTGTGTAGCTTACCAAATCTACTCCATCGGTTTAATATAGCTCAGCAGGAAGACCGTCATTTGAATAACCATTTTTGAGATTAAGTTTTGATATTGCTGCCCTCACTTCAGTGTTCGCTGTCTTCGCCAATATTGAATGCTTTGTTTTGCGGTAGAGTTCGTCCTCGCAATTTCTCAGTCTTTAGAAGTTTCATAATCGACTGTAACTAAACTACAATTTTTCTTGTCAACTTCTTAGTCTATAAAGTTCAATGGCTGGTCATCTTCAGTGCAGCTTTGCATTGCAGGCAAGCATATGTCGGCGTTCTTCATCAAACCAGGGGCATCTTGCAGCTGGTGGACGCAAGATCATATGCAACAAAAATAAATCATTCTCAGCGGATCTGACTCGGTACAGTTGATACCGAATTCAAAGCTCTCTGTTGGCCTAAGATGTGATTAGGATTTTTTTGTGGCAGGTAAATTAGAAGAACTAAAAATGCCTACAGAAGTGAAAATGAAAGTGTTGTTTTAAACGAAGAATCGGAACGATTTAATAATTTTTTTAGCAATTGCCAATATGTAAAGCAAGGAAGAGTTTTACTGTGCGGAAAATTGTAGCTTCATATAACAAACAAATCAACGAAAAACAAATTCGAGAGAGAAATGTCATGATTAGCTATAGTTACAAGATCAATATCACGCAATCTATCGTTGGCGAGCTTTCAATTTGAGATCGAACTTTCAACATGAGATTTTACTCGGTCAGTGCATTATTTTTTGTTTTGCATACCATGATAAGAAAAATGTCAGAGAAGTAAGTAAGCAGCTTGAACTCATCTTTTTGCTAAGACCCAAAGAATTTAAAATAGAGCATCACGTCGATTGTAATATATCTAATCCAAATAGGGAAGATTGTATTTTTAAGATGTATTTGAAAAATAATGAACTATATAGCAGCTGTAACTACCTATATACAACACCATAATTGAACCACATTTTGAATATTGTTCTACCGTGCTGTTTTCATGTTACAATCAAGGTATATTGAAATGCAATTAATTCACACCGAGACAAATGTTGGCAAAATTGGATCTATTTTCAAAATATGAACCAGCATATTTAACACAGCAAGTCAGAGTTGATAGTGAAGCTTAACCTTACAACTCACGAAATGCGAATGATTTCAGATTGTATTTGCAAATGTCAACAGATGTTCTGAATACGTTACTTTTCCAGGGGCATCAGGCTGTTTAACATGTTATCAATGAAGATATTTTAAAACTAAATTTTTAAAAAATGATTTAGAAAATTGAAATTATAAAGTGGGTATTTAAAATGCTAATGAATATAAACACTACTACTAAAAATAGGAGCAGTAACACTGTCACGAAATGCTTCTCAAATTGACTGTTCGGATTCGGCGATAAACGCGAGTTCCTCCTCTTTGTAACAAACAAAACTTTGAAAACAAGGGAGAAGCTTCGTTTGAGGCTGTTATGCCAGTTATTTAATTTTTTCCTACTAGGAATTATAAGAAGAATCATAGAGTCGAATAGTTTGATGATATCTTGATATAAAATAATATCACTATTATAATATCGATTAGATCGATTGTCAAATAAGCAATTCATTTTTTCTTAGGTAAACGTGAACTACATTAATACAAATCAACATTCTTTCATATTTGAGGAGCTATTAATGTTATGTATAAACAATTTTTATTCATTTTGAGGTAGTTCGCATGCTTTATTTGGTTATTATTAGCCTTCTGACTTTCCGCTTTCTTTCGGGCACCTACATAAATATAGAACTTTGGGACAATGCAATAAGTCACAATTTTTTCCGAAAGAAATCAACAAGTGCCGATTTACATCAAATTCTGGACAAAATATTTCTTTAAATAAAGTTTTAATCACAAACTGTTATGAATCAAATCAATCAAAAGATGTTTCTGTTTTTACTACTTATTTATACTCGTGTAATACTCCTCTTCCAAGTCATACAAATCCATCGCCATCTCGTCTCTTAATTTCATTAGCTTCTTATCGCACTCAATCTGTTTCCCGCGAAAAAGTTGTGAATTTGATGTGATGGCCTCATTGACTGAATGGAAATCGTTAAGTATCAGATATTGCTTAATATCGGACACCAACTTCATCAAAGATTCTCCAGCACGAACTGTAATTGAAACTTGTAAGTTAAAATTTGCATAAAGAACATGTCTTAGCTCTACATACCAATATTAGCAGCTCTTACTTGCATCTCATAAGTGTCTTGTTCACACTGTGTAGTCTTAGACATCTGGGAATCTCCCTCTCCTCGGGCAAGTTTGACTATTTCTGTAAATCAAAGAAAGTATTACTTCTCAAACCATTAATGCACATGAGGATGATATATAAATACATGGAAATGATGACAAGCTACGGTTTGTAACTATAAGCTATCCACGTTAACGTTTTTAACATGTGTTCCATTTTTATACATCAATTAAGCAAAAACACCGAAACAGTAAAGTGAACAAGACAAGCGAAATATGGAATTGTCAATATCATTCCTGTTAAATCGACTTTTTCCAAATCAGGATATGCTTGTCCCAATGCTGTGATTAGATGCTCTGGGAAGACTATACTTATTAACACTTGGTGATGTTTTGACAACAAACAATTGGAAAGATTCTAATCAATATCGAATCGTTTGTGTATGAAAATATAGGCTTCACGGTGTGGAAATCTCAAACCAGCTCTTTACCCGTGGCAGGTGGCGTAACTACTTTGAGAATTGTACATTTATTTTGTTTGTAGATGCTTCAGACCGGCAGAGATTCTTATCAAAGCCAAGCTAGAGTTGTTAGTGATTTTGTTATGAGATGAACTGAAAGACGACGTGGTTTCAAATTTAGGGAAAAAACAAGAATATATCAATCCATTAACTGCAATGCAATTGTCTAAGAGTGGGCGTGCAAACATAAGTCGCATATTCAAGAAACTAACGGACTTAGATACAGGAAGTGGGATGTGAGGAAGATTAAACAATTTCAAGAAAATATTTGTCAAACAACAGACGAAAAAGTAAGATATTATAATATCAAAATAAATTCAGAAATGTTTTTTTATTCAAAGCTGAGACTTTTCATTCGCGAATTATCTATATACGTAGCTAAATGTCAATTTGTACCTTCAAAGTTTTCCAGCATACTTTTCACGTCCTCTTTTAATCTGGTGTTGTAGGATTTCAAAAGCGCTTCTTTTGATTGCGGTAGTGTTCGGTTTCCACTCATATTCTTGGTATTTGTATTACATATAATTGTTTATGGAAATATAAGATAAAAATAAACGAATGGAAAAACTAAAGTCCCTTCGAAGTAAACAAAAATGACATCTTTGCAAATGCCGATGGAATGTCATTTTTCAGTGTGAATGTAGTTCATCTACCCCCTGATAGGGGGTTAGGCGGCAATAGGAAGAGAATGTATATTAAAGGTAATATTCCCAAAGCGTTTAAACTTTAAACAACCCTTTTTTGTATGCAAATATGTTATATATTGTCTTAAATAGGTGAGTAAGTAAATATAGGTTTTGATCGCTTAGTGACCTAACACGAGGTTTAGATTTGCAAGCATTAAATTTAACTTGCATGGTATTTTTATGGGTTAGTCTATCTGTAACAAGAGATCTCTGATCTGCTCTTTCGAACAGATGGCCAATGACCAAACATATACCTAAATTTCATGAAAGTTAAATTTAGTACTTGCAAATCTAAGTCCCGGGTGACAGACCATCAAATTTCGCACAGATACTCAAAACGTTCTTTACCTTGTAAACTTCCCATGTATATAATGTACACTGCTCGACTAGTGTCTAGCGTATTGTCTTAAGAGCTTCTTATAAGCTAATCAATTAAAACGTTTGAAATTATAGTTTTGCCAATGACAGTTTATATCTTTATATTACATTAGTGACATAATTATTTATTAACATTTTAACACAATTTTAACGCATTCATTATAGAAACCATAATCGTAAGAAATTTTATTTCCATGATTTATAAGATTTCCACATTTATAAAAAAATTTAATAATCACCATGTTCCACTTACACATCCCTCCCATATATCCTAGATCTCAATAAGTCAAACACAATTTATTACTTGAAAAAGCAGAGATTATCTGCAATATTGTGAGACTACATTTTTATACCCTATCCCATAAATGTATATTAGTTTTGACAATAGTTTGTAAAAATAATTTAGGATCGACTCAGAATCGATAGCTGAGCCGATTTAGCCATGTCTGTCCACCCGTCCATCCGCACCTCACCAGTTTTTGAGCCTTAAATTTTGAGCTAGAATGATGAAATTTGTTTACCGTGTTCGTTGTTGCTCCCAGCAGAACAAGTGTACACATTTTTTTTTTAAATCCGCCCACTGCCACGTCCCCTTTTGATAAAAACGTAGTTTTGGGCCATTAGAGATTGTGAAAATGTGTCTGAACAACATATTTAGAGAATCCTAATGTGCATATTTCGTCCATACAAATTTTTTCAACATGGCAATGCTTGCCACGCTTTTTGCTTACTGTCCCCAAATATTTGTTATAACGTTTTTTACTCGCTTTTACTGCTAAAGTATGCCCTGATTTCATGCTTACTGTCCAGCATTCAGCACCCTAAAGTAAGACCGGTAGGATTAGAATCCGATAGAGAAAAAAAGTGGACTTTCAGGGTAAGAGTTTTGTTCCTAGGATTAGCCTTCCTCGTTTCTCCACAAAAGTGATATTCGTGGGGTTGATGTAATTGACTTCGATAAACTGTTTAACTACTTCAAAATTGTGGCACTTTGTCCCAGACTGTTCGTCGACAGAACATTGTTTGTTTGTATATAATTTGTCTTGCCCTTGTTAACTACAAGACCAACGAGTTTCGCCTCTTCCTCAATGGCAATAAATGCTTCATCAGCGCCACGGTGGGATGTTGATGTTGTCTGCATACCCCTTTGGCTGGAAGAATCTGTTGAAGATATTGCTTTCCGTATTAACTCTTGGCCTGGACTGCACGAGATTGAAGAAATCGCATGATAGCGCATCTTCTTTTCGGAATCCGGTATAAGTTTGGAAAAGTTCAGATGAGCCGTTTTCAAATTGACAATTACATCCTATATCCTCTAATGTTATGCGACACATTTTTATCAGTTTAGATGGTACCCCGAATTCTGTCATGGCTAGCCGATGGTTGCTATTATACGCGGCCTTGAAGTCGACGAAAAAATGGTGTATTTTGCCTTATTGGTCTATTGTCGATCTGCCGCGCCGAAAGCCAGTTGAGAGAGCAAATAATAGAGAAAAAAACTACCCCTCCATTCAAATCTGTGAAATACCTACCTAATTGACTGCAATAATTTTGTTGGTAAGAATCAGAACTCTGTTTTTTTACTGTTTTTTTTATGGCATTTGTTCTTTAAATCCAAACGAAACCAATAATATGAAGCAAATAAAGTGATATCGCCGATAGCAGAAACGACTATTGATCTAACGTAAGATGTACGGTTGAAATGTTATCGTCAAACGATAATCACTTTACGGAATAGGTGCCCCGTATTACTTAATTACGTCCCCGTACTTTCCAGTAAATTAGTTTTTTTTTTCTAATTTATCGACCTACTTTAGGCAGACTTTTTTAATTATCTATATAGGTGTTCGTATTGCATATTTGTATATCTCTCAAATCACAAAAATGAAGCTATTCCGTATGAAGAAAATCGCAACAAATTAACAAAAAAAGTTTTCTTTTTATAATCATAATCAAATCGCAATAAGTTTTACATACTTTTTATTATTTTAACAATAATATAGAACTTTAAAGCTTATAAAATTCAGTAATAAAATGTTTTGAAACCAGCGATTAAGTATTCGTGTTAAACTTTGTTTTTCTATTGTAATTTCGTTTTTTTTTCAAATGTAGAGTGCGCAGAAAAACTTTTAAATTTGTCCATAAAGGGCCGCCAAGAATACGTATCTTTAGCTGGTATCGGATTGCCTTGATTTTGACTTCGGAATCAGATTTAAGCTTTATGCGTATCTGTATACGCATTCTATGAGGCACTTCAGGCATTATTGCAAATGTCTATGGTAACATTGATTTTCAATTTCATTAACATTAGACAGTACTACATATTAAGAAGTGGAAAAGTTTGAAAAGCGCCTCTACACATAAAAAAAAGTAGATTGCTATAGAATTGAGGAAGTTCGCATTTATTCAGGAATGGTATAAGAAAACTATTTTTAAGGCGAAAATGCAAAAGCGGATTTCCAAACATTTTACTATAAGGCAAAATATACATTGAAACGGTAATTAAATGAATAAATAATGGAGTTTCTAAATATTTATATTAAATGTGTACATACAAAAATCCAGCCTTCAGTCGTCAATAGTTTAAGCCAAATGGATTATTTTATAAATTCAAAAATACGGTAAATACAAATACAAAAAATGGATGGATGGAACAAATTTACTTAAGGTAACATTTAAAATCGTCGCTCTCGATTACTTTAAAAGTTATTTTACAATAAAAATCTCCATACAAATCAACTATTTTTTGACAGTTCACATATAGCGGAGTGATAAATGAATAGAAACACATTCCAGTGGAGCATTGCCAGATTAAAAAAAAATTTAAGATTACTTATATCCCAAAGGTTTTCTGGGGACAGTCCACGCCCGTGCAACTTCGTTGCTCCGCTCAGGGTATGCAAAGTCGTCAGGCAGGCGCCTTAGTTAATAGTTTTATTTATTAAAATATTTTTATTTGGGTATGTTTTTTCAACATGGCAATGCTGCTGCTGCAAAAAAATTCAAACCACACACAATTTATATGGAGTTCTAACCAAAATATGCAATTTTATTTTAACTTTTGAACTTAAAATGAGCGACAAATTTTGAAAAACATTTTAATTATCAGCACGCAGAGACGAATCGGTTAATATAAAAAAGTGCAAAAAGTGACGCTTTCGAGGAAATATTGAAATTATATGAAATTTTTATATAGAAGGCATCGTTAATAAAATGGCTTAAAGTATAAATAAGAACGAGAATTATTTAAAATACATTCGTTTGAGTTTCGATATAATCATAATGTTAGAATCAATCAAAATCTTAAGGTCAAGCATTGTTACGAAAACAATACCTATTTTGTCAAGATGAACCAAAATCTTATAATTTTGAAAAGCAATATTTATTCATTTTAATAAAAGCACAATGAAAATTATAATTGCGCAGAAGACGACTTATCCAGTTGAAAAACACGTTGACGACTCCCCTCTCTCATTTGTTCTCCCTATGAGTTTATGGAATTTTTATCTTGCAGTGTTGCCGTTGACAATTTTTAATAAAAGAAAGTTAAAAATGACGAAAATCTCTCTTAACATTTTTAACGCCAAAAATGTTTACCTGACGATGGTTTTATAAGTAGAATTTGTATTACGGTGATAGTCTTGTGAATGTATATGTGCAACTAGTATCCATAAGTGGTGTTGGGTTCTAATTCTAGAATGCTATTATCCGCTATTGCATTCCGCAAAACAATTCAAATTATAATAATTACACTGAAAGATGATGAAGACAATACAACACCAACGTCAATTACGTTTAAAATGCGCCTGAAATTGGAAGATAAGCGAAACATAATCAAAACATTTTCTGTAGGCGCGATAACAATCGCTCCAAGTATGTAGTTATCAGAAAAGGGTATGAAAATTAAACTGAACATTAATATGATATAATAGATATATATGCCGAGTTGCCATCTTGTCGACAAATAACGCATAACAATGCGTTTGTCTGGAACGAAGCTTATATAAATAGTGAATGATTTTGTAATTTAACTTCCTTTTAAAAAAATTTTTATTTTTTGTCACATTTTTTGCATATTTTACTAACATTTTCTTGATAAAAAAAGCGACATTACTTTGTTGTTGTTATCTCAATGCAACAGCCAACTCGTTTCAACGCTACGTACGTACATGGTAGGTAGTTTACATTTAAAGCTTTGCAATCATTCATTTAATCCAAGTCGTGTGTCCATAGTGCTTTCGATTAGGGCTTTCGATAGCAATTATATACCAGTTACCCGTTGGTACTTCGTATTCAATCGAAAACTTCCCAAACTGTTTAAATGAACTGAATAAAATTCCCTTCCAACGGCATTCAATCCACGTATCCTGCTATGCAGTTTTCAAAATACAGGGAAAAGAGAACACGTCATTATTTCGTGAATTATATAAAAACCCGTAAGAAACAAACAAAGCAACCGCACAAAAGAATCACCTGTCGTTCAGACAATATCAATAACTTGTAACAACAATATTTTTATTTTTGTATCGTGATTAAATATGGGTTTAACTATTTCCTCTCTTCTGGACCGCCTATTCCCGAAGAAGAATATGCGGATCGCAATGCTGGGACTGGATGCAGCTGGAAAAACAACTATTCTATATAAACTGAAACTTAACGAAGTTGTAACATCAATACCTACAATCGGATTCAATGTGGAAACAGTGGAGTATAAGAATATCAAATTCACCGTTTGGGATGTTGGTGGACAAACAGTTATCCGCGGAATGTGGCGATACTACTTGCAGAACTATGCTGCTTTGATTTTCGTTGTAGATGCTACAGATCACCTAAGAATTGATCAAGCTGAATCCGAGTTGTCAGCAATGTTGGAGTCAGATGAGCTAAGAGATGCTGTTGTGCTTGTTTTTGCGAACAAACAAGATCTACCAAATGCACTAACGGCAACAGAATTAGCTGAAAAAATGAGAATGCAGTATCGTAAACATGACTGGCATGTGCAGGGAACAAGTGCTCATACGGGAAGTGGACTGTACGAAGGATTGGATTATTTGCAGAGAATGTTGTCAAAAAAGTGATTTTAATGTGATAGTTTTTAGTGGTAATAAGTAGCAGAATGATAGTTGTTAATCCGAAGACAATTTAATGTTGTATCGTTCGTATTTGTTTTATTCACTATGAAGTTCAACGGCTGTTTTAAGTTAATGTTTTTGTAAAACTAACGAGCTCTTGCATGTTATACCAGTTCCAGATGCATTGAATGTCTGTCTCATGCTGGCGATAAGTTCAAAATATGCGAATGCTTTTGGAGATAAACAATAAAAACTTTTGATAAGTTTGCTGATATTTAAAAAAAAAATTGAAAGCTTTCGAAATTTCCTTTTTGTTTCATCGTATTAGTTTTGTATGCGATTAACCGATGACGATGATTTAAGTTATTTATTACTCAATGCAATATATGTGTGTTGTCAGTTGTGCTTTCGATTTCAGAAGTTAATACCTATATAGTTGTTACGAAAATGTGTATGTCGATTTCAGCATAATACTTCTCAAATTTGAGGAGAGTGAATAATATTTCCCTTCCAATGACATTCAATTCATATATTACTTTGATGTTTTCAAAATATAGGGAAAAGAGAACAACGTGATGCAATTCGAATATCGTGCGTGAATCATATGAAAACACTCGGAAATCAACAAAGCAATTACACAATATAATCAAATCTCATTCAAAGGGTTCAACAACTTCTAAGAATAATATTATTGTAAATTGTCTCGTGTTTAAATATGGGCTGATAATTTATTTTCTTCTGGAACGTCTATTTCGGAAGCGGATTATAAATGTTACACTGTTTGGATTGGATGTTACTGCAAAGACAACCTCTATAAACATAAACTTAACGAAATAAAACAAATAAAAATTTAAAAATAATAAAAACAAATAGTATCAATTCATATTAGATTCAATGGGAAGTTGGTGGACAAGCAAAACTCTGCGGCTTTGAGTTTGTTGTAAATACAAACTTTCAGCAATATTGATGTGCAGGGAACAAGATCTCGTACATAATGTGGACTGTACGAATGATTGGATTAGTTTCAGTACAAGCCCTCATAGGTACATAATGTGGACTGTACGAGGGATTGGATTATTTGAAAGCAATATTTAAAAAATAAACGTGATTTAAATGTGATAGTTGATATTAAGAATAACGAGTGTTAGGACAATTGAAGATCCGACCAACTTTTGCGGCAGTAGTAATAAGTGTAAATTAAAAAAGCGTTCATTTTTATTATGAAATTAAACAACTTTTCAATAAGGCAATCAACTCCATGGAATTCATCTCATTTATGATGAAATTAACTCACGAATGCCAACTGTTACTTAACGAGATGGCGGAGCACATTACCATTTACCTCACTTGTGTGCGGGGTCACAGATATGTCCCAAGGGACCCAGGCTTTCCAGAAATTATACAGCCATTAGGTAGAAATGTTAGGCATGCCACTCGCTGCATGTAAAACAGTAATCAAACTGGATGCGATAAGAAAGTAAAACGCAGATGGATAAACGGCACAACGTGTCAAATATCGATGCAACTCTGGCCAAATTATAACTAAAAACGCTCGCTCTGCTTGATAATGCTGACGGATCAAGCATCAGTACCACAATCTATGTCTACAGGACACTGCCTCTTAGCCTTCATGCAAAAAGACTAGGCCTCTTTAACAATGATTTTTTGGAGAAGCTGCTTGGACGAGGATGAGTAGGAGTGTATTCATCAAATTTTTTCTCTTTTCAACAAAAGAAAATATAATTCAGAAAACTACTTTTTTGATAATCTGCTTTACTTCATCGTTAGGTTGGTAGGAATGGTTCAATTAGGCAAACGAATATTAAGGAAAAGTGGAAAAAAATGACAAATCTAGAACAAAGCATTTGGCACTTATTGCAAGGACTGCAGTAGAATTCCACATTCGAGACAATTTTTTATGTCTATTGCCAATAATTGATGGAACTGCTATATCCTTATACAAACATGTAATTGAATTTTTTAACTTAAAAAATATTCCTTACCAGAAGAATATGGTGGGATATGCCTCGGATGGAGCAAATGTCATGTTTGGTGAACATCATTCCCTATCTGCATTGTTTACAAAAGACATTCCTCATTTATTTAAATTAAAGTGTATATGCCACTCGTTTCACTTGTGCGCATCATATGCTTGTGAAAAGTTACCAAGAGGTGTAGAAGATTTTGCGCGAGATGTTTACAATTATATACAGAATAGTCCGAAGCGCATAGGAGACTATAAAGATTTTCAGTGTTTTGTTAATGTTAAGCCTCATAAGCTTTTACATCCTTGTCAGACAAGATGGCTTTCTTTGCTTCAAGTTGTAAAAAGGCTTGTAGAACAGTTGCCAGCCTTAAAACTATACTTCCAAGGTGCAGTATTCACTGATCGTTTACTTGCAGCTCAATCAATACTTTCCAAGTGCATTGAACCAACTACTGAATTATACCTTGAATTCCTTAGTTATGCCTTAGTTTATTTCTATGATCTTAATCGAGGAAACGCTTTTGAACTCAACATTAAAAAGAAACTTACCTTCTATTGCACATTTGAGTACTCTATTTCCAGGTAATTACGGTTTCAATCTGTTAATCATTTTATTGAGAATTGCGTACTTTTATCGTTTCTAGAACTTGCACCTAAGAATATGACGGAATTCGATCGAGAATGGAGAGTATTGAGGAACATGACGTTACCATTTTCTTCTGAGGACCATGTTGAAGTAGAAGATTTTTGGAGATATATATCCAAACTAGAAAAAGGTGATAGAACCTGTATGTTCCCACTGCTCTCAGAATTTGTAAGAACACTATTGTGTTTGCCTCATAGTAGTGCAAATGTAGAGCGCCTGTTTTCGTCAATAAATCTAATGAAGACAAAATTAAGGAATAAGCTTTCAACGAAAACCTTAACGGGGCTGCTGTTTACAAAAAGTGCACTTCTAACTCCCTGCTATGATGTACAACTTTCTGAAGAATACGGTCAGCTATTTAATAGTAATATGTATGACTTCAAAAAAAAGTCCAAAACTACGAGTATTATCGATTTGAGTGATTCAGATTGTGAATAAACGATAATCCAAATAAATATCTCTGTTTCAGAGTACCCAAATTTACATTTTTTGAACTTTTTAATATGTGAAAAAAAATCTGTATTCCTACAGATTTTCGTTAATAATAAATACAGAATTCTGCAGAATTTATAATTTTTTTCTACAGACTTTTTGAAATTCTGGTTGGCATCACTATTTCACACTCCAAGTTGGAGTGTGACCCTGTCTCTTTCGTTTATTTAGTTTTGTGGCTCGTGAGTCTATCTCTGCCTCTTTCGTTTAAACATTCGCGTTCATTTATTCGGGTTCGTTAAGTATATCTCTGCCTCGTTTTTAAGAACATTTTTCGTTGTCGTCGCACCAAAAAAAATGTTTTTCCTCATGGATTTCTTATGAAAATTAATTTTGTAATCTTTTATTTTGGGATTATCCCACTTCTGATTCTGTCAAGATGAACCAAAATCTTATAATTTTGAAAAGCAATATTTATTCATTTTAATAAGAGCACAATGAAAATTATAATTGCGCAGAAGACGACTTATCCAGTTGAAAAACACGTTGACGACTCCCCTCTCTCATTTGTTCTCCCTATGAGTTTATGGAATTTTTATCTTGCAGTGTTGCCGTTGACAATTTGTAATAAAAGAAAGTTAAAAATGACGAAAATCTCTCTTAACATTTTTAACGCCAAAAATGTTTACCTGACGATGGTTTTATAAGTAGAATTTGTATTACGGTGATAGTCTTGTGAATGTATATGTGCAACTAGTATCTATAAGTGGTGTTGGGTTCTAATTCTAGAATGCTATTATCCGCTATTGCATTCCTTAAAACAATTCAAATTATAATAATTACACTGAAAGATGATGAAGACAATACAACACCAACGTCAATTACGTTTAAAATGCGCCTGAAATTGGAAGATAAGCGAAACATAATCAAAACATTTTCTGTAGGCGCGATAACAATCGCTCCAAGTATGTAGTTATCAGAAAAGGGTATGAAAATTAAACTGAACATTAATATGATATAATAGATATATATGCCGAGTTGCCATCTTGTCGACAAATAACGCATAACAATGCGTTTGTCTGGAACGAAGCTTATATAAATAGTGAATGATTTTGTAATTTAACTTCCTTTTAAAAATTTTTTATTTTTTGTCACATTTTTGCATATTTTACTAACATTTTCTTGATAAAAAAAGCGACATTACTTTGTTGTTGTTATCTCAATGCAACAGCCAACTCGTTTCAACGCTACGTACGTACATGGTAGGTAGTTTACATTTAAAGCTTTGCAATCATTCATTTAATCCAAGTCGTGTGTCCATAGTGCTTTCGATTAGGGCTTTCGTTAGCAATTATATACCAGTTACCCGTTGGTACTTCGTATTCAATCGAAAACTTCCCAAACTGTTTAAATGAACTGAATAAAATTCCCTTCCAACGGCATTCAATCCACGTATCCTGCTATGCAGTTTTCAAAATACAGGGAAAAGAGAACACGTCATTATTTCGTGAATTATATAAAAACCCGTAAGAAACAAACAAAGCAACCGCACAAAAGAATCACCTGTCGTTCAGACAATATCAATAACTTGTAACAACAATATTTTTATTTTTTGTATAGTGATTAAATATGGGTTTAACTATTTCCTCTCTTCTGGACCGCCTATTCCCGAAGAAGAATATGCGGATCGCAATGCTGGGACTGGATGCAGCTGGAAAAACAACTATTCTATATAAACTGAAACTTAACGAAGTTGTAACATCAATACCTACAATCGGATTCAATGTGGAAACAGTGGAGTATAAGAATATCAAATTCACCGTTTGGGATGTTGGTGGACAAACAGTTATCCGCGGAATGTGGCGATACTACTTGCAGAACTGTGCTGCTTTGATTTTCGTTGTAGATGCTACAGATCACCTAAGAATTGATCAAGCTGAATCCGAGTTGTCAGCAATGTTGGAGTCAGATGAGCTAAGAGATGCTGTTGTGCTTGTTTTTGCGAACAAACAAGATCTACCAAATGCACTAACGGCAACAGAATTAGCTGAAAAAATGAGAATGCAGTATCGTAAACATGACTGGCATGTGCAGGGAACAAGTGCTCATACGGGAAGTGGACTGTACGAAGGATTGGATTATTTGCAGAGAATGTTGTCAAAAAAGTGATTTTAATGTGATAGTTTTTAGTAGTAATAAGTAGCAGAATGATAGTTGTTAATCCGAAGACAATTTAATGTTGTATCGTTCGTATTTGTTTTATTCACTATGAAGTTCAACGGCTGTTTTAAGTTAATGTTTTTGTAAAACTAACGAGCTCTTGCATGTTATACCAGTTCCAGATGCATTGAATGTCTGTCTCATGCTGGCGATATGTTCAAAATATGCGAATGCTTTTGGAGATAAACAATAAAAACTTTTGATAAGTTTGCTGATATTTAAAAAAAAAATTGAAAGCTTTCGAAATTTCCTTTTTGTTTCATCGTATTAGTTTTGTATGCGATTAACCGATGACGATGATTTAAGTTATTTATTACTCAATGCAATATATGTGTGTTGTCAGTTGTGCTTTCGATTTCAGAAGTTAATACCTATATAGTTGTTACGAAAATGTGTATGTCGATTTCAGCATAATACTTCTCAAATTTGAGGAGAGTGAATAATATTTCCCTTCCAATGACATTCAATTCATATATTACTTTGATGTTTTCAAAATATAGGTAAAAGAGAACAACGTGATGCAATTCGAATATCGTGCGTGAATCATATGAAAACACTCGGAAATCAACAAAGCAATTACACAATATAATCAAATCTCATTCAAAGGGTTCAACAACTTCTAAGAATAATATTATTGTAAATTGTCTCGTGTTTAAATATGGGCTGATAATTTATTTTCTTCTGGAACGTCTATTTACGTCTATTGAAAGTAATCCACTGTTTGGATTGGATGTTACTGCAAAGACAACCTCTATAAACATAAACTTAACGAAATAAAACAAATAAAAATTTAAAAATAATAAAAACAAATAGTATCAATTCATATTAGATTCAATGGGAAGTTGGTGGACAAGCAAAACTCTGCGGCTTTGAGTTTGTTGTAAATACAAACTTTCAGCAATATTGATGTGCAGGGAACAAGATCTCGTACATAATGTGGACTGTACGAATGATTGGATTAGTTTCAGTACAAGCCCTCATAGGTACATAATGTGGACTGTACGAGGGATTGGATTATTTGAAAGCAATATTTAAAAAATAAACGTGATTTAAATGTGATAGTTGATATTAAGAATAACGAGTGTTAGGACAATTGAAGATCCGACCAACTTTTGCGGCAGTAGTAATAAGTGTAAATTAAAAAAGCGTTCATTTTTATTATGAAATTAAACAACTTTTCAATGAGGCAATCAACTCCATGGAATTCATCTCATTTATGATGAAATTAACTCACGAATGCCAACTGTTACTTAACGAGATGGCGGAGCACATTACCATTTACCTCACTTGTGTGCGGGGTCACAGATATGTCCCAAGGGACCCAGGCTTTCCAGAAATTATACAGCCATTAGGTAGAAATGTTAGGCATGCCACTCGCTGCATGTAAAACAGTAATCAAACTGGATGCGATAAGAAAGTAAAACGCAGATGGATAAACGGCACAACGTGTCAAATATCGATGCAACTCTGGCCAAATTATAACTAAAAACGCTCGCTCTGCTTGATAATGCTGACGGATCAAGCATCAGTACCACAATCTATGTCTACAGGACACTGCCTCTTAGCCTTCATGCAAAAAGACTAGGCCTCTTTAACAATGATTTTTTGGAGAAGCTGCTTGGACGAGGATGAGTAGGAGTGTATTCATCAAATTTTTTCTCTTTTCAACAAAAGAAAATATAATTCAGAAAACTACTTTTTTGATAATCTATAGGCAAACTGCTTTACTTCATCGTTAGGTTGGTAGGAATGGTTCAATTAGGCAAACGAATACGAATGGTGTGAATGTGCACGCGCATCGCGTGTAGACGCTGTAACCTAATCAACCCCGGAATTAATAAACGCTGATTAGCTAGTCAATGGCTAACATGAGAGCTTTTCATATAAGAAATAGGTACCAGCGTAAATGCCAAAAGTTTGTCATTGAGGTAAAAGATATTTTTTAAGAGTCTTATCTTTTGCCATGTCTTTGCTTTTACTTCACTTCATAAATTATCTATCTCTATTCTCAATAGGAACCTACCATCTTCTGATAGGGATAGGGAGTCTATATTGAATTATTGGGAGCTTCATCTAGATGATAGGTTCAGAATATATTAACAATTTGCGAGATAGGAAACAAATGTTTTGATTGGTTGAGTTTTGTGTGAGATACACCGATGAAATACACGGTGAACCATAATATGCGTTGCGAAAATGTTGCAGAAATTACCTGGAAATTCCCAGTGTAAATAAAAAGTTCCTTGTTGTGGTTTTAGTCTTAAGCTTCTTAATACTCCAAATCATTAGGTTGCAATTTCTTAGAAGTATTTCATGTCAACTCACGATTAAAATGGAAAAATAAAGGTAATAGAAACCAGAAATCGTTAGGGAGGACTACAAATGTTATTTTCAATTAAAAAACCATTGCGGCCACAATGCAGAACTTTAAAAAAAATATATTGAAACACAAGCATATGCCAATGCCCATTGAAAACACAGTTAATAACTTACCGATTTCTCATTTATGTAGGCGTTTTTTTTTTTCGAATTTCTTATAAAACAAGTTGCTTTACATCAATGCAGTCGAAAATATAAAAATAGAAATAAACGCCCCTAGAAAAATGAATGGACGGAACGAACTACTTACATTAAAGGTCGGCTTCGTAATTAATGCGCTAATTACGAAGCCGACCTTTAAAAATATCAATTAAATATATACTGTATAAAAATTCTTTTGTTTGGATAATGCCGCCAAAAAGTGGGCGTGGGCTTAAATGATCTAGCATCTAGGTATAGACAGACTATTCATGTTAGTATAACCAATGCTTTTACATCAAACGTTTTTTTTTCGATTATTTTAAAATTTGACTAGAAAAATATTTTTTGTGAAAACGTCTCCTAAAAGTGTGTATGGCAAAAGACTTTGTACACACAAAATATAGGTAGGTATTGCGATTGTCTAAATATGCTGTTCAGACACATTTTCAAAATTTATCATAGTTTGGATAAAAACAACATTTTTCTTAAAAGTGGGTGTGCAAGTGGGCGGATTTGTTTGTTTACCTTGTTCTAAAGTAACACACAAGAGTTCTACATAGTTCATTATCCTAGCTCAAAATTTAAGGCCTAAGAATCGGTGACATACAGACGAAAGGGCTGACCGACATGGCTTAATCGACTTAAAGGTATAACTATCATAATTATTTTTCTATGTTACAAGCTATGTATCAATATACCCCTATGGGATAGGGTATAATGATTAATTTTTTGATGAGACATCAAAAATAACCAACTGTATCTAGCTGGTTAGGTGATGCAGCATTGTTAGCATCTATTGTTATACTGCTGAGTGCGTAGAAATCTTTGACAAGCAGAAATGAACCAGCCTATTGATTAGCTAATGCAAAGCAAATTATGAGAGTCACTCTACATTTAAACAACGCTTACTAGATGTTATTCTAAGTTAAAAACTGTTTATTATTAAGAAATTTTATTACTACTGGATTAAAATGATATTCCTAGAATAAATGTTTGTTAATGTTTTTGGGTTTGCTCGCTTATATTGAAGATACAACTTAAACACACTCATTATTATAAGAACTAAGAAAATAAAGAACACGCCATGACCTGACCCAATACGAAATACATTTTATAAAAATCTCCCTCCTGTGGTCTTAAGAAAAATCTTGACAGCATTCAATTTAAGTTTTAGATCGGGACAGGTACCTGAGAAGTTCAAGGAGATATCAATACGCCATCTAACTACATATAGAGGAAATTGTTTATGAACATGGTTGCTAAGGTTTTTTTCCTTATCACACTGGATAGAATCAATCCTGTGTAGAAAGAAATAAAACATACAGTGAATGTTAAGAAGAAACCATTTTTATTTAGTATGAGCAGCAGATGCCAATGATAAACAAAACGAATAACTACTCCAAAAATGTGTAATCTGAGGGTGAACCTAGACAAATCAAAGAGCAGACACAGAAGCTAGGAGAGAATGGAAAGTCTTTTAGTGACGGTAAAACAATTGAAAATTTCATCCAGCGGAATAATTTGGGACCAAAACAAGAAAATCACGACTATATTAAAAAAAAATAACTGCCAACATATGAAAGAAGGCCTTATAAACGCTTCATGAAAAAATATGTCAAACGGATTTATATCCTAAACTAAACTATGATTTTAAAATGAACATTTATTTTAACGCTTCTCATAGCCTGGAGGCAATATCATTGACATATATAACAAAATGTTGAACGGGTCGCCTTTCAAAAAATTAATTTTCAAATCTTTGCACAATGTGCAATTAAAAGTCAAAAGACGGGCGCAAATTTATAGTTAATCGATGTTTAAGGGTTTAACTCCACACTAGTTAATATACTACTTTAACTTATTTTCATTAATAGACACATTTTAACGTGGCGATAACTAGTGTATACTAACAAACGTAACTCTGACTAACGAAAATGACAGATTACACTACGCTAACTCTGCATTAAATATTTAAAGTGAGATATCGATAGCTTTAACTTTAATGCAGAGTGATAACGCTAAAGTCCACTTTTTACGACTATAATTATCAAAACGTGTTAGCACGCGATAAAATAATTAAAAAGTCTACTTTAAGCGACAATACATTTACGCCATATTTAACCCGGGGTTTAGATTTGCAAGTATTAAATTTAACTTTCACGGTATTTTTATGTGTTAGTGGATCTGTAACACGTGAGCTCTGCTCTGCTCTCCCTAACATATATAAATACCAAGACAGTAAAATTTAATAAGTACTTGCAAATCTAAGCCCCGGGTTTTTTTTTTGCAATATGGCCGATCTATAGAGTAGAGACATAAGACTTATTTAAATTGGAAAGAGATGGAGAGAGATTGACAATGCAAAAAACAAAAATCATTCTTAACGGCGAAAATTGCAATGCTCTCTTTAAATATAAAAATCGTACTTTTCTATCGAAACAATACTATACAAGAATATAGAGCGCTAAGAAAATCGTTTTTATGAAATAACTATAATTTCTTTAAATGTGTCAAAATACACACGCAAACACACGTTCGACAGACTGCAACGCAAATTAATTGTATCTTTTGTTAAATTATACTTTAAATGTATAAAATAATTGGTAATATTCTAAATTCAATAAAAAACCTAATCTAGCGATTTATATTGGTCAAAACTCAAAATTTAATTAAAAGACATCAGGCTTAGACATAGACATAATGCAAAGCCAATAGTAAACAATGCATTAAAGTTAATCTAGCATTAAGTTTGCGAAAATTTATAAATTTGGTTTAAATACGAAAATCAGTTTTGTTTCAAATTATAATTTGACCGTTGAACAAATTTGAACCAAAATTGTTAACCCGATTTTTGAGAATTTTCAATATGACTAAAAACGTTATACCAGTTTTGACGTATTAGATGTTAAATAAGTAGGTACCCTTATTAAACATCAGTAATGTTTTGTTCTGACTTTTCAATAAGTTGTACTGTTCATTCGTGCTCTACTTTTGAATTTCATCAAAAAAAAATTTAATAGAATTAAACTTCCTAACTCGGAATCATAAATACAAGATCATTTTGCTACTTTACATACACGTATTACAATACCGTTCCCCATCCTTAAAATGAATAGAGGTATTCATGCAACGTCGAAAAGTCAGCGTAAACGTTTTAAACGTGATAAAATTACGAAATCTTTTACAACAACATCGGAATTTTCTCACAGGAATTGGGTGTGTAAACTGAGATGGTAGACGTTGTAAACGTTCAGAAAGTTTATCTAAATGTTTTACGGTTTGACAAAAAACAACTTTTTCGCCTGCTTATGCTGGTTATGGGATAGGGTATACAAATAGTTTTTGTATGTAAACGACATCAAAAAAAGGGCGGAGGTTAATATATTTTGAACATTGATAATTTTTGCTAAACTAAACCACTTATTTACCAAATTCACTCCATATTTCACAATTTATCAAAATCTTACACGGTTATCGCTCTTCTGCACTAGGTGGCACCTAAAGCAACAGCAAACATTTTCGAGAACTACCTCGAAGAGAGAAAGTGCACTCGATTCTCTTAACGTGGGCCAATCATATTCAAACAAAAATGACAGAACGTCAACCAATCAAAAAACACCACGCTATGTTTTTAAGGGGTAAAAATAGGCAGCCGGCTTGAAGAGAGCATTCAGTTGAATTTCATACACCAGAGAGAAAAGAACAATTTTGTGGTTAGCTAGTCAGTACAATTCGTGTGAATCGAGTGATTTTTTTCACAAAATATAAATAAATTTATAGTGAATCAAAACGAAGTGTGTACAAGTGTTACTAAAACAATATAATGTAAGTATTAAAAAGGAATAAATTAACTTTTTCCGTGTGTAATATATCCAATAAATGCAAACGCGAATTAGCCATGTTGGCAAAATTTGTGAGAAAAAAAGGGTGTACCATTAAGATGGAAGTGTTTTTTTGTAGTCTCTTTTTTTTCGTTTTGCGAAATATTTCCGATTCTGTGAAATCATTTTATTGAAATAATACACAAAGACATTTTTTTAAATTAATGTTCTAGAAGAATAATTCATTTCACATAGCAACTAATATTACTACATCAAAATGTGTGAGAGTAGACGGATAAAAAAAAATGAAAAACTGTGTGCAGAGATGCGACGTCATCAGTTTTAAAGCTTTCTTTTTTGCTTAACTTTATTCGTTCTCTCACTCTATCGCTCTATCACATGGAATTCTTGACTTTCCGTAGTCAATTTTAGTGCTATTGGCCGAGTACCGTTCTTGAAATAATGAAAAAATGTCGACGTGTCTTTGTGGACATGAGTTCTGGAAAATGCAACAACCTAAATGGTTTACAATAAATCGTACTATAGATATTGTGGGAAGGAGATGAGCCCAGCATTACCAATGTGTTTGTTCTTTGTTTCCCCAAAGGTTATTGCAATATGTTGGTACCACGTCATTTTATCAAGTGGGAAAGTACACCACATACACTTTGTGCAAACACAAATAAAGCAGTCCACGTCATGGTTTCTCCCACATGTATTCTGTACCTGAAACTGCTATGGCTATTTTAGACTTGCGTATGCCTCCTTCAAACAACAGAACTTCTGCGTTTTTAACTAATTGGTTGCAGAACGAGTACGCAAATTAATTTTGTAGATGGTACCATTTAGAGTTTTTGTTTGCATAAAAAAAGTTAACATATTCAATGGGAATTTACACGTATTGCCAGCCCAATGACGCATCTTACGATTTCCTAAACGAATTGTGTCATTTAACCGTTGTCATACTCCTATATTTGTTTAGCTCATTAAATTTTCTCATATTCTTTGGGATAATAAGCTACGAAACGAATAACGTATAACATTCAATCCACGAAGAGTAAACGTGTCATTGGCCGGGTGCCGGTCTCTTGTTGGCGATCAACTAGCTTCAGCTTTATCTCTCTCATTCCCTCGTTCAGTCTTTATCAAAACTCTAACATATCTCCAATTGAGTGTGTGTAGATTTTAATAACCGGTCAAAGAACTTTATCGGGTAAGGAATCTTTTTGTTGTTGTCTTCTTTTCAAGCGTTCGTTTCCGTTCCTGAACGCTGTTGGTATTTGCTGTTGTAGAACAGGTAATCATTTGGGCAACGCATCAGTGTGTCGAATAAATTAGGTTCATAATTTATTGAGTCACTACTCAACATGTATGTTAAGTAGGTCAGACCTACATTACACGGTGCACACAACACGTACAGTTAACACTTACTTTTTGTTTTCTGTTGTATACTTCCGCTCACTTTTGTCCTTTTTCTATTTATTACAGACAACATGAGGTTGAGCATCTTACTGGCTGTAGTGGCCTTCGTAGGCCTGTCTCTTGGAGAAGAGAAGAAGGAAAAAGATAAGGAACTCGGAACTGTGATCGGTATTGATTTGGGAACCACATACTCATGGTGAGTTTACAAACAAAAATCGTTACGAACTTTTGAAAATGTATCGACTTTTTTTTTTTATAGTGTGGGTGTTTACAAAAATGGTCGCGTTGAAATTATTGCCAACGACCAGGGTAACCGTATCACACCATCATATGTTGCATTTACCGCCGACGGTGAACGTCTAATCGGTGATGCTGCCAAGAATCAATTGACAACCAACCCTGAGAACACCGTTTTCGATGCTAAGCGTTTGATCGGTCGTGAGTGGTCCGACACAAACGTGCAACATGATGTCAAATTCTTCCCCTTCAAGGTTGTGGAGAAGAACTCCAAGCCACATATTAGCGTAGCCACATCACAGGGTAACAGGGTGTTCACACCTGAGGAGATTTCCGCCATGGTTTTGACTAAAATGAAGGAAACCGCTGAAGCTTATTTGGGCAAGAAGGTTACACACGCTGTCGTCACAGTTCCAGCTTACTTCAACGATGCTCAACGTCAAGCCACCAAGGACGCCGGCGTTATTGCTGGTTTGAATGTTATGCGTATCATTAACGAGCCCACCGCAGCAGCTATTGCCTACGGTTTGGATAAGAAGGAAGGTGAAAAGAACGTGTTGGTATTTGATTTGGGCGGTGGTACCTTTGATGTGTCTCTCCTGACTATTGACAACGGAGTCTTTGAAGTAGTCGCTACCAATGGTGATACCCATTTGGGTGGTGAAGATTTCGATCAACGTGTAATGGATCACTTCATTAAGTTGTACAAGAAGAAACGTGGAAAGGATATCCGCAAGGATAACCGTGCCGTACAGAAGCTCCGTCGTGAAGTCGAAAAGGCAAAGCGTGCTCTTTCATCCAGTCATCAAGTCAGAATTGAAATTGAATCGTTCTTCGAGGGTGAGGATTTCTCTGAGACTTTGACCCGTGCCAAGTTCGAGGAGTTGAACATGGATCTTTTCCGTTCCACATTGAAGCCCGTACAAAAGGTTTTGGAAGATGCTGACATGAACAAGAAGGATGTACATGAAATCGTTTTAGTTGGTGGTTCAACCCGTATCCCCAAAGTACAACAATTGGTTAAGGACTTCTTCGGAGGAAAGGAACCATCCCGAGGTATCAATCCCGATGAAGCTGTCGCCTATGGTGCTGCTGTGCAAGCTGGTGTCCTCTCTGGCGAACAAGATACAGATGCCATTGTCCTGCTTGATGTCAACCCATTGACCATGGGTATCGAGACAGTTGGTGGTGTTATGACCAAGCTGATCCCACGTAATACTGTTATTCCCACAAAGAAATCTCAGATCTTCTCGACCGCCTCAGATAACCAACACACCGTTACCATTCAAGTGTACGAAGGTGAACGTCCAATGACCAAGGACAACCATTTGCTGGGCAAATTCGATCTCACTGGCATTCCACCAGCACCTCGTGGTATCCCACAAATTGAAGTCTCATTCGAAATCGATGCCAACGGTATCCTGCAAGTCAGTGCCGAAGACAAAGGTACCGGAAACAAGGAAAAGATTGTCATCACCAACGATCAGAACCGTCTCACCCCAGATGACATTGACCGTATGATCAAGGATGCCGAGAAGTTCGCCGACGAAGACAAGAAACTCAAGGAGCGTGTCGAATCTAAGAACGAACTCGAATCTTACGCCTACAGCTTAAAGAACCAACTCGGTGACAAGGAGAAGCTAGGTGCCAAATTGACCGACGAAGAGAAGACAAAAATGGAGGAAGCTATCGATGAGAAGATCAAGTGGATGGAACAGAACGCTGATGCCGATCCAGAAGAATACAAAAAGCAAAAGAAGGAATTGGAAAGCATAGTGCAGCCAATTATTGCCAAACTCTACCAAGGACAAGGCGGTGCACCACCAACAGGCGAGGAAGGTGATGACTTAAAGGATGAACTGTAAGAGCCGACTGTATCTGTGCATCGAGAGACAGGAGAGATCGAAGATTGAAGCGGAGAATAATTTTGGAGAGATATCGCAAAGAAAAAGAAAACAAAAGAATGAACCCCGCACTCTCCACTAAAGCATTCATATTAAAAACAAGGATAAACAAACAATATTCTCCACTAAGTTAAGGCATTTCACACAAACAAACTAAGATCTTATGTTCTTATAATTTTAATTTAAATTAATTTATTGATGTACTTCTAAGAGATTTCTTCATTTACTCTTGATTTCTTGTTCATTCCATCTAAAGAAAACAAACAAAATATCAATGAACCTATTGTTGACCACAAAATGAAGAACTGTAGAATTCTGTCAATAGAAAGAAATGAAAATCGCGCGAAATAAATGTATATCCCTTTCGATTTTTACGAAGGGGAGATAAAAAAAAATTGGAAAAAAAGCAATTTAATTTGTTTCATTATATTTTCCGTTGTAAATTTGTGGTGCCCGTCCCCCTTCATTTTGTACATCCAACTAGTTCTCGTTAAACAACAAAATATACCCAGCAGATGTTGTAAACGTACATAAACATTTTTTTGACTGATCTTTATAAATACAAATAAATTTAAATACCAATAAAAAGTAATTAAGTGTAATATTAGTATATGTGGGAGATATTCAAAATGTTTTGAAAAAATGCAGACCTGTGTAAGATAAGTCTCTTATTAAGGTTTTTTTTTTGTGAAAAAATAAACTTGATACAAAATGAATTGCAGTGTGGATATCTTTTGTAATCACAGTCGAATGACGTAAACATAGAATTCGGGATAAATGTTGACAAATTAATTAAAAAGATTGAGACCTTCAATGAGCAATGTACTTCCTTGCAGTGTGTTGTACACGAATCGGATAGAGTTGTATTTTATTGCGAAGTCCAACAAATTGAATATGCCACGTGCAATATGAATGGCGGAAGTTTTTGTAGGACAACTTCTGGAAGATACCAATTAATATAGAATGCCGATAACGTCAACGATGAGCGGTTAACGTTTAAGTCAATGACTTTCATTCACATAAATCCGCTTCTACACGAGTAGGTGGTAGAAGCTGACATGTTATTATTATATAGGTCTTAATCGACACACTTTAATCTGGTCGTCTGCACAAGGTAGGTCGTTATTATCGTCATCGTACACTCCAGAGATGAACCATTTTTTTCAACTGAGAAATTATGGTTATATAAGCTTATGTGGCGCTATAGTCTGGTAAAAACCTGGGCCTAAACCAATATGCAATGATGATTACACCACATTCAAAAATTGGCATCCCTAAAATAGCCGCTCTATTTTGTATTTTGTACGCAGTTCAATAGAGCGTTCAATATACCTACGCGTAGGACTGGGCAAGTAACTTGGTTCACGCTGTTTTTAATGATTGTAAGCTATAATGGAAAGGAAAACCGAATTTGGTAGAGCATTCCACATGTTGTGTTGTTTGGTTTGTATATGACTCTCCATTAATCAGTGCACGTCCGAATTTAAGCTTTAGGGTAAACTGATTTGCATTCATAGCCAAGCTGGTATTGCACATACGGTTGCCGATGTGGTGCGGCTCAGTAGTCTTCAGATAAGATCGGTATGTATCAATCATTCCGGTTATCACAAGCGAAGTGAAGATCGACCAAACCCCCAATACCCTCCATCTTTCCAATATCTTTTTCCCATCTCCCCAATACATCCCCCTCCCTGCAGCTAAGGTCAACGTGCGTAGGATCTGTATCTGAAATGGCTATACACAGCTGCTTTTAGATCGTTGCTTAGTCTGGTGGAATTCCATGAAAAAGAGGAAACATACGTTTGCACTGATCTGTATCTGAAATGGCTATATACAGCTGTTTTGGATCGTTGCTTAGTCTGGCTAGCTCTGCCGCACAGAGCTAAAGGCTCTATATAACTAGAATTAAGTCCAAATTATATGGGTGCCAGGACATAATAACATTCCAGGAAATGAAAGGTCTATTCAGAATTGAATCCAGCTGTACAATAGGGCAAAATTCCCATTTGCATAAAAAACAGAAAATAACTAGTTATACTCAAAATGATACAAAATCTAGGTAGCAAAACATTAACACACTAAGGGCCTATTGCCGGAATTGAACAGCAGCCAATATATCTAGCTTAAATCTCTGAATAGAGATTCCATTTTAATAGCAGTGAGAGTGATAACAGGTCACAATCTGCTGAGTAAAAACTCCCATAGAATTAACCTAACTGACGCGCAACAACTATGCAGGAAATGCGGAGACCTAGACGTCGAAAAGGACATCATACACCTACTGTGTCACTGTCCCGCGATCAGTAACAAACTTCCCGGCAGCTTTTACTACGAGAACTTGACGTAGCTAGCTACAATCCGCATAGCAAAAATTGTCAGCTTCTGTTGCAAATCGGGATGGAGCAAATTGTCTCTTTGAAGCGAATGGAGCAACACAAATCACTTTATAACGCTTTTCATTAGCGCAACATTCTTTTCAGTACAACTATTTCCCAAAATAGGGTATCGCTATGAACCTAGGCCTATGCGAGCTTGACGGCTCATTTGAGCATCAACAGACCTTCATACCAAACCTAGTATTGCGGCTTAATTTTTGAATGGGAGGAATGCAGTTTGCTATATTATTTGAGAATTCGTTGTTAAAATAGCGATAAAACATGATATACGACGATGTTTAAGCGAAATTGAAAAGTTCGCTATTCCTATTCGTCTCCTTAAAGTTTTCGCACGCGTTTGCATCCTTTATAGCAGGTGCAATGCTGTTTTTGGTGCACACAATCAGATCTGGACGTAGAATTCAAATTAAGGAAAAACCTCAACACCTCGCATATAATTCTCATATGTGGTTGTTCCAACGTGAGTCCCTACAAACAAAATAGTGTATAACCCAGAGAAGAAATCGTTACTCGATTCCAAATGCACGCATTTCCGACATAAGGGTTTGATGCCAAACACTGTCAAGTGACTGGAATATCAAGCGCAGCAGTATTGCTTTCCCCACCATGGTGGATTACTTTGTTCCACTTTTCGGTGAGATTGCCATCAAATCGTAAGTGGACCTGTTGCTACGAAAACCAGACCGCCGGTCATTGAAAACAATTGGGGATATAATATCTGGACCAGCGGATTTATGAATTTTCAGATCAAGTAATACTGTTGTCATACCCATTTTATAGAAAACTATAACATTTTACATATAATGGGGTAAAGTTTTCTACATTTTCCTGAGCAGTTCGCAATCAATAACAAGTTAATGTTTAAAACTTACCTATTTAAATGTTGTTTTTATTTATGTTAATATGATTATGCAAAAACATTTATTTCACATGACAGCAATCGTATATAAAATGTTTATCACTGAACATCACAATTAAACAAAAAAACAATTAATTTCTTTTTAATGGTTTATTATTAAATAGTCGGAAATCAATGTAAAATGATTTTATTCACATTAGTAAAATGATCGCGCCTAGTTGACTCTTTTACTTTGGAGTATAGAACAAACACAAAAAACGTTAGTGTCAGATGAATGAACAAATTGTGACAGCTCGTAAAACTTGAAGAGCAACAAAATTTAATTTTTACTTTTAATACTTTTTCAAAGCCTTCTAACTAAATTAGGATTGTATACAAGAGCTACTTTATACTGACCTTGCCGCTGAGCTAAGATTTTGTTGATTCAATCACCATTCTTCGATCGCCGGAGATTTTTTTAAAAAGAAAAAGTTTCCCTCTGAATAATGTTCCACTTGAACACTTGAAATTAGCTTATTCAAATCACAAATCCTGTTAATAGTCAATAGCGTTTTCGGTTGGAATTTTCAGATTTGCTCTCAGTATTCAGATTGTTACGCGTCCCAATCGAGAGATTTGCTGTGTTCCGAAGTTAACTTTGCTAATGCACTATTCTTATTGGTCAATCGAGCAAATTTAGTCACGTGACATTGTCGATTGACCAATGAGTACAGTGAATCGGCAAAGTTAACTTGGGAAATCTAGAACCCGGAACACGAGCATTGGTTTTTTTTTGTGTGTGTGTGTGTGTGTGAGTGTGCCATTTGACAGCTCATAGTACATTTTATTGCTGTGAAAGAAAAAAGAAAAAAAACTGCGCCAACTACAGTGGTATAATTCTCCTCAACATCGCCTACAAGATCATATTTGCCGTAATATGTGAATGCCTGAAGCCGTTTACCAACAACCTGATCGGCCCTTATCAGTGTGGATTTAGGCCAGTAAAGTCCACAACCGCTTAAATGTTCACACTTCGGCAGATCCTGGAAAAAAGAAGTCCAAATCGATACCCAACACCTATTCATCGATTTCAAAGCCGCGGCAAAAATGGGTTTAGCAGTGAATTATGGCAAGACAAAGTATATGCTGTCAACACGAAAGTACACACAACATCGACGAATTGGACAGACTTTGTCTTTGGGACTTTGTGACTTGTCTATTTCGGCTCCGACAACAACATCTCGTCAGAAATTAAACGAAGAACTACTCTTGCCAACCGCTGTTTCTTCGGGCTAAGAAGGCAATTCAGTAGTAAAGCCCTCACTCGAACTACTAAGGAGATCCTATATGAACCCTGATCATCCCAGTCCTGCTCTACGACGCTGAAGCATGGACCGTCTCAAAAGCAGATAAAGAAATCCTTGGTCGAGGAAAATTCTTTGAAAAATCTTAGGTCTCGTTTGCGTTGGCGGGCTATAGAGACGAAGATTCAACCAAGAACTATACGAGCTGTACAGCTGCGACATGCGACACCAATACTCCTAATCGCAGAGTCTTCGATGAGGAAGACCTCGCCTTAAGTGGCGTGCATAAGTGGAAACCGACCTTAACCAACTTAAAGTGCGCAACTGGAGGCAGTTAGCTAAGGACCGGGCTTATTGGAGAGGCATGTTGGTTGAGGCCCAGGTTCATTCCGGACTGTAGCGCCACTTAAGTAAGTAAGTAAGTAGGAAAAATGAAAATGAAAAATGGATGAGAAAAATTGAAATGATTACATTGTTGTAAACAATGAATGAGGAATTGTTTTTATGGAAATCCAAGAAACTGGCGCTGGATATAGATGAAGAGGAAGAATATTCGAACAATTATTTAATTTTGAATACATTTTTTTCTTTAAATAAAAGTATTTTATTTAAAAAAATACTCCAAATAAAACCTAAACCAAACTGCGAAATGCTAACTTCAAACTGACCTGACGTTAGCAGTTGTCAAACGTTTTTGTGCTGGTGCATGTAGGTGTAAATCTCATTTAAAATCGAGATTTATCAAAAGTGATCGGATAAAAAAAATAGTACATATTTTTATTTGCAGAATCGATAGAAAAAATGATTTAGAGCAAAAAAAAAAGTGATCTAGATAAAAAAGGTGGTGGTTAAACATAAATTTATTTATTTTAGAAGTAAAAATCTTCGTAAATATATCGAAGTTTAATTTAAGAATTTGTTTTTGAATTGTTTTAATGGAAAGAATGGCCAATGTTTATTTTCCCAGCGTTGATTGCACGTTCAAGATCTTCACTACTAAAATCTAAACATTGTTTAAAATGTTCTGCAAGGCGCATGTTGCAATAATAATTGTTAAGACTGTAAACGATTTAAAAAAAAACAAATAGTTGACGTAACAGTCTCGTTAGTAACCATATCCGAGCTTTTTCACAACCCTTCATTTGTGATTGTGTAATTCCTGCATGGTGGTAGGACCTCCTGTGTTATGCCGACTCCGAACGGCGAATTTGAGATAATCCTTTATTGACAATTATACTACTCTGATGATTTGTCAGACCATCACGAGAGGAGGGCCAGTGAAAAATCATTTAGGTGCTGCTACGGCCGGGAAACTAACACAGGCCTCCTGAGCGGCAGTTCATAGAACTAATCATCGCGCCACTGAGCCCGGCACCGTAGGCCAAAATCGTGAATATACCAATCTGCCAAAATCCTTTTCGATTACACCTCTGGAACGAATTCGTGACTCCATTCTACAACTGTTCTGCTGCGCTATATTAAGAAGTGGCGTCATCAAATACGTTTTTGAGGTTACGCTGAATCAGCTAATATTTAAAAAAAAATCATATTGCTACAAGCAAGAAATCTATATGACGTATTCAAAATCAAACAATCTGAGTATGGGTAAGACTATTTTTCCAAAACATTATTTTAGTTTGCAACTATTGAAAATTTCACAGGTACAGAAACCACGATTATGTTTCTTTTGTAAAACTACAGAAATGAGTATTTTTCTACTGATCTCTCGTTAATTTGACTACGAATTCAAACTTCTGAAATATCAATGATTTCTACGTCATCGTCAAGCACATCCAAAATTTCGAAATCGGTATTTATTTTATATTTATATTAAATACATGCAGTGAAAACTAAAAATACCGAATATCCAAAAATAATTTTTACGAGTGCTTCCATCTTTTATGTCATACTTAAATATTTTATGTGATGCTTTTTCTAAAACATAAACTATGTTCCGCTTAACGACTTTTATGTTTACGTTTGAGTTTGCAAAGCTCTTTGTATTATTATTAAGTATATTAAGGGTTTCTCTTGAACATAAACTAAGGTTCGTATTACAGAAAAGGTGAGGAGATAAAACCACCAAATGTTATTTTCAGCATACTACAGAAAATCCACCCTTTTTCCGGTGAGTAATGGTCTTACTGATTTTTATTTATTTTGTAGGGGGATCCGGAAGTGAAACACGTCTATTGTGAATGAGCTTTTGAGACACAATATGCGTTTTTCTTTTTAAATGAGAAACAATCGAGCGTGTTGTGTTTACATTTATCTCAGACCGCTCTGGTATAATTTTAAAACATACTTTAGCAAGTAATTTTATTTAAACTACAAAAATCTAAAAATATGAATATCACAAACAAAAATAAAAATCAAACATCAGTTGTGTTGAGCTGTGGTTTGACTAATCGAATGAAGCGAACATACGAAGCAGCCAACTGACATTTTCATATATTACGTATTTAGAGTGTACGTACATTTAAAGCAAATTTCAAGAAACGGATGTGTTTCCGATATTTTTCGACTGATCACAGAAATGAAATTCTTTGATGGTAAATATATATTTTATCAACTGATCAATTTTTAATTTTACTTCCTTCTATTTCTTCATTAGTCCTGCAAAATGTCTTCAATGTTTAAAAAAAAACATTTTGACGATATCTAGATTTTCTTTTTCATTGCTGCACTATTCTATCAATTTTGTATGTGTTTTCAATATTTTGATGGTTTGCATTTACGTTTTGTTAAATAAGAAAAATGCTATTTGAAAAAAAAAATCTGTATTAAAAAATCTAGTAGACCAGGAAAACATGACCCACAACGACCGATTATGAAATTGATGATTATCGAGCACATCTTTATATACAATGCCAAACTTCAAAATCGATATCGGGCCTATCAACTTTTGCTCTGAACTAAACCAAGAATCAAGGATTACCAAACTTCCAACTAATGTAGAATGTATATGTATAAATAAACTACCAAATTTGGTACAATTCTTGTGTTGACTTTTATTAAAAACCTTAGCTTAGAGCTGCCCTCAGTCCCCTACACGCTACTTTCACAAATCAGGAGCATGCGTTTGATTGGTAAGGACTTGACTTACTTATGCTGGGATTAGTCAATTAGCTATACTGCAAGCAATTTGTTAAAGAATCGGGGCTTCGCTTGTTGCAATCTTTCATGAGCCTTTGTGGATAAGACTCATAGATTCTGTATTATCTTCAACATGTTAAGGTTTAAAAATTCCGTATTATCTTCAACATGTTAAGGTTTAAAAATTCTGTATTATCTTCAACATGTTAAGGTTTAAAAAATATATTTTAGTTGACATATTATAAGAAGTTCCACAGCTGCCATTAAGGGGGGTGCTTTGTTCAGGATTCTATCGAGTGAGTGTGAGCCTTCTAACCATTGAATTTATATATAATAATAATATTACATAATAAGTCAATGCTTATACTGTTGCCAAAAATCAATACGAAAATTTGATGAGACTTTAGACTTCTTTAGTACTTGTTAAATGTTGGTACTGTACTGGATAAATCTTGGCTTCAGTCAACATACTCGTCCAATTAGTTCTGTTCTGTTTTGGAAATAAAAATGGTTGAGGTCTTTATCCGAGGTTTTCCTCTACAACGGTACCTTGGATGTTGACACTTGGATCTGGTACAGTTGTGTCCCTTTGCTTAAAATGTTGTAGCCATTTTAAAGGTCCAATGCGATGTTTTTAATGGATCCTTGTCGCTGTATAGCAAAGAGTTTGTTGTTGAATTTATGCCTCTAAAACTTGTCACTTGTCAATCTTCACTCGTGAAAATACCATACATAACATTACTTAGGACTCGGATGGATAGGCTTTTTTAAACGTCCGAGTAAACCTTTTTTATTTCATATATTTTTTATTACAAAATCAACGGTTGGGGTATTCGGGACATTGATAAATTATTTTTAAATTGATATCAGTTTTAAAAAAATCCTGAGCGTTATTCCTGTTTCGGAAGAGCTGAGAGCCCTTCTTTCAAAGATGGTTTCATAAATAAAACGAATGTTCGGTCTCTGAGCTATGAATGCACCTTAAATGTGAAAATATTTCGATATGAGAATCAAAATGTTTGGTGCTGTGCTATCACGGTTAATCGACGATGTTCAGCTTACACGCAGGTAATGGTTAAGTATACAATAAAATATAATTGTGTATATTTTGGGATGTATGTTTTTTTTTTTATTCCACATCTCATTATTTTTGTCATAATGTATTTTATTACAAACGTATTTATATATTTTCAGTATATAGTGTTATACATGTTCAGTTGAACTTGAGAAGAATAAATCTTTCAACAGTTGTTTCTTAATATTTACTTAAAAATTAGTGGTGTTTGCTGCATTTTCTTAGAAATATTCTTCTTTTTCATTTTATTTTTCACTTTATATTTAAAAAAAAAAAGCTCTTGAAACGTTTTTTTTGTCAATACTTTGTCCACACCAAATACACATTTTTGGAGAAATAATACCACATGCAATTTAAACTTTTAAGAATATTTCTAATCATTAATTACTTTTGTAATAGTTTTGGATTCACGTCGAAATTTTGAAAAAAAAATTGATATCTTGAGAAAAATTATCAATTTGGTGTGGTCAAGGTTATGTGATGTTGTGATAGTAATGACAGTTATTGAACTTGGAAGATGTGCAGTGCATTGTTTGAAATGGAGGAAAAGAACAAAGATGCTGTTCTTGAACCAGTCGTTTATTCAAATGAAACATGGTAATGAATGTTGTGAGCGTATTGTAAATGATTGAATGGATCACTTTCTTACACTAGAGAGTTTTTAAAATTCATATTTAGATCGCGTAAAATTCTTTATTACATGACGGACTCATCACCGACAGCGGAAGATCAATGAAGAGTGGTGATTTTGAATGTTGGATAGTTGTGAATGACGTGAGTGTGAAATATGCCTTTTTCATTTAAGTAGACAAAAAAAAGCTGTTTCTCAAAAATTTACAAGCGTGGCCGATACAAAAATTTACTACATTCTCCATTCTCTCCCTATACATAATTATGTATACCTTAAATATTTTGTTTTTATTGTTCTATATGCGATTTGGACGGTCGTGAGCCTCGCCTTCTTCGTCCTTTTGTGGACCACGCTGTGAATGGAAGAAAAAGAAAAGAAAAAAAGGAAAACACACAATAAACAAATATACGAAAACATAAAAGAATAATCAAACACTTTTTTGTTGTTGTTGTTGTATTTCTGTTTTAATTAAGAGATTTATTTAATTTAAATAAATGTAATATAATTGTTTCACGGTTATTTAAACGTCCAACAGTTGGCAGGGTACAACAGAGAAATTGTCCAAGGTATGGGCGCGTAGGACAGACAACACGACATTTGAGTACAGAATCGAGTATGGGTGGGTTTATGTGAGGGACTACCAAAGTGGTGTAATTGCAGGCAATCATCGAAAACTTAACAAATCACAAGACATACATATACATGGAGGGGAAAACACATTAAGAAATAACCATGATATGTGATTCTCGTTCTTAAATGATGCCATTAGTCGGGTGAGAACTAAAAAGAATGTTGTTCCAGATTTGAGCGTGTTTCGCCATGGGTGATGTTGATTTGTTCTGCAAATTACTCTGCCTCGGGCTCAGGCCGGCTTAGAATTTCCTGACACAGAGCAATGTAGTCCTGAAAAGTAATTTAGTTTAATCCGAAGTGAAGTACAGAAAAACGTAATCTGTTCAGTATACATCAACACATGGATTATTGGTAGTGTACTCCAACACAAATATTACGTGTGCTTTAATATTTTCTGCGTAAGGAATAGAGTTGGTCAAACGTGTTTTTTTCTTCACAATATAATCAAACAGGTGACGGTAGAATTGAAATAATTAAAAAAAATTTAACGTACCTAATATATGTATATTTACGACAGGTTTTGAACAAACAAATCAAAAAATGCACAATGAACTACCCAACATAAAATAGTGTGCTATCTGGAAAATAAATTTAAAAAGGATTCAAAAATGCATAAAACTCCATAGTGCGGTTTGTTATAATCGTGGTTTTTCTTCTAATACTACTTTGAAATGATATCCTGCTGTTATTTAAGGTGTTTGGATTTTGGGCGATGGCTATCCACAACAGCCGGATATTCGGGGTTGATGTTTCGATAACGTTTTCTCAGTTTTCTTCACGCAAAATGTCGTCTGATGAGAAAATGATAACTTTAGTTTATTCAGCAATCTGATTTACATTGCTGACAAGGGAAAAATTCCTGGGAAAATCTATTGTTGTTTTTTTACATTGCTGTAATTAAGCGACCCAAAAACTGAATAAAAAAACAAATCACGGCAAAGAAATGATACAAAATTTGTAAGATCGAGTAGAGCGCATGTTAAGCTTGATCTCGAAAAAAAATACTTTGGTACCATATGAGTAACCGAAAAATGGAAAAGAAGACGCAACTAATGTTCCGAAATGTCGAACATATTTTTTGCAGTATTGTCAGAAAACACAGCCTACACGACAACACGTCTAGCAACGGCTTTTTAACTGCGAAAGAAGTGCCACTATAGCCAGCACACGGTTTCCTCACCTCGATATCCATAAGGGAACAAAGAAGTCTCCAGATCAACGAACTGTCAATCAAGTTGATCACATTGCGATAGACAAGCTGGCACACATTATTTGGATGCCCGACCATTCCGAGGGGCTGACATTGACTCGGACCACAACCTGGTTGCAGCCAAGAATGCGGATATCTACCATGCCACACAACACATTTCACATTGTGAAATGACTTAATTAGCGTTATCGAGAATTCTTTTTTCCAAAGAATTTTTCCCATACAGCAATCAATTTATATTGCTGAATTGGAAAAATTCCATGGAAAAAAGAATTCCCGATAACCCTAAATGTCGAAAGGCTGTAATCGCAACAGAACGACCGTTTAGACACAGTCGATGCTAAGAATATCAAAGAACAACTTCTGCAGAACGTTATTCCCCTGTCGGGCAGAACGAACCGTTCAATATTGGACACGACAGCGAAAACTGCCAACTACGCGACCTAAAGGTAGCCCTAAACGACGAACATGCTCGTTTGCATTATCCCCTACACGACGAACACATTTGGCCAGCATTTATTTTGTGTTGATTCTTTATACCGTGAACATGTACGATAAAGAAATGCAAGCCCATTATCCACTATATGAACTCGGCGGCGTTCACAGCAAAATTGAGGCTTGCTCGCGAACATGGCCCTACACGGCGAACATCGAAGCCAATGAACACGAATAAATCAACAACGAGCGGCTCGTGAACCAACCGCTGCACGAGAAAAACATAGCGAACACGAGCAGATTCGACGAGCATGTTCCCCGTCTAGGGCTACCTTAAGTGAAGTGAGGAAAGCAATATCTAAACACAAGCTTAATAAGGCTGCTGAGCTTTATAACTCATAAGCAAAATTTGGTCGGATGAAAGTATGTCTTAACAATATTTATTAAGTCATACAGATGACGCATTGAGAACAAAAAAACAAAACCTTTGCTCACCAGCTTCATGGAACGGGCGGGAGGTGTGCACGTGCACCCATGAGAAACGAGATCCAAACATAGAGAACAGATTTTCTTGTATGCTGTGCGTCATCTGTATGGTTTTAAAATCGTTGGTCTAAATGAAACCTCAGCATCGTTATGCTGGTCCACAAAATAGGAGACCTTCCGAACTCACCCATCTACAGAGGCGTGAGGGTCCTTAGCATCGCCTACAAGATCAAACCTGGCGTAATATGTGAACTCCTGAAACCGTTTACCAACAACCTAATCAGCGGCCCTTATCAGTGTGGTTTGAGGATAAGAAAGTAAAAAAATCTTCTTCACACTTTCGCAGATCCTGGAAAAAACCAAGAAATAGATACCCATCACCTATTCATCGATTTCAAAGCCGCAAACGAAAGCATTTATAGAGACGAACTATACAGAGTAATGTCTAGTTTTGGTGTACCCCATTCTGTGCATAGGCAAAACGACCCCAACAAAAAATTCTATACCAAAAAAAGCTATAGAGGATTGTGCGAAACTCTTGAGCCAACACTAGAGGCACCGTATTCCATAAATCGGTCGATGAAATTGACATCATTGATCGGACTCTACGTGATGTCATAGCCACGTTTTGCTGGTATAGAGTTTGCTAGTATAGAGTACATGCTGTCAACACGAGAGGACACACAACATCGACGAATTGGACAGACCGTCACCTTTGACAGGTAGTACCTCGAGGTAGTACGGGAAGTTGTCTTCCTCAACTCCGCTATTTACTCTGACAACAATATCTCATTAGACATTACGGCTAATAAGGAGATCCTATACAAGACCCACCACAGTTCTGATCTAAGGCGCTGAAGCATGGACCTTACCAAAAGTGGATGAAGAAATTTTTGGTAATTTTGAACAAAAAATTTTTCGAAAACTTTGATCCGTTTTTCGTTGACGGGTTATGGAGATAATCAAGAACTAAACGGGTTGACCTCTTTACAAATAATTAAATTTAACCCTAGAAGGCACATCTTTATTTGGTCGGGCTAAATCACTTTCAATATAACACAAATTGAAAAATATAAATTTTATTAGAAAAATAATATATTTTGAATGAAATTTAATACTTCTCTTGTTTGTTTCGTAACAAACTAACAATTAAAACAGTAAACAATTAACATCAAGTTTTTGTTGTTTTTTTAAACCCATTTTGGAAGAGTGGTCATAGAATTTATAACCCAAGTTTATCTGAGAGCCACTTGCAAGTTTATAAAAAAATGTTTCGTCCTGTACACTTTGATTTTACACAGATAATTATTGGAAAAATGAGTTGGAACCAGTATTCTCCTGGTACCTTCACAATAAAATGAGGAGACTCACATACAATTAGCGCAGATAAAATTCCGCATAATTCAGCAGCATGGTAACGACTAGAGCTATATTATGAAGAATTATGGCTCTACGATAAGTAACAGAACTAAAAAAATTGAGAATTAACAACGGGTGTTCGTCGATTTGACGAAGAAAGTGCGTCTATGGTTAAGATGACTAGAACATGAGAACATGTAGAGCTAATGGACACCAATATTTTGGCTCGCAGTTTTCGATTTGCAGCCACATGTCGGACGCAGTATAGGAAAACCTCGCTTTAAGTGGCGCGAACAAATAAAAACTATCTTAACCAACTTGAAGTGAGCAACCAGAGGCTTTAGGGAAGGAAGGCAGAGGAACAGGTCCATTCATAAGTAAGCAAACGTTCTCCAAAAAACACTAGAAACAAGATTTTCGACCATTTAAGCTTATTTCTGTTAGCTCACACCCAGTGTAGGATGCCATTGCATTAACACCCACTTCAATTACAAGATAGGGTCAGTAGCGCTACAGTTAGTGCGATGAACGACAGCGCAGAAGGCTTGGGTCAGGAAAATGACGTTTGTAATGTGATTTGAAGTGAATTCATTGAGCTTGTAATAAGATCTAATATAAGATTGGTAATTTGTTTTGCAATTCATAAGCTTCATTTTTTCTCCTCACACTAATATTAATTAAAATAAAATCCCCACCAATTAAACAAGAGACGAAAAATGTCCCTTCTTTCATTCATTAATTTACAATAGTTTTACACATCGTAAATCCCGACTTAATAAAACCGCGGAGAACCCTAATATCCAAATAATTGACGGCAAGCTTGAATATTGTATCGTTCTATCTAGATCAATACTTTGTCGTGACAAAAAAAACATAAATTTTTAATCCAAGTCCCCTTACTGAACAGAATATGTCAAGCTTAGAAATTCCATTGTAGTAATCCGATGATTGGGTAGTTTTAATGTTATGTTTGACCAACCCCTATCCTTATTCCACTATCATTTATACAAACAGTTCCACTACTAAACATATACACATTCAAGAGTTCACTCTCAATTGATCTAATACAATCTGGTTTTATTGCACCACACATGCCACGAAACAGAATAGAAATATATAATCAGTCATTTAATTTTAATAATTCGTTTCCAAGTTCTTTTTTTTTTTTTGTTACAATTATGTATACACAAACTAGGAGTACAGTGAGAATGTGAATGCGCACCCATCATAAGGCGTAAAATAAATTTAAAAAAAAATACTACATACTTTCCATGACAAAACAAGGATAAAAGGAAATACCAAAACATAAAATACGAACAAATGTGGACTAATGAAAATAGTGTGTGACTTCCGCTTTAAATATCTTGTGCTGCATCATTTTAGATTTTGTTTTCTTCTAGTGAACGTAATTAATATATTTCTCCGAATATTCAATAACTCTCCTTGTATTTCGTTTTCAAACTGAGTTTGGCAATTTGTTTGTTTGTTTCTAGTGTTTTTTTAACATTTTCTTTTTATTGTTATTATTATTGAATTTTTTTTCGTTTTGTTTTTAATGTATATAAATGTAAATGCAATAAATTTGTGAGGAAAATAAAAAATATAATTAATATTAAATGTTTTCATTTCAAATTTACCGCTCGTAGTGGCATTTTAAAGTTAGCTGCTGCTTGCAGCTGAATTTGATAAGCTAAGCTATGTATTTTGAATCCATAAAGTCTGGAAAGAAGGAAGGCAGGGGGAACATATGGTGAGGCAATTATTGACAAATTACTGTGTAAAATTTACCTTGGAACAAATTGATTGGTGGGCCGCTTAGGACGATACTCTGGATGAACCATAAATAGCATATGAGGGAAACCAGTACCGAAATATGCCCCATCTGTGTGATGGTGACGAGATGACTTTGGCGTATAAACATCAATGCACTTGGGGCAATATGTTTTCACCATTGCTTCGCCGGGAATATCGGAGAGACCTAAAGTGGAGTGCAAAAAAAAAATTAGAAAAAGTTATTGTGTGACAAATTAGGTATACTCTACCTAGTGGAAGCATCGGTTGACTTTCACAATAAACGCGTGGGCAATGGCCAAAGTCTCCGGTTTGGTATTTCTCTATCATCTGAGCAATTCCGCGATTTGTTAAAATGTATCTACAATGAATGAGACCATAAAGCATCTCAGCTGCTTGTTCAGTCATATCGGATTGATGGGGATTATCTTCGAGCTCATCTTCTGTAAGAATCAATTAAGTTTACACTGTTATCTATTAGGGCATTTTTTTAAACCAAATACCTGGTTCTAAATCAAGAATCATGTCGAGAGCTTGTCTGTAGTTTGGAACTTGTTCATTTAATCCGGTTAAATTGAACTTATCTTGAATATAATCTTCATCCACCTGCGAATGTACACAAGTATCCGCTTGAAACACTTTTCTTTCTATCGAAAAATTCGTTTTTTAACTCACCTCACAGAAGAATTCATTTCCACGGAGCCCACAGAACCATGTAACCCAGGAGACTTCCTCGGAGCTGCTCATTTTTCTGCAAATCAATCTGAACAGGCTTTTCAAATTGCAAAAGAAAGACGTATTTTTCAATCAGTTAATCACACAAAAATTAATTATCACAGATTTTTCTCACAAAACTATAGAAAAATATATCAACCATTGGCCGCCATTTTTGCTCCCTACACTTGCAAATATTTCATTTATCTCACTTTTCCCGTAGAACTTACTTTTTTCAGATCTTCTTCTTCTTTTTATTCGATGTTCTAAAAAAAATAGTTTTTTCGGAAGGGAAATTTCACTATTTGTAGACGAACAAGTGATTACACGACCCGTTCAAGTTGTAAAATGGAATGTAAATTATTGCGAAAGGCGAGTATGGATATCCTTTTTACTTATTATCACTGGAAATTCGTAATTTTTAATGAAATTACGCGACTCACCTTTTAACACTTTGGTCAGCCTCAGCCACGCTTATTGAATTTCTAATGCGTTTACACTCAGCGGTCTAAAAACAGGGTTTGAATTGATAAGGTAGAGTTCGAGGTGTCATTTGTGCTCGCACTGTCCTATCAACACTATGAGTATGTTCGTATGGTTTTTAATTACAAAGAATCTGTTCATACTGTATTGCATTTACGATTCGAGCTTTTTCTTTAAATTTTTATCTTGTAGTACATAGTGCAGCAACGCTTTTTATTATTTCAACAAAGCGGAACCACAAACATAAACACCGAATATTATTTATAACCTATAACCCATATGAGTATATTAGTTTTAACAAGAATAAATAAAAAGATTCGCTGTCTCAGTGTCACCGTTTTTTGGGCCGTTTATATTATAATTATTATAAAATAAACGATTTTTGGCAAAAATTTTGAAACAAATATTTTGAAAATAATGTGTGATGAATTTCGTACATATATCATTTTAACTAGTGATATGTTGAGTCGAGTTGTTAACTTTAGTAAACCCGTGTAACACATAAACCGAATAAACTCGATTTGGATTTTACTCTAACCCTAGTTGGTTAAACCGATTAATATAACCGAATATTAAAGTACAAAACTGTCGAACACATGATAACATAAGAACAGTCAGTCAGCTGCCTAAATGAAAGACGAATAAAAAGAACCCAACATACAGCTATTATTTGAATAACATCACAACTCGGTATAGTTTTAATGAAAATCAACCCGAGTTGACATAATGTCTTTCGTGTGTATACCTAAACTGAGTTGACTAATTCGGTGCATTTTGCAACTAAACACATCACAACCCTGGTTGGTTTTGTTTATGCATGAAAATCAACTGGACTATGCATTTTACAATCCCAATACAGATATGCATAGGGTTGGTGCCAACCAGCAACTACTTGTTAGTTGTTAGATATTGTTTTTGTTTACGTTTTATCTTCCCATACGATTGATGATGGCGTTGACAGTTTGAACTGTTAAGCTGTTCGGTTCATTTGATTTCCACTGTATCGGGTAATTTTTTACAACTTTATTGGAACTTTTTGCACAGAAATAGGCTCTGTAAACTGAGATATGGTAAAAGGTATAAGCTTTTAAAATGCTATTTTAAAATGTAATCATTTACTTATACACACATCAAACTTATGCGCTAAACTTCAAAACTTAAGCTTACAACAAAATTAACTCATAGTTTGTTAAAAATAGATTTCTTGTCATTCAACATCACAATACAATCAGAACAAAAATATTGACGGTCAACAAAGAAAAACCTTCATTTTGTGTAAATTCCGACTTGCAACTCAGTTTTTCAGATTATTCCCATACCATCGTATTAATAGAAACTTTTGATTACAGTACGGTTAAATGGAACCCGTCTAGGCGTATCCGCCGGAGAGGAAAATTGTCCGTTTTTGTACAATTTGGAGGATTTTAGCTTCCATGTATTCTTTCGAAAAGCTGTTCAAAATATTCTTCCTACATTTTTTAACGCACCCCGGCGAATTACGTTAATGTGCATTTTTCATGCATTTTTTGACAGCTAAACGCAGTTATTTTTCCGATTTTCTACGACACAAATTCTTTGCGGTATTTATTTATGATTTGTGGTGAAGTGATTTTTCTCCGATGACACATACCTCGAATGGAATCTGACCATCCGACTGAAAATAGCGCAATATTGTTCGCTCCAGCGGGTACCTCTCTAGGGCAGATTATCATGTCACAGTTTAACTTAAGAATTGGAGAGATTGGATGCAATCTTGTATTTTGAAAAAAAATTTTACAAACATATTAGATATATTTTGACAGATCTACTAATACGAATAACTATGCATTTTTACCAATAGAAAAAAAAGATAGGCAGACTATTTCCAAGGTAATGCAGTGCGCAGCAGACAAACAATGAAACTCTACCCTAACATTGAATGACTTTTCCATATCGTCAACTGTCAACACTCTCAGAAGCACGTTGTAGGTTGTTATTCATCAATTATCACCCAAATTTTGATTTAATTTTTTTTATATTAATAATCATTTTGGTATAAAATAAATAATATAATGAGTGACGATGAGACTGTCGCAGCAGCCGATAAGAAAATGCACAAAAAGAAATCTGGTCCTGCGGCTCGTTATTTCGACGCACCTGTCAAAGAATCGGATGTCAAGAAAATCAAACTTAAACCCGTGGAGCATCAAAGATTCGAAGGCGAAGTAATTCATGTAAAAAATTACCCAAAATCACTTCCGAAATTCGTAAAAAATGCCAAAGGACCATTACCTCCACGCGTCTCAAAAGTTCCAAAAGAACAGCTTAAGAAACACTCGCGAGGTGCAAAAATCGGCGCAAGTGGAGTAAAAACAAAGTTTTTCAAAGAAAAGATAAAGCGGCGGGAAGTATACCACGAGTATGCAGTAGAGCAAGCGGCTAGGACTGAGATTCTGCTAAAGGAGGATGCTGGGTAAGTACACACATTGGGGTTGAGCTTTATTATGACTTGGTTCTCTGTTCAGGTTTATAATTCCTGACGAAGGTGAGCGGACATTGGATTATCGACAATCGGATATAGCCGCAAATGTAGATATAACCGCAGCGTCAAAGATCTTTAAACTGAACTTAGATTTTGGATCATATTCGATGCGATACACAAATAACGGTCGACATCTGCTATTGGGTGGACGGAAGGGACACGTTGCGGCATTCGATTGGATACAAAAGCGACTGCGGTGTGAAATTAATGTTATGGAGGAGGTATCTGATGTTTCTTGGATGCATGTTGAGACGATGTTTGCCTGTGCACAGAAAAACTATTTGTACATCTATGACAATCAAGGGACAGAGCTCCATTGCGTTAAGGCCATATATCGTGTAAACAAAATGGAGTTTCTACCATATCACTTCCTTCTGGCATGTGTGAGTAATACTGGATATGCATCGTGGTTGGATGTGTCAATTGGGGAAGTTGTCGGACATTTCAACACAAGGCTGGGAGACATTAGATTGATGCGCAGCAATCCCGCAAATGGTGTACTTTGTGTCGGAGGTGGAAAGGGCGTTGTTTCTATGTGGTCGCCGAAAGTACGCGAACCACTGGCCCAGATGCTTTGCCATTCGGCACCAATATCTGCGCTTACAGTTGACCCTAAGGGTAAGCATCTAGTAACAGCTGGACTAGACAGGACAATAAAAGTCTGGGATATTAGAGAACTAAGCGGCCCCTTGGCGATATACAGATTACGGACCGCAGCTAATGAAGTCGACGTTTCTCAACGAGGAGTACTTGCAGTCGCTTCGGGAAATGTTTGTAACATGTATAACAACATTATGGTTGGAACCCAGACGACACCTTACCTTCGACAGCATGCAGATGGACACATTTCCGGTCTTAGGTTCTGTCCCTACGAGGATGTACTTGGTATGTCAACTGCAAACGGCTTTCAATCTATATTGGTTCCCGGGGCAGGTGAACCAAATTTCGATGCTTTCGAGGCCAATCCATTCCAGACAACGTCCCAGCGAAAGGAGCGTGAAGTCCATTCACTCTTGGAGAAGATTCCTCCAGAATTGATTACACTCAATCCAAATGAAGTCGCCGCAGTAGATGTGCCAACATTACAGGAGAAGGTTGATTCGAAGAAGGAGCTGTTCTTCCTCAAGCCGCCACAGATTGATTTCAAATCAAGGCATAAAATGAAGGGACGAGGTGGCACTGTAAAGGCGGCTAGGAACAAACAAATCGTCAAGGATCTAGCAAGAAAGGTTAGTGCGAGTCTTAAAATATATGTTCAAAGGTACGATATGATCACTGCAAAATCGATTTTCAGGAATTCATCGCAGATATTCGTAAGAAAAAGAAGGAGGTGATCTCGGAGACCAAAGTGAAAAAAGCAGAAGACTTTATACCACTGGAACCATGTAAACCGACGGCATTAGACAGATTTAAAACGAAAAAGAAGAAATAATTTTGAGTTGTACACTAGACACAGGCGAATAAATTTATTTTTATTTTTATGTTTCGTTGTTTTTCTTCTGATGAAACCCATTAAGTTTAATATCGTGCATGGCTCTCAAATATAAGGTGTGATTCACTTACGGATTCAAAAATGAAGACAACTTCAGCGCCTGCACAATAACTATGCCGTCGCAATTTAATAAAGGATTTCTGTAGAGTGACTACCATGAAAGCCCGGAATTTTACACTCCATTTAGGCGGGAGATTTAAGTACAACACTTTTTTTAACAGACATGAAATTTTTATTATGATTTTAAATTAAATCTGTGTTTATAGGTTGTGAAAAAACATTTTCATCAGAGGGGAATATATTCTGTCAACAACTAACTTGCAGCTGATAAATGGCCGTAGGTATTCCGCATTTCAATCTGTTACAACTGAAAATTGAGGTGATGTAACTTGGAACGCAAAATCTTACTAAGTTGAAATGTAAATGTCAAACTAATCCAACACTTATTTTGTAATTTAACTTTTTCCATATATATATTTCTATTTACTTTTATCTATTCAGAATAATTATTCTTTATCAGAAAAGTCAAAAATCGGGTAGTTTCACTGACATCAAAAACAGTTTTTCAGTTTTTACAGAGGCTTTTGCTCCTCGCTTAATTTTCTGTTCACCTTTCTTTTTTTACAGGCGTTTACAGAAACACACGTGCAGAATTCTAACTGCACAAAATATTCAGTGGAACAACATTCACAGCTGTGTGGGGAACTTTACCATTCGACTCGCTTTCCTCTGTTGTTATTTGAAATTTGTTCTCTTCTCTATGAGCCTGTGTGCAAATTGAAAAATGAAAAGTCAAAAGGATTTATTGGCGGCACTGCCGGGCACATCAAGTACAGCGATACTCGAACTATAATTTCATTTTCAAAAATAAAATAAATAAATAAATGACGTTTGTTTGTTCTCGAATGAAGTTGAAAATTCTTCAAGAAGAGCATAGGTATAGAATTTTAGAAAACTACAAAGAAAAACCATTGAAAACAAAAACAAACAAACCACATTGAAAGTAAATTATAGAAGTTCTTAACATTATAAACAGAAATGTAACTAAACCTTTTTCAGGAAACTTGTAATTTTTTCTTCTTTCTCATTAAATATATATATTGGAAAATTGGCAGAGCTTTGGGATTTTTCTTGGTCAACATTTGGTTTTACAAATTGATGCTTGTTGGACCAACGCCACAGATTTCAAAGGAGATTTGCAAAAGACTACAGATAGCCCTCAAGACGAAAGTTGTTCGATCTAGTTGATCTTCATTAAAAATGTATTCCTGGTCTGGATATAATTATACCTCCTCATACATTTCGTTTTTTAAAGACATTACAAACAGTTGTCATATCTTAATAGCTGTCAAATAGAATTATCTTGAGGGGTGAACCCAAAAAAGCTTATTGAAAAAAAGCTGCCCTTCTAACGGAACCCTAAGAGATATCGAAGCAATCCATAAATTGAAACTGATATCCAGTGTCTATGAGAAGTGTGAGCATAAATGGGATTACAAAACAAAATTTCTGAAATAACATCACCTTTAAATATTTTCATTTGATTTATATTTTATTCTATTTCTATTTTCCACTTTGCACACAATTTTCAAGAAATTTTTAAACAAAATATCATTCGACTCACGCCAATGAATTTACCATCATACAAATTGTTTAGCTGAGATGTGTTACTTTTATTTGACACTGAAGTTGGCGCAAAGCCCCCTACAAGAGTATTTCGGCAAACTATCTCCCTCACAATCGCGTTGTCTCTTTCATTTAAACGTCAAATCACTTAAAAAATTAGATTCTCCAAACAACAGCGCTTTGTTTAATTTAAATGATCTTACTACAGAGCAGGACAAACAAAATTCAACTTGGTAGAAACTTGGTAGAAACCAAATGCCAAAAGCTAGCTACTGATTAGATTCTCAGCGTTAATTAACACGGGGTTATAATGTTTCTACAATCAAGTATGTCGAATTATTCATTTGCAATAATGATAGCATCTTCAGATAGGATGTACAAAGAATCAAATTTAACTCGTTGGAGTCATATAACTATGACAGTGCCCGCATTCCAAAATTCATATTTATTGTGTTTTTCAATGTAGAGCTATAAAAGTTCATTTAAATAAGGAAATATAAATAAATTTATTTTACTCGCTGATAAGTTTTGCAGATCTGGATTTGTCGCCCTTCTAATACTAATCAAATTCAGTAATTCATTTGCTTTTAATTGCGTTTTCCATTACATTTTTATATTCAAAGATATAACATTTTATAGCTTAGGACACCATTACACTCCACCCATAAAATGTACCATAATTATTCCTGCAAAAAGAAATTCGTTATTGGCAGCACTTCTCGGGCGACTGGGCAGCGAGAGTTATCAAAATGTCCGACTTGAAGTAAGTGTTTTTTCCTTAAATATTTTCTTATTTTTACGTAAATATAGTGCAAATATATCATTAAAAATATTACAAAAACATTTTTGCATAGTGACAGTTTCTATTGTGCTTATTATTTTTGTAAAAAATCTTTGAAGAACGCTTAATTTCTGAATGAAAAGTTGCTGTTGGGGGTTGAGAAATTGCAGTGTGTGTATGCTGCGTACGTGTGTGAAGGGGCAGCGCACAAGATATTTATTTTATGCAAATTATAAAATTTAAAGACAATTGTGGAACAAAAAACTAAAACAAAAAGTTAAACTAAACATGGATTTGCTTTTTCACAGTGATGATCTACTGAATTATGAACTCGGCGATGATTTGGACGACCAAGCATTCTATGGTGCTGATGAGGACGAATTGCTTTTATCAGACGATGGTGATGATGGTAAGTTGAGGAAGGCTTTTCTTTTTTACGTGGTTCTATGTTGTTACTTTATAGATTTAGAAAAAGACGTAACAAAAGAAGAAAAACAACAATTAAAAGAAGAAGCAGAACAATGGGTTAATACGCACATAAATGAACAGACAAATGGCACTGCGGGTGCACCTAAGGCACTCGTAGAAGTGTCCTCATCGGCCAATGCTAAAGCTCACACAGAGAAAAACACTAATCCCATAGCTAGTGATTCGGATGTTTCGACAAGTGAAGAATCTCCAGTAAAACAGCATCCACCATCGGTGTGTGATTTTAAGCAGCCAATGCAGGCAATGACAATAGCGACAACAACTAGTTCCGAGGAAGTAGTCACCTCAACCAACGTGGAAGACCAGTCGCATACAGACAATTCAATTGTCAGCTCTGCAAACATCCACACAGAATCAATGCTGCCAAGCTCCCAGGACAGTTCAAGTCTTGCTGGAACTGAATTTTCTGATCCCAGGGAAGACCCGGAGGATGAACGAGAGGAAAGAACTAACATCAAACAAGCTAGTGAGCGAGACATGGAAGATGGCATCGATTCCTCTCCTGGTAAGTCAAAATGGTACAGCTTTATAATGTTAACTAGTAACACGTGTGTTTTTTTGCAGATAAACACCATAACCGCTTTATGCATTCAAAGAGAGGTCGAGGGGGAGGCATCGGTGGTGTTCCAATGTTGCGTGGTGGTATGATATATCCCGGCCAAAGGCCACTCATACGTTATCCTCCACATGGTGGAGTGATGGGTCCAGGTGGCGGTGGTGGTGGGTTTCCTCAGTATTCTCATCATCCCAATGAGAATATAAATCCTCAAACTCTTCCAGGTCAGTTTCCGCCAAATCCCTATGTACCCGATCAGAAACCACTGCGACACACATATCCCCTGAACCAGCATCCCGTGCCTGGGCCGAGAATAGACTTCCGACAGCCGGGAAGCAGTTACCGCCATCCCAATCCGAATATGTATGGGCAGGTACCACACAACGAGTATTCTGGTGGGGCAGTGCCATCGAATGGTCTGCCATACGTTGGCTCGTTTCCGCCAAATCAACATCAGCAGCATCAGCGTCAAATGTTTCGGCCAGATGGACCATCCTCAATGTCTGGGCTTAGACCACCACGAATGCCGTTGCATCGGCCACAGGGAATTCCACAACAAGGTAACCCGAATTACGCGAATTCAGGTGGACCGCCACCCCAAGGAATTCAACGTCAGCAAATGCCAGCTCAAGCACAGTTACCAGCAGCACCCGCTCCACCAATGGCAACGTCACAGCAGTCGATTCGCCCCAGCAAAGTGCTGATTAATCCTAATTTCAAGGGTGGCGTAGAGGCAGCCACCAGCAAATTCATTCAAGAGACTCAGTTTATGCATACGATCAGCAGTCATGTTTCGCATTTGCAGAGCGACGAAGAGCTGTTGCGGCAGCAGGAAGAATTCATTAATAAAAACCGACAGCATATTGAGAAGCGTCGCAATGAGAGATCACCCCCGCCAAGGCTGAGAAGTCGCAGCCGAGAGAGGAGCCGCAGTCGAGAGAGGAGCTACTCACCGCCAAAACGTGAACGGCATTTAGATCGCGGTGGCAACAATGGTGGAGGAGGTGGTGGTAGCGGCGGTGGCTCCGGCGGAGGAGGAGGTGGTGGTGGTGGTGGAGGTGTTGGTGGTCTTGACAGAGATCGTGATCGTCGTGCAGGAAGTCGTGATAGATACAATTCGTTTAACAGAGGAGGGAGATTTCGTCGCGCCAACAGTCGAGATTATGAAAACAGAAACTATGGCAAACGAAGGCGTAGTGCATCGCCAATACGAAGACGTGATAGAGATAGAAATGATGTAAGTATCAACATTTGAAAACGTCATCTTAATTCTCAAAATTCATTTACAAATCGTTTAATACATTTATGTTAAGACAAGACTTAAAGTTCTCCGAGTTTGAAGAAATTTGTAGAAGTATCTGAAACGATTTCAAAATGATTCTTATCTACAATTCTTCTTTAACTCGTTTAACAAAAAAAAAAAAAACTGGATGTGTTCTCCCTGTCCTTCCCTATATGCCGGATAAAGTTGAGGTTCAAATTTCACCTTTCAAATTGAGTACCTTTCAGTGAAATAACTATTGTCATAAAGATTTTATAAATTCTTAGTGTGCTGTTACTCCGTATTCTGTCGATTTTCCTAGCAAAACCCTGTGCCAAACTCGTTCGAAAATGTTGGAAATATCAACAGCAAAAGTTCTCAATTCTGCATGTATTTTATTTGAGCGTTTCTTTGGGAAACCACCTACTTCAGTGGCGCTACAGTCCAGAATGAATCTAAGCCCCAACTAACATGTCTCTCCGATTACCCTGGTTCCTAGCCAACAGCCACCAGTTGGTCCGACCTACATGCCAAAACCAGATATTTATCTGTATTTGACTTTAAATTTGATGAATAGGTGGTGGGTATCAACTTGCACTTCATGGGATTTTTCTAGGATCTGCCGAAGTATGAAGATTTGACCAGTTGTGGACTTTCCTGATCTGAAACCACGCAATAAGAACCGATCAGATTTTTTATAAACGGTTTAAGGCGTTACGGCAGATAAAATTATGTAGGTAATGCTTGGGAGATTTATGGGTCTGCTGTTTCAGCTAATCTCAAGGGTCTCCTTTTTTGTTGATTGGAATTATGCTGAGAATATGTTCTTCAGGAATTCTTTCATCGTACCAAACATTGCTTATGAGTTATGCATCTTTATTACAAAGTCTTCTCCACCGTCATTACAAAGCTCGGGAGAGAGGCTGTCATTTCTGGTAACCTTGTTAGGTTTACGTTTAGATACTTCAATCCTCCCTTCACTTGGGTCGGGGGGTGGTAGTTTTTCCTGTATTCGCCAATTTTGGATGGTTAGTTCGGCCTGACAGCAAAAGATTTTTCGTCATCATTGTATTACAGTCGCAGAAGTGGTTCTTTCATGTTCTTGGCATAGATTTGGTTTTAATTACTATATCTCCTCCATCAGGAATCTATTGGTATCCCTTACTTTGGCGTTTTACACTTTGATATAAATTACCTAAATATAGTCATCCCGCCTTAATTGCCTATAAAGATCTAGGGGTTTCTTAATGTGGACGCGAGACATCTAGCACATCAGTTTTAGCCATACGATTTTATGGCTTATTGACATCGTCGCCATTAGTCTTCAACATTAGATGGCGGTTGTATGGTATTAATCGAGAGATCGGAGCTGTCTTTTACGATTGCAGTTTTACCGCGATGCATTTTTTAAAAGTATTTCACATTTATTGTAGAGCAACAGTGTAGTCCAAGCGATGTTAGGATCTCAGAATGTTCGGACATCCAAAATACTGGATACTTGCCTTGTGTCTATTGTGATAAAGTATATATCCTCTCTTCCTGCCTTTGTTTTAAAACTTCCCAGCATGACCTAAATAACGTACTTTGGCAATTGTTCATAAGTTGTGTCCATATGACGCTCGTCATATTTTTCTTCCTCGAAATGTAAGATCTTTTAAAGTTTATGTTGGGAATTTCGCCTTGGTGCGAATTTTTACAATTCGTTCCGTAGTCGCTGTTTCTGCTGTCTATAACACATACCGTAGTCAATTTCACAGTTTTTCATTCTATTCTTGCACTGCCCACCTCGTCGTGTTTCCTGGATGTACTCACATTCCAGGTGCAGATACGAACGTCGTTGTCCTTTTTACGTTTAGCAGGCAGCTCTCATCTTCACCTGCAGCTTAGCCTTTAGGCCTCGTTCTTGCGAGCATCTGTCGGCATTTCTCATCAAACCATGGGTTTCTTGCTGATGGGCTGATCTAATGGCATGTTGGCATCGTTGCAATTGCTCTTCGACATTCGATGCTGGTGGTATGGTGTTAATCGAGAGGTTTAGGGATACGCGTTGCGCGAAGGTCTTGCCGGTCTCTTGCGATTCTAGTCTTTCGACAGTTAATTTTTCACTGTATTTCTGGATTGTTGTGGGGTGTTGGATATACGCATTCTTACGTTTATTGCAACAAGGTAGTGGTCCGAGTCGATGTTAGTTTCTCGGAATGTATGGACATCCAAAATCCTGGATGCGTGCCTCTTGCCTATTGCAATGTGGTCAATTTGGTTGTTCGTTCGTTGATCTGGAGACCGCAATGTCAAACCATGAGGAAACCGTGTGCTGGCTATAGTGGCATTTCGTTCCGGAGCGAAGCCAATTAACCTAAGTCCGTTACCAGACGTGTTGTCGTGTAGGTTATGTTTTCCGACAATACTGCCAAGGTGTCTGCTCTTCCTACCTTTGCGTTAAAATCCCCCAGCACGATTTTAACACTGTAATTCGGTAGTCGCTCATAGGTTTTGCCAAGGAGCTCATAGAAGTAGTCCTTACTCCTTAGCTATATCATCTTTTTCCTCCATTGGGTCGTTAGCGCATATAAGGCTTATGCTGGCAAATTTGGCCTTGATGCGAATTGTTACAATGCGTTTGCAAATGTCTTTTAAACATGAGACTTCTTGCCCAAGTCTGGCTGTTTCTGCTCACTATAACACGGTCCGTAGTAGATGTCACAGTTTTTCATCCCCTTTTTGCCCGGCCCATCCCATCGTATTTCCTGGCTGACAGTAATGTCTGCTTTGTAGCAGTGTAGGGCTTCCGCTAGTTGTTCGCTTGCACCTCTCCTGTTTAATGTTCTCACATTCCAGGTGCAGATACGAACGTCGTTGTCCTTTTTTTTCGTTTAGCCGGGTCAAATCAGTCCATTCCAAGGCAATTGGTTGCTTCGTAACATAAATTTTTTTACATGGTTGGGTAGTTAACCCAAAGCACAAACCCCAACATGGAGGGTCTGTTCCAATTTATTAGATACCCCTAGGACAGGTATCCACTACGAGATTGAGCGCTGACGTTGGCCTATCGGTTCATGCACCACCATCTCTGTTCAACGGGCCTGACTTACCTTGAAATTCCTATACAACCTGTTGTCCGCATATGTCGAAGCAGCTTCTATAGGTTCGCCTGGAACAGCAGGCCGGGTATTCATTCCGTGCCATTCTGACCTGCTCTTTATAATGTTGCTGTTTTTCGTCGTGTTATCAACACTCGCGCTTATCGTTTAGCAAGTAAAATACGATTGGATGAGTACACGATCGTTACCACTTGGAGGTTAAAAATAAGCACTTGATGCGTAGTCATAGTTAGAACCACTGGGCATTGCAGAGTTAAAGCCAATCAGAGTCTACCCTCGTTCTACAATAACCAAACAATCAATCGGTTGAATTCGATATATTCCGGCAACTGGGAAATGTTGGTGATGCGACATAGAAAATAATCTGCCAATAGCGGGTGCAAGTTCGTGTATGCATTTCATACAGTCCAATTTGTTTAGGATTCACCTTTTTTTTTTATTAATAAAGAGATATCAGATTTATGTCACTGCTGTTAGAGAAATGTACATCGATCCGTCTTTTAAATTTAAGAAGGGGCGTTGATAATGTGATAGGTCACTTATAAGCCGACTGGATTTGGGTAGTAATACAACTTTTACTTTCTTTTCTGTCTTTGGAGTGTAAATCAGCTTGAGGTACACTTAAAATTTGTTCTGTAATCATTGTAGGATAAGATTCAGTGTATGATGTGACTTAGATTGAGGTTTTATATTGTTGGATATATCTTTAGAAATTACTTTATGGCAAATTAATTAAGAACCTCAATAATACCGAGGAGTATAGAACTACATAGAGTACGCATCTCATACAACGAACATTTTCTATGTGGGGTACCCCAGTGATCAGATTGCTACTCCAGATAAATGAAATGTTTCTTCGAACTTACCGCCCTCTTCTGAAACGGATACAAAATTTTTAGCTGTGATGCGTACTCTATGTAGTTCTATACTCTTTGATAATACGCAAATAGCCGACAATTACTTTAAAAATATACAAATCTGGCCTTAGTCTCGAAAATGTTTCTATATGAAATAATTATTTCAGCAACCTGATTATTTTTAAACAATCTTTGTACTTCATGCCTGTTATCAATAAAAAATGTCTTCATTTTTTTTTCAGGCGGAGGAGGACGAGGAGACGAGAGCGTATCGGCTAGAAATAGAGAAGCAAAAGGCCTTAAGGGAGAAAATGCTCAAGGACAAGGAAATGCGTCGGCGAAGAGCAGCAGAAGAAAAGCACCACGAGGTAAGTGCTGTTTATTTTCTCATTATTCGAACCGAAAGCATTCAGATGAGTACATTTTGGATGCACTTGCTTAAAAAAAGTTGTTCTCACGGAACTGATGTTAGTATAACAACCGAAGGAGATTGTATCAAAAGATACCCTGATTGCCTAGCTGAAAATATTCATTCACAGGGGCTATACAATCTAGTATAACAAAATTCTTCTAAATCCTCTCTTCGTAGTCAACATCTTAGAGTATATAATCAATATTCAAGAAAATCTTTTAAAAAAGCATGTTTCAATCAATTGAATTCAAATCATTTAGTTGTCCTTTAGCATATGCGTCATGACTTCACTATTAATTTTCCGTCTATTTAGAGAAATTATAGCACCATGTTCGATTTGTTGGTGTGCTGACCTTTGATTAATTTAATTAAGTTGGACCCTTAATATACTTTTACCCAACCTTAAAGAACATTGCCAGTGTTTTTGTCAGTTTTACTCAGCTTCGAAGTTATCCGGCACCAACATCATTTTCATATCCAATATTTTAGCTGGGACTTGGGGCAAATTTCTAAGCGTATATCTTGCCCAAAATATTCTAAGGAAACGCAAATGAAAATATGTCAGCTGTGCAAACGGATTTGTGAAAAATTATCAGATATATAACATTTTGTTTATTACTTGCTTCACCTGTCCACAGTTGTCTGAACTTTTATCTAAAAATGTCGGCTCTGACTTCTCAGGATGAGAGAAAAGTGGGATGGCATGACTATCATTTATAGCTTCTTTTTGATATGTTGAATAACGGGTACTACAAGCAAGCGCCCAAAACAAGATTGTCGTTGATCCCAAGCGAATTTTGTTAAGCGATTAAGCTCGCATTTGATTCAATGGATACGTAAATAAACAAATCTGCCGTATGTGGAGTGAATAATGTCCTCAAGGGTATGTTGAGATACCGTTACATCCACAAAAACTGACTATTTGGTGTGCTTTATGGGTTGGTGGAATAATTGCTCCATACATCTTTAAAAAAGATGCTGGCCAGAACGTTAACGCTATAGACCCTTGATTACTGACTTTTTCGTTCATCAATTGAACAGTAGTTTGTGGTTTCAAAAAGACGGCGCAACATGTCACACATCTCTTGCAACAATTGATTTGTTGAAGCAAACGTTCGGTCAGCGCATAATTTTTTTGTCCTGTGAACTGGCCTCCAAGATCGTGCGATTTAACACCGGTTGTCTATTTTCTATGTGGATATATGAAGTCGGTAGTCTAAGCTTATAAGCCTGAAACGATTGACCACTTGGAGGACAAAATTCGCCTCGTTTTTGCTACGGCAACAAATGTTGAAAAAGGTAATCGAAAATTGGACCTCTAGATTAGACTACGTCCGAGCCAGCCGTGGAGGTCATATGCTAGAAATCCTATTTAAATTATAATGCCAGAAGATAATATTTGAAATAAAGTAAAGTTCATTTCAATTAAAAAAAAAGCATCTTTGTTTAATTCCATTTCAAAGTTCTATACCTCTGAAAAAAAACACCCGTAAGTTGGCGTTCCAATTCGGTATTCGTTAGAGTTGCAGAGAGAGCACTGAAAGGATACTATTTCCCCCAAACCGTGACTATGTAAATTAAATTGTTTCGAATCTAGGGAACATTATGTCTGGATTAATATGAAGTACTTTTATCTACTAGCTAAATGATTCTCAAGAAGAAGATTTATGCTAGTTATGGATGCATTGGTTTACATAATTTTAAATTGTAGTTCAACTCCTGCAGCAGATATTACCATAATAACGAAGTTCAACTTTAACTTAGACCTCTTGCTACCTTGTGTTCTAACCATCATTACCAATTTTCTGATTCAAGGGGCTATTTCCAAGTTATTGAAGTAGACATTGTTTTTAGAACCAAAGCAGAAAAAAAGGTCACATATAAATCAGAATGAAATGTATCCTCTCATTTTATGAGTTTCTCTTAATTCACCTGTACCTTGGTTCTGTTATTCACCCTGTTTAAATCTGCAACTTCCAACATGACTATCGGAAATATAAATCAGTGCCGACAGCGCTTTACTCACTTAATTGCGGCATCAACTTCAAAGGAGAGCAGAATAAATGAATCAATGATGCACTTTTACAATTATATTCCGAAACTTCTTATGTGTAAAATTTTATTACTTACAAACGTGGCTATGACATCACGTTGAGTCCTACCAATGATGTCAATATCGTCGGCGTATGCTAGTAGTTGTACCGATTTTTGCATCTGGCGTTGGCTTATGAGTTTTGCACAATCCTGTCAAGAATCAAATTGAAGAAGTCACATGACAGCGCATCTCCTTGCTTAAATCCTATTTTGGTATCAAATGTGTCGGTGAGGTGGTTTCCGACCCTGATGGAGCAGCGATTGTTATTGCGATGAAATGCCGCGCAGAAGTTCTGAGTTCGATTTCCAGCCGTATTCAATACCTAAATGATTTAGATATTGGTACCTAATTGGTACGGAGTAGGCATAAAACAAGAAGTCCCGTAATTGTGCAAGAAGTACGAAGGTCTTTTTGAATACCTGGATAGGACAACTGCTTTTTCAGGGCTTGACAGTCGGTCAAATGCCGCATTGAACGACTAGTGAAAGCCGGTCCGCCAGAAAAATTAACACGAAATTGACAAGTTGCTTTTCAAAAACATCGTGATCATTATTCTGCGTTTTTCAGGAGCATTCGATTAGCTCTCTTTCCTATATTGACGTTCGCTATAAAGGGTGTTTTTTTAGAGGTGTAGAGAACTTATTTAGAACTTCGAATTGAATTAAAACACAAGAGAATCGTTTTAATGTCCATTAATTTGGCTTTATTGGAAGGATAATTTTATGCCATTAATTTTTAAATATGATTTCGGGCATGTGGCTGCAACGGCTGGTTCGAATAAAGCCAAGTCTAGAGGTCCAATTTTCAACCACTTTTTCGAGCATTTGGGGATGTATGTCGGCAATAACGCAACTAATGTTGGCTTCTAAGTCCCCAAACGTTTCTGGTTTGTTGGCGTAGACGAGCGACTTCGCATATCCAAAAAAAAATAATCCAATGGTGTCAAATCACACGATCTTGTTGTCATCAATTAATCGATTGTGACGTGCGCTGTGTGGCATGTAGTCTTGTATGAACCACATCTCATCCACATTCATGCCATCCAATTGGGGAGCAAAAAAGTCGGTTATCATGGCTCTAAACCGGTCTCTATTAACGGTAACTGAATCTCCATTATATTTTCGGAAAAAGTATGACGTGATGACTCCACCAGCCCATAGAGCACACCAAACAGTTTTTGTTAATGTGATGGCGTCTCAAAAGTCTTATGTGGAATATCTTTACTCCAAATGCGGCAATTTTGCTTGTTGACGTAGCCATTCAACCAAAAATGAGCCTCATCACTAAACAAAATTTTGCGATGAAAATCAGCATCGAGATCAATGTCATTTTCGGTCCATACACCAAAATCACGACGCATTGCATATTTTCGCGGCTTTAATTCTTGAGAGATCTTTGCGCAAAATCTTCCATAAAGTTGATGGACAAAGCTCCAATTGCTGTGCACGGTGGCGAATCGATTCATTCGGATCCTCTTCAACACTTTGATCTACAGCGGCAATTGTTTTTCGGTGCGCACTGTTCGACATCTCTGCGGATGCGTATTATCACATAGAGTAAACGTAGTGCGAAAACGATTCATGGTAAATCGAAATAATTGCTCTGATGGACGATTATGTCGACCATAAAATGGACGGAGCTTGCGGTAAACTTCACGAACTGAACCATTATTTCATGATGAAATGGCAAACCAAACTGAACATAAATGACATTAGAGTTGCCCAATTTGACCACAAAATGTCAGTTTTGTCTCTATTCGAAAAACCAACCTCTAACAAACCCCCCGCTTGATATATTATATCTATTGGACTTCGTGATATGTGGTCAAATTTATTTGTGAGTGCAGTGATATTTTGGGTAGCACGTTGGACTGACTAGTAACAGCGGGGTCCCTAGCTCAAATGCCTAAAATAACAACACCCAAGATTTTTTCACTGCCCAGCCTATCATGAAATGCTTCTAAAATTAAACAGAGGCTGTTTGGACAAAGTTTGTGTCCTTAAATCTATTAAGGTTTAATATTTGTTTTTTTTTTTTTAAATATATTGAAGTGATTGATGATGTAAGTGAAGTGAGCCTACTGATTTTTACAAAGATTTTACAAAGAGATACTTCTGCAATCAATTTTGTTTACTGATTTTTATGCAGGGTTAGTTTTCTTCTCTCTTATAAAGCTCGTTTTTTTTTTTTTACTAATTCTTACCTTCCGCGACAGCAAGAAGCAAAAATCAGTTAAACTTACTACGGGAACAGATCTGGGTCATACATTATTAGTGAGCATCAATTATTAATTGCACGTCAAAGAAAATAAGTTGTACGTTTATATTCAAAGTACTGCCACCCTACTGAGGTGATCAATCAAGATGTTTTTTTTTTTAAATGTGAAAAAACAGAAAAATTGTTGAAACTATATTATTAATCTGAAGACTCATTCTTGGCGTTCGAGCGCCGTAGCTCGTCCGGACGTTCCAATTTTCGATGACGCGTTCGAGCATATTCGTCGAAGCTGGCTTATTCACAAACACCTTAGACTAAGTAGTCCCAAAGGAAAAAGTCTCACGTTATCGCATGATCGCATGTGAAATTTATTGTTCAATGAAGCGGTCTCTCCGTTCTTGGCTGTGTGGCAAGTAGCGCCGACGGCGCGCCGTCTTGTTGAAATAAATTGAAATCAAATGTTGTCGAGATCTCGGGCTTCAATTTCAGGAGACAAAATACTACGTTATCATATAGCAATAACGAACCTCATTTACGCTAACGTTGGCGTCAGCCTCAGTTTTCAAGAAAAATGGACCAATGCGATGATTCCACTGGCCCATAAACCACACCACACAGTTGTTTTGAATGAATATAATGCAATTTAGTCTATTGACGTATCCATCAAACGAGAAATGGGCCTCGTCGCTGAAAAAAGTGTTTGTCAAAAACAGTGGATCTCCAGCAAGTCTCTCGAGAGCCCATTCATTGAACCATTTGCAAACGTCATTCTAGGTCTATCCATGAAGAAATTTCAATGAATACTGAGTAAAAAACTTGACACGATTAACGCGTCGTCTGTCAAAAAAACATATCCTGGTTATGATTAAATATTTGTTCCGAGCTATAGTTTTAAAAAAATTGTCTTTGAACGAGGGTACATCTTTCCGAAATAAATTACAAAATGTGGTTAAAATAAGTGAACGTATTCGTTTCGAAATATGCATTAGCTTTATGGATATTAATTGTTTGGAATGTGTACATAATTACTAATGTCAAGGGTGAATCCTCCAACCCATTGTCGATTGCTTACAATTTCCACTTCTTGTGCAGTCAACATGAAATGGAATTATTGATAGACGAATTTTTTCCATTGAACAGAGTTTACGAAAAGGATAATTCGTTCTTAAAAACTTTGATGAAAACTAGTAAAAATTAGTAACAGCAAGTGCTTCATAAAAAAATGTGTGTTAGAGGTGTAGAGAACTTATTTAGAACTTCGAATTGAATTAAAACACAAGAGAATCGTTTTAATGTCCATTAATTTGGCTTTATTGGAAGGATAATTTTATGCCATTAATTTTTAAATATGATTTCGGGCATGTGGCTGCAACGGCTGGTTCGAATAAAGACAAGTCTAGAGGTCCAATTTTCAACCACTTTTTCGAGCATTTGGGGATGTATGTCGGCAATAACGCAACTAATGTTGGCTTCTAAGTCCCCAAACGTTTCTGGTTTGTTGGCGTAGACGAGCGACTTCGCATATCCAAAAGAAAATAATCCAATGGTGTCAAATCACACGATCTTGTTGTCATCAATTAATCGGTTGTGACGTGCGCTGTGTGGCATGTAGTCTTGTATGAACCACATCTCATGCACATTCATGCCATCCAATTGGGGAGAAAAAAAGTCGGTTATCATGGCTCTAAACCGGTCTCTATTAACGGTAACTGAATCTCCATTATATTTTCGGAAAAAGTATGACGTGATGACTCCACCAGCCCATAGAGCACACCAAACAGTTTTTGTTAATGTGATGGCGTCTCAAAAGTCTTATGTGGAATATCTTTACTCCAAATGCGGCAATTTTGCTTGTTGACGTAGCCATTCAACCAAAAATGAGCCTCATCACTAAACAAAATTTTGCGATGAAAATCAGCATCGAGATCAATGTCATTTTCGGTCCATACACCAAAATCACGACGCATTGCATATTTTCGCGGCTTTAATTCTTGAGAGATCTTTGCGCAAAATCTTCCATAAAGTTGATGGACAAAGCTCCAATTGCTGTGCACGGTGGCGAATCGATTCATTCGGATCCTCTTCAACACTTTGATCTACAGCGGCAATTGTTTTTCGGTGCGCACTGTTCGACATCTCTGCGGATGCGTATTATCACATAGAGTAAACGTAGTGCGAAAACGATTCATGGTAAATCGAAATAATTGCTCTGATGGACGATTATGTCGACCATAAAATGGACGGAGCTTGCGGTAAACTTCACGAACTGAACCATTATTTCATGATGAAATGGCAAACCAAACTGAACATAAATGACATTAGAGTTGCCCAATTTGACCACAAAATGTCAGTTTTGTCTCTATTCGAAAAACCAACCTCTAACAAACCCCCCGCTTGATATATTATATCTATTGGACTTCGTGATATGTGGTCAAATTTATTTGTGAGTGCAGTGATATTTTGGGTAGCACGTTGGACTGACTAGTAACAGCGGGGTCCCTAGCTCAAATGCCTAAAATAACAACACCCAAGATTTTTTCACTGCCCAGCCTATCATGAAATGCTTCTAAAATTAAACAGAGGCTGTTTGGACAAAGTTTGTGTCCTTAAATCTATTAAGGTTTAATATTTGTTTTTTTTTTTTAAATATATTGAAGTGATTGATGATGTAAGTGAAGTGAGCCTACTGATTTTTACAAAGATTTTACAAAGAGATACTTCTGCAATCAATTTTGTTTACTGATTTTTATGCAGGGTTAGTTTTCTTCTCTCTTATAAAGCTCGTTTTTTTTTTTTTACTAATTCTTACCTTCCGCGACAGCAAGAAGCAAAAATCAGTTAAACTTACTACGGGAACAGATCTGGGTCATACATTATTAGTGAGCATCAATTATTAATTGCACGTCAAAGAAAATAAGTTGTACGTTTATATTCAAAGTACTGCCACCCTACTGAGGTGATCAATCAAGATGTTTTTTTTTTTAAATGTGAAAAAACAGAAAAATTGTTGAAACTATATTATTAATCTGAAGACTCATTCTTGGCGTTCGAGCGCCGTAGCTCGTCCGGACGTTCCAATTTTCGATGACGCGTTCGAGCATATTCGTCGAAGCTGGCTTATTCACAAACACCTTAGACTAAGTAGTCCCAAAGGAAAAAGTCTCACGTTATCGCATGATCGCATGTGAAATTTATTGTTCAATGAAGCGGTCTCTCCGTTCTTGGCTGTGTGGCAAGTAGCGCCGACGGCGCGCCGTCTTGTTGAAATAAATTGAAATCAAATGTTGTCGAGATCTCGGGCTTCAATTTCAGGAGACAAAATACTACGTTATCATATAGCAATAACGAACCTCATTTACGCTAACGTTGGCGTCAGCCTCAGTTTTCAAGAAAAATGGACCAATGCGATGATTCCACTGGCCCATAAACCACACCACACAGTTGTTTTGAATGAATATAATGCAATTTAGTCTATTGACGTATCCATCAAACGAGAAATGGGCCTCGTCGCTGAAAAAAGTGTTTGTCAAAAACAGTGGATCTCCAGCAAGTCTCTCTAGAGCCCATTCACTGAACCATTTGCAAACGTCATTCTAGGTCTATCCATGAAGAAATTTCAATGAATACTGATTAAAAAACTTGACACGATTAACGCGTCGTCTGTCAAAAAAACATATCCTGGTTATGATTAAATATTTGTTCCGAGCTATAGTTTTAAAAAAATTGTCTTTGAACGAGGGTACATCTTTCCGAAATAAATTACAAAATGTGGTTAAAATAAGTGAACGTATTCGTTTCGAAATATGCATTAGCTTTATGGATATTAATTGTTTGGAATGTGTACATAATTACTAATGTCAAGGGTGAATCCTCCAACCCATTGTCGATTGCTTACAATTTCCACTTCTTGTGCAGTCAACATGAAATGGAATTATTGATAGACGAATTTTTTCCATTGAACAGAGTTTACGAAAAGGATAATTCGTTCTTAAAAACTTTGATGAAAACTAGTAAAAATTAGTAACAGCAAGTGCTTCATAAAAAAATGTGTGTTAGAGGTGTAGAGAACTTATTTAGAACTTCGAATTGAATTAAAACACAAGAGAATCGTTTTAATGTCCATTAATTTGGCTTTATTGGAAGGATAATTTTATGCCATTAATTTTTAAATATGATTTCGGGCATGTGGCTGCAACGGCTGGTTCGAATAAAGCCAAGTCTAGAGGTCCAATTTTCAACCACTTTTTCGAGCATTTGGGGATGTATGTCGGCAATAACGCAACTAATGTTGGCTTCTAAGTCCCCAAACGTTTCTGGTTTGTTGGCGTAGACGAGCGACTTCGCATATCCAAAAGAAAATAATCCAATGGTGTCAAATCACACGATCTTGTTGTCATCAATTAATCGGTTGTGACGTGCGCTGTGTGGCATGTAGTCTTGTATGAACCACATCTCATCCACATTCATGCCATCCAATTGGGGAGCAAAAAAGTCGGTTATCATGGCTCTAAACCGGTCTCTATTAACGGTAACTGAATCTCCATTATATTTTCGGAAAAAGTATGACGTGATGACTCCACCAGCCCATAGAGCACACCAAACAGTTTTTGTTAATGTGATGGCGTCTCAAAAGTCTTATGTGGAATATCTTTACTCCAAATGCGGCAATTTTGCTTGTTGACGTAGCCATTCAACCAAAAATGAGCCTCATCACTAAACAAAATTTTGCGATGAAAATCAGCATCGAGATCAATGTCATTTTCGGTCCATACACCAAAATCACGACGCATTGCATATTTTCGCGGCTTTAATTCTTGAGAGATCTTTGCGCAAAATCTTCCATAAAGTTGATGGACAAAGCTCCAATTGCTGTGCACGGTGGCGAATCGATTCATTCGGATCCTCTTCAACACTTTGATCTACAGCGGCAATTGTTTTTCGGTGCGCACTGTTCGACATCTCTGCGGATGCGTATTATCACATAGAGTAAACGTAGTGCGAAAACGATTCATGGTAAATCGAAATAATTGCTCTGATGGACGATTATGTCGACCATAAAATGGACGGAGCTTGCGGTAAACTTCACGAACTGAACCATTATTTCATGATGAAATGGCAAACCAAACTGAACATAAATGACATTAGAGTTGCCCAATTTGACCACAAAATGTCAGTTTTGTCTCTATTCGAAAAACCAACCTCTAACAAACCCCCCGCTTGATATATTATATCTATTGGACTTCGTGATATGTGGTCAAATTTATTTGTGAGTGCAGTGATATTTTGGGTAGCACGTTGGACTGACTAGTAACAGCGGGGTCCCTAGCTCAAATGCCTAAAATAACAACACCCAAGATTTTTTCACTGCCCAGCCTATCATGAAATGCTTCTAAAATTAAACAGAGGCTGTTTGGACAAAGTTTGTGTCCTTAAATCTATTAAGGTTTAATATTTGTTTTTTTTTTTAAATATATTGAAGTGATTGATGATGTAAGTGAAGTGAGCCTACTGATTTTTACAAAGATTTTACAAAGAGATACTTCTGCAATCAATTTTGTTTACTGATTTTTATGCAGGGTTAGTTTTCTTCTCTCTTATAAAGCTCGTTTTTTTTTTTTTACTAATTCTTACCTTCCGCGACAGCAAGAAGCAAAAATCAGTTAAACTTACTACGGGAACAGATCTGGGTCATACATTATTAGTGAGCATCAATTATTAATTGCACGTCAAAGAAAATAAGTTGTACGTTTATATTCAAAGTACTGCCACCCTACTGAGGTGATCAATCAAGATGTTTTTTTTTTTAAATGTGAAAAAACAGAAAAATTGTTGAAACTATATTATTAATCTGAAGACTCATTCTTGGCGTTCGAGCGCCGTAGCTCGTCCGGACGTTCCAATTTTCGATGACGCGTTCGAGCATATTCGTCGAAGCTGGCTTATTCACAAACACCTTAGACTAAGTAGTCCCAAAGGAAAAAGTCTCACGTTATCGCATGATCGCATGTGAAATTTATTGTTCAATGAAGCGGTCTCTCCGTTCTTGGCTGTGTGGCAAGTAGCGCCGACGGCGCGCCGTCTTGTTGAAATAAATTGAAATCAAATGTTGTCGAGATCTCGGGCTTCAATTTCAGGAGACAAAATACTACGTTATCATATAGCAATAACGAACCTCATTTACGCTAACGTTGGCGTCAGCCTCAGTTTTCAAGAAAAATGGACCAATGCGATGATTCCACTGGCCCATAAACCACACCACACAGTTGTTTTGAATGAATATAATGCAATTTAGTCTATTGACGTATCCATCAAACGAGAAATGGGCCTCGTCGCTGAAAAAAGTGTTTGTCAAAAACAGTGGATCTCCAGCAAGTCTCTCTAGAGCCCATTCACTGAACCATTTGCAAACGTCATTCTAGGTCTATCCATGAAGAAATTTCAATGAATACTGAGTAAAAAACTTGACACGATTAACGCGTCGTCTGTCAAAAAAACATATCCTGGTTATGATTAAATATTTGTTCCGAGCTATAGTTTTAAAAAAATTGTCTTTGAACGAGGGTACATCTTTCCGAAATAAATTACAAAATGTGGTTAAAATAAGTGAACGTATTCGTTTCGAAATATGCATTAGCTTTATGGATATTAATTGTTTGGAATGTGTACATAATTACTAATGTCAAGGGTGAATCCTCCAACCCATTGTCGATTGCTTACAATTTCCACTTCTTGTGCAGTCAACATGAAATGGAATTATTGATAGACGAATTTTTTCCATTGAACAGAGTTTACGAAAAGGATAATTCGTTCTTAAAAACTTTGATGAAAACTAGTAAAAATTAGTAACAGCAAGTGCTTCATAAAAAAATGTGTGTAAATGCTTTTCGAATGTTTAATGAGTTGGATTGTAAACTTGGTTTCTTAATATAAATGTCAATTAAATGAATCCATCACCATTTGTTTAGTCTTAAGTAATAAATTTGCATAAATCAATCATATATTAATAAACATAATTTGAAACATTTATCTTTTAGTTTATGTTAGTTTGTAATTTGCGTATTTGACTTAATATTTAAGAACGTGCTTTTAAAATTGTTAAAATAGCAGCTTAACCTAAATAAACAAAAAAAAACTGTCATTTAAAAAAACAACAATCTCTTTGTAAACGTAACGAAACAAATATTGAATATTCCAGGACAAGCCACATAGTGATGAACCCCCCCATAAGCTGAAACCAATTATTGTCACCGAGAGTAAGATAATATCTTTGAAAAAGAAACAAGCCGACCTAGATGCGTCAAAGCGATCCGAGTCGCATAGTCATGGAAATAACAGCAGTAATAGCAACAGCAGAAATTCATCAAAATCCATACCAACCGCTAAAATTCTGCCCGAAGCTAAACGTACCCTTTCCGATCACATATCTGCTGCTGGCGGTATTACCAACACACCATCTACAACTACAACGGCTATAGTCAAGCCAGTCGTTAAGAAGTCATCAACGCCAAGCTGTCAGCAGATTGCCGCAAAGCCAACCAAGCTTCACGACTCCCCGTCAGAGGAAGAGCTTGATTATGACGACGAAGTTGTGCTGATGATCGAGGAAGATCGTCTACTTGCCGATACGCCATCTCCACCGCCGTCGCCTCGTCCACCGTCACCAAAGCCAACGGCTAGTAAAAGTTCCAAATCCTTCAGTTCATCAAACCGGAGAGTTGTGCTGAAGTCTTCACTATCATCCGCATCGCCGTCATCATCGTCTGCGGAGAGGAGGTCGAACGACGAAGCTCGTGGAGAAGGAAGAGGTGGAGGAGGAGGACGGGGACGTGCCAGGAACAAAGACTCCAACGATGAGAACTACCGTAAAGCGGTCTTTGACAGACTCGACAGGAAGATTGGTGTCAGCGAACCAGGTAAACGGAGAATCCAACGCATCGTCATGAAGAACTCATCCGGCGGCGGAGATTAACTAAAGCGATAGTATAGAAATGGTTTGATTACATTGCGTATATCTTTATTTTATGTTTGTTATTATATCTCCTCCGATACATTTATATTGTACACATATATATTGTATCAACCTACAATGCTTAAACATATAGTTTCACCTCCCACCCAGATCCCATTTGATTTATTTTCTAATTCCTCTGTTTACGATTAAGGCATTGACCAAGCTCTTATTATTTTCTTTTTTTATTGTAATATTTGTTTGCACTAGTATATGTTTGAACATGATATGACTCTTTTGCAATTATTGTTTGTAATGCTCTACATACAAAAAATTATTATATTTTCCAGTCCAAAAACAACAACAAATTCCAAAACACTTGACTAAAGACAAAAAAATAATAATTCTGACAATTCCACTCGTTATCCTTCCCGTTCCACCTAGACGCGTGTAATATAAAAGTTTGATGCGGAAATAGTGTTTCGATTTTATGAATTCGCTTTTTTTTAATTTTATAATTTTGCCACCATTTATTTTCTATTACCCCTTTTCCTACCTAACAATAAATAACAAAACAAATTGTGGAAACAAGAAAAAAATATTAAAGATAACAGTAAAATGTTTCGTGTTTGTTACAAAAAAATATAAAATTGTTTATTTCATTATTGCATACAGAAAGACAAAAATACATTTATTTTAGTTATTTTTTTTTTTAGTTTGTAAGTTTTATAGTTTTAGATATAGCTGTTAAGAACCAAACATAACAAAAGTTAACCCCACCCAAAAACATAAATAAAACAAAAAAAATGACTTTGCTGAAAATATATATTTTATTATATTTATCAGTGCAACAAATTTGCTTTCTTATTTAAAAAAAAAACACCCCTCTCATGCGACGCTGTGTGAGATTTGGTTATATACCTATATTTCGGTTTTTTTACAATTTTGTGTTTTATTTTTGTAATATGATTTTTTCTTCTCTGTAGTCTTCAATATATATATATATATATATATATATGTATTTTTATTTTATGTTTAAAAGATATTAGCCAGAGTAACGCAACAGAGACCACAGATCTCTAAAAAAAAATTAATTAAAGAAAGTAAAACGGAGCCTGCATTTCTAGATACTTAAAAAATAATAAAAATAAAAATGAAATTACAAGTGGAGAGAGAAATAACTTATGTTTTAAAAATTACAAAAAAGCAAACTGTTTAAGAGTTAATACCAAGAAATTAGATTCTAATAGTAAAACTAAAAAAATAATAATCACGTATTTTTGTTCAACAGTAGTTAGATATTAAATATTTTCAATGCGACATTGTGTGGAAGTAGCGCTAAATTGTAGACTAACTTTTAGATATGTTGTATATTTCTTTTAAGGGATCTTTAGTTTGAATTTAAGATTTTTTGTATATGATTATCTATTTCTAGAAAAGTTGTTGCAGTATGAATAATATCATGTTTGTTTTAACTTAAGATCACAATACATTTTATGTGGATTTGAACCGGGCTCCCTTTTGTGCAACCTGTTTGCTCTAGAAATTGAGTAGATCTGTGAATAATCAATCGGCTCGTACTTATTACACGTTTTGTGGTTGACCAAACTATGTCATTACATTTGCCTCTTGAAATGTGGTTGCTTTTTAAATTAAATAATCGAATACACACTTTGGCAGTGGGTTATTGGTTTGTGCATTGGACTACTATGGGGTCACTGGTTCAAATCCCGAAAGTGACAACTTCTAAGATTTTTTCCATCTCTTGCGAAAGTCATTTAAAATAAAACCAAACAAACGTCACGGGAAGCACACAAAAATTAAAAACGAAGCTAGGTTTGAGGCCCTGTATGGCCCGATATTTCATTTGCACTCTTGCAGACTATAAAATGATTGATAAACCTAAACAAGTCTTTCATGTTTTTGTGTCATTTTCGTTCGATGCCTGTTTCCAATTCTGTAGCGGTCTTATCTATCGTATAACACTTCCTGTATGGCCCGATATTTCATTTACACTCTTGCAGACCATAAATTGATTGATAGACCTAAACAAGTCTTCCATTTCGTTTCTAATTCTGTATAAGGTTATATCTGTCGTATAACACTTCGTCAAAATATCCACAGTCGAAAGAATGAATCATAATTGTTTTCCCAAATCCATTTTTTGCTCTTTGAGCCTTTCATCTGCTGCAAGTCTACCCTACTAAGCTTTTGAGATTTTTAATTCCAGTACATAATAAATAGTATATTTTTATTTCCAATGCTTTAAAATTCCGTGTGCTTATTAACACGTCATTGTTGCAAGTTGGTTGTTGACAAACTCGCTACCCACTTCGAACTTGTTGATATCAGCAAAGATTATAAAGTCATACACTGCATAAAAGAAAAATTGTTCTATGGCGGGTCGTACTGGCACATCCCGCCATATGTAGGGATCTCGTTTCTCATGTGTGCACGTGCACAACGCCCTCCCTTACCATGAAGCTGTTGAGCAAAAGTTTCTGTTAATTGTTCTCAATGCTCATCTGTATGGCTTTATAATCTTTGATATCAGCTAACTCACAAACTTTTTCGTTTTGGCATTTCAATTTCGTTTCAATTTGCATGCACACTTGCGAGAACATTAAAAGCTGTTTTATTTCTCACTAGGTTCTCCTGTTTTTTTTAAAATAGCTTAGATGTAATTAAGTTGCCTTTTATAACAAGCGCGTTATGGGCATTTTAGGTTTGTTCCTGTACGACACAATACGCCACGATTTAAACATTTTTTTGATTGACCTTTTCAAATCTCTGGTCGATTTTCGCAATTTTTAAAATAACGTTTGTGTGTTTTATGTGTGCAATGAATCATTTGTTATGTTTCTAATTGCTTGAAATGTTTCCATTGCTGTAAATACTGTGTGGCTGTGTCAATGGCTGTAACAACAGATTTCTGGTTAAAGATGGTGTTTTAATTGCCACAATGTATAGGTGTACTTTGACTAATCGTTCACAATATTTTGACAAAAATGCTGAAAACTTCAGACTTCAGAGTTTGAGCCGATTAACCTTGTTTCTTAGGGCTTGTTCAGTGGGATAACATTCTCAGCAGAGGAGTACTATTTCTGTCAAAACAATTGCTGAAGATCTCGGAGGGATTCATAGGTGGAAAAACGTCTATTATTTATAATTATCATTCGATTTGTTTTAAATCAGTTCTCTCACCTTTACACATGTTGTTCGGTGTTTTGCCAGAAATCGTTTACAGGCAATTTTTAACAGCTTTTTATTATTTTTCGTCTTTATGTCCAATGTTCAATATTTATTCGTTAATGGTAATGGTAACTCTGTCCCAATCATAATCGTCATTCTCCTGAGCACTTGCCTTAATTTTCTTGAAGTATATTCATGCTCATGTTTCTCTTGATTATTTATCGGGTCCTGTATGTTTAAAAAATGTTTAATAATGAATTTAATATATTTAATGTCTAAAGGGATATGAGAAAAATGGGATATCAGAAAAATCTCTTGGATAGGGATATCATTTCGTTTTCTTCACCTCAAATCATTATTAGTTTGACAGATCTAAACACCTTAATCTTTGAGTTATTGGTCTTTATACTTGATAAAGCTGATTTCGGTTCTGCTCCAAATCAATGCATGTATACGAAATAACAGCACGAAAATTAATCTATAACTAGCAGCTTTGAATAGTTTGGAGAGACAGTTGTGTTGTTAGATTCCCACCATGAGGAACAATGCCAATGGTGTTTGCCGTCATTTTGATAGAAACATTTTTGTTAGACTTATACTTTCTTTTCTTTATTTTTGGAACATGTATTCACGCCATATGAATTCAACTTCACTCTGGTCATAATATACAGCTAGAGATAAAGGTTATCCTTCCCCTTAACACTATTCTTTCATCTGTTAACAACTGTTTTCGGATAGAGAGTATTATATCAAAGTTTCATGTATACATTTGTTGCTTTTATTAACATTGTTTTCCAACATGATTATGAATGGTTTAAACCTTTATTTCCCTCCAATTTCCTTCCTATTGATTATGTTTTTTTTAATCGCTGCCACATTTCTCTATTTAAGTGTTTAAATATCTGGTGTTTTCGTCTCACACTTATTTGTTCATTTCATGGTGCTACACCAATTTGATAAATACGTCGACTTCCACTTATGTCTTAAAAAAAATCGAATATTAACTATCACTAACCCCTCAATCAATAGACTAAAACCAGTACTCAAGACATTTCACGCTAGAACTTTTAGATACAACTTTTTTGGACATACCTTTCATTCAATTACATGTTTGTATGTAAAACACTCAATACTATAGCACGCTTATTGCTGACATATTGTACACATTAAATTTATAAGTCCTTACCATGAATTGCTGTTAAAATTTGCCGTCGTTGTAAGAAGATTAATCCAAAAAATATCTCCGTGTAGCAAAAAACACTTCTCACAAATAAAACCGCCTAGACTAAGACAACAAAAGTATATCCAACCCACATCATGAGTTAAGCAAACAAATTTCATTCGTTGCTTTGTAAAATGTATTTAAATGTTTAACTTTTAATGTTTTAATTTTTTTAAAGATGTAAACTGTAATCAGCGATTAAGAAAGTGTATTAACCAGTAACTTACATTTTCCTCAATAAAATATATATATATATATATCATTAGTTATTTTAGATTTGTTTTAATTTAAGTTAGCCATACAATTAAAAATAAATAGTTATGCAAACAAATAACTCTAGATATTTATTATTAATAATTTTAACTACATATTTATACTTGTATTTTTTTTAAATGCGTGCGTGTCTTTTTCTCTCTCCTACTCTTTATTCATAACACTAAAATAGTTGTTAATGTTAAAGTGAAACTCTAAATACAAGATAATTCAATAAAATTTAAAAGAAACAAAAATTAATAATAATAAGATTATGCAAAAATAAAAACAAAAGAAAACATAAAATATATATACTACTGATAATTACAAAACAAAACAACCAAATGTGATATTTTTTCTCGTACTATAAAACCATTTTTTTATTTTTTTTACTACTTCTACATAGCCATATATATGTGTATGCATATATATATATTTATATATTTATGTATATATTTATTATTGATTAATTGATTATTGTGAATAGTGTGTGAATGTTGACTGATGCAGCCTTGAGGCTTCTTCATTTTGTTTATATAGTTTTACATTTTTAGGTTAACTATTTTTATATGAATTTTGAGTTTAGTTACATTCGAAATTTTTTTATTTATTTATTTTCGGATTTTTTTGTTCCAAATTTTTTTTTAGTTATTTTTTTTTATTCCAGATGACTTGTTATTTTGATGACAAGGATAAAATAGAGTGCGTTTTTAGTACTCAACAAACAAAAAAAGATAAATTAATAAAATATTTTTTATTAAAAAATAAACTGTGTTTCTCTTGGAATTCTCAGATTTTTTGTTGTACTTGTACTGAATTCTGTGTTGTGTTCTTTAATGAATTACAAAATTAAAATGCAAAAATACTGATTAGTATAAAACTGCAGAAAATATTCATATTTAGGTAGGCGGTGTATGTCTTCCCTCATCACACTTTTGCCAATATAGACCCTGCCCGGGGTTTACCTATGTGGTTGGTTCCTTCAACTGTTCAATGTTGTTAGTCCCTTTCCAGCGCCATTCTGGCACGCCTGTTTATAGTGTTGCTGTTTTTTTCGTGTTATCAAAACTCGCGCAAGTAAAATCCGTTTGGAAGAGACCAGTACCCGATGGTAACCACTTGCAGGTTGAAAAGAAGGACTTGATGTGTAGTCAGAGTTACAACCAATCAGAGTCTACCCTCGTTCTACAACACCCAACCAACTATCTAGATGTTATTGCAAACCTGAAAAGATTCATGGAAACTGTATTTTCCTAAGGTTCTAATTGACTAAGGCCTGAGCAGTTGTCGGTTCTGGCATTTTCATACTCTGGCCACATCCTCTTGGATGTTTTCAAGGTGGGAAGGGAATTTCACCTATATTTGGCGATAATCAGTGGAGGTTTGACAGACTGGTCAGCATGACAAATGCCGGTTGCTGATGCTTTCCACGCCACTTCATCAGCAATTGCATTGCCCTGTATGCCTTTTGTGTCCGGGGACCCAGCAGAGCTTTACATTATGTTGGACGTCAAGAACCTTAAGCTCTTCACGATAACCCTTCATAAGTTTAAATTTTATTTCGACAGCAGAGATTGATTTTAATGCAGCCTGACTGTAAATGATGATGGGGATATCATCTGGTGGTATCGCCACCATTGAGGTCGCTTTGGCTAATGCTTCACAAGCTTAGATTTTATTTCGACAGCAGAGATTGCTTTTAATGCAGTCTGACTGTAAATGAAGATGGGGATATCATCTGGTGGTATCGCCAGCAATGAGGTCGCTTTGGCTGCTTCTGCTAATGCCAATATCTCAGCCTAGAGGAAACTGCTGTGCCCACGGAGACGATAACTGCTGTTTAGCTTTAGTGTTTATGAAAGCTCCAACGCCTACGTCCATTTTTGAACCATCAGTATTGATGGATATGGTTTCATTTTCCAGTTTGTTCATGACCCACTCCTCTCTACTTGGAAAGATGCAGGAGAATGGTCTTTGAAAGTGAGGGTGAGGTAGCATGTAGTCAAAGTATACACCTAAGCCCAAATATCTGCTTAGAATTTGAGCTTGTCTCCTGAGTTCATAATTCAGCAGTTAAGCAGGCATAGAGGCATAGAGTGTTTGGTTAGAATTTAAGCGTGTCCTCCGCGAGTTGAGATGACTTATTTATAGTGGACTTTAGCCTGCAGATTCTTGCATGTAAAGGTCTAGCAATAGCAGATTAAAAATGATTTCCAGTCCCTCTAGTGGTATGGTTCTCATTACACTAGTAGCGACCACACATGCTATCCTTTGTAACTTTGTCATGTTTTTTGTGGAAGCATTTCATACGTCAATATAGGCCTTACAATGGCCGTGTACATACGTAGAATAATCTTGAAGTTCTGATCATGAATGTCAGCCAGATATTTTGCGCTACCGGATAGTTTGAGGGTAGTCCCGTCGATAACCGATAGGTCCAATATTGATATTTTTTCTCATTAGTAAAGAGAACGAGTTCTATTTTTGGGGGTTATTGCCAAGTCTGCATTGTTTTGTCGACTCGTGAAAAGTTTTTAGTGCATGATCGAGCAGCTCACTAATAGTTGTAAGAATTTCCATTTAACGAATATTGCTACATCGTCTGCATAGGCTGTGACTTCTACCTCATTGCATTGTAGCTTATTGAGCTTATAATGACGAGGATACGCAACAGAGGTGGTGCCCCATTGTGGAGTGCCTCTTGATGCAATTACCTCGAGATGTGTGTCTTCCAGGATCGCATTTATATTTATGTACCTGAGCATATTAGAGGTTGTATTGTTTTAGAGATTGGTCCACTTTACTTTTCACAAGGTTTCGCGGCTTGACTGCTCTTGTTTTCACATTATTGAAGGCTCCTTCAATGTCGGGAAATCTAGCGCAAGTATATATTCCTTCTCGTGAAGAGATATTTATATTATACTAAGAAGAAAATGAGTTGCTAAAGACGGTCTTTTAAAAAAAAAAAAAAAAATCAAAAGCTCTGTGAGCCGGAGTATTGGTGTGCATTTGCTCTACATGTAGCCATCATAAACATCTAATGAGTTTTTTTTTACCAGGCCTAAGTCGCTATAGGTACAGCTTGTTCTTGGTTGAATCTATGAATTTAAAGGCCGTAAATGGAGGATTAAAAAAAAAATTCGCTCAAAACGACAAAGTATTTTTTCACCCGCTTTTGATACAGCACATTCTCGGCCTTCATAGCCCGGGAAAACAGTTGTTTTTCGACGTTCTTTTATTCGTAGAAGATACGTGTCCTTTCTTACTGACGGCATACCATGTTATTGAAAAATACAAATACTATTAGTCCCACTTTTGCATCGTCAACCTCTATTGACTAGCAAACGTGGCTCTGACAACTCGTTGAGTCCGATCAACGATGTCAACCAATATCAGCCTATGATAAAGAGTTGAAGACTTATGGAAGATTGTGCCTCTGGTGTTGGCTCGCGAATTTCGCACAACCCTCTCATAAATAATATTAAAGAAGTCGCCTGAAAGTGCGTCCATCTCCTTGCCGAAATCCTTTCATGGTATCGAATGTTTCGGTTAGATCGTTTCGGACTTAGATGAATCAGAGATAAGTGTCCATCGTCATCCAACACGGACGAGCGAGTTTTAGCGGAATATCAATTTAAGACATGGCTCCATAGTTCGTTTCTATAAATGCTTTCGTATGTGTGGTGTGTTTACTTGATCTTTAAGGATCTGTCAAATGGTGATGATTTGTTCAGTTGTGTGCATCACACTGATTTTCGGCCCTTATCTTATCTTATGCTGTTTCTAAATGGTTTCAGGCTTTTTTTTTCTGAAATTCGGCTTGAAAATGGGTGGAATCTGAACATATATACTGAAGACAAAATATATACCAGTGACACACAGACGGGCGGATGGAAGGACAATAGCGATTCAGATTCGACCCATATACCTAACATTATTTCTATTAACATTATTTCTAAATTTATAAATTTGATATGAAAACTGATACACCACTATGCATCAGAATACCTATAAAAAGCTTCATATATTTTTAACGACAGATAATAAAAAAAAAACAAAGTAAATACCCATCCGCATACCCCCGTATTACTAAACGCTGATAAGTGATTAACTTTTGACATTTGCGTGAATATTTTTTATGGGAAAAACTGTAATGTAAGTCATGGATTAGGTAATCAACGTTTATTATTACAGGGGATACAGTTTTTGTATGGACGGGCTCAGTGGCGCGATGTATATTGCGATGAACTGCCGCGAAGAAGGTCTAGGTTCGATTCCCAGCCGTAGCAACACCTAAATGATTTTTCACTGGCCCTCCTCTCGTGATAATCTGAACGGCGAAACCGTTTTTGGCCAAGAATGTTTGAACAAGAGATTAAGATAATGACATTGACCATACATTAATTCCCTTTAACATTTAAAGGAGCACCCACATTTTGGTACGTTTTCTTAAAAACGCGTTTTTTAGTCAAATTTTCAAAAAAATCGTAAAAAAAAAAACAGTTTTACTCAAAATGCTGTTTTCGAACAAAATGCAAGTTTTGTACATTTTGTCTGTAAAACATGTAGAACAACACCAAAATTCGCAAAGTGGGTTGTATTCTTCTGGTGCGATTTTTTTTCATTAAAAAAAAACATTTCTTTTCACATATTCATGAATGTTCTCTGATGGAGCTGAGTTTTCTTTTATTAAGCCTGTACTTGCAGGAAAAAGTTGTGATGATAAAAAGAAAATTAATTTTCTCAACAAATCTGTAGTTTCCTGGAAAAGTCTTAAAATACAATGTTTCATGGCTAAATACAGATTAAGCTAAGTTACCCATTTTGAACCTTTGATCCTATGTTAGAGCCGTTTAAAATTTCGAATTGCAAATGATTTTATCCAAGGAATTTTCCCATTCAGCAATGTAAATTGTTTGTTGAATAGGAAAAATTCTCTGGGAAAAATAATTGCTGATATCTCTAAATTTTAATTTTTTTTTATGTCTGTTCTGCTCAGTGTTCTATTTCAAGCCTTTCTTTCCGATACAAAGTGCTTTCAAGATTCATTGAAATAGAGCAAAAGTTTAACGTATATCTTCCAGCTAGGATCAGATTGTTCTTTAAAAAAATCCGTCTTTTAAAGCCCCTGCAAACAAGAATATTACAAACAAAACTTAAGAACAGATTGTCCTTCTATATGTACAGTTTTCAAATGTTTATTCGTCTTATGCGTTTATCTCCTAGTTACAGCCCGTTTAACCAGAAAATAAAAAAAAATAACAAAAAATCTATTACATAATACTGCACCTACTTCTATTCAAGTATCCTAAGGATAAAGCGCAATTAACAAAGCTAATTTTGCATTGAGACGCCGTGCGCGTTTTTAGAAGATTGTCTTCATAAAGAACGATAACGCTCCTTGGTTTAGTTAAAGCTTTACTCATGCAACGTTGGGAACTGTAGACATATCCGATGAGGGTGCAACTGCATCGACTATCGCTGGAGCTTCTTCTTCATTGTTGTTAATATCGATTTTCTCTTCGACAATTATGGATGTTGACTCGTTAACTGTGGGTGTTGGTAGAACGGTAGGGGCAGACTCTGCTGTAGGTGTTGGTGGGGTTACCACAGTCTGTGGGACACTTTGGATTGATGTTGCTTCAACTGAGGTTGGTTCTGGAACAGGTTCTGCCTTTTCTGTTGCAACTTCCGCTGGTGTCGATGGTACTTGTTCTGGTGCAGGTATTGTGATTTCAGTTGGTGGAACTTGTTTTTTTGGATCAGGTGATTCTCCACTTGGTGTTGCTGGTTTAAGATCGACTGCTTCTGTAGCATTTGCTGTGGGCTCGACTTTGGCTTCAATTGTCTTTTGCTCCGATGTGGCTGCAAGTGTTGATGTTTCTGGTGTTTTTTCTATTACTGCATTAGTTGTGGGTGCTGTTGCAGGTGCCATTGGTTTGCTTACTGCTTCTACAGTTGGTTCTGTAATCACAACCTTTGGCGCTTCTTCGACTTTAATCTCAGGTGGTTTCTGATCCGTATTGACTGGGGCAGCTACTGGCTTTTGTGCGATAGGCTTTACAATTTTCGGTTTTGAATGGTCTACTGATTTTTGCTTAGAGGGCGTTGGTGATGCGCTTACAGATCTTTTTTTATGATCCAGAATCACAGAAGTTGCTTGAGGTGCGGGGCTGACACTGCGGCGAATTTCATCCTGCTTCTGTTCCAAAATTTGTCGAATTTCCTTGATGGGTTTTAACAGAAAAACTGGTACATCCTCGTCGCGATGCTGGAATAGGACTTCCCCTTCGAACTCGACAAGCTTGTGCTTACGGGCACGCAGTAGAATACCAACGACTTTGTCAGAGATGTATGTGTAGATCTATTTAAGAAATAGTATATGTTGTTATAAATGGTTGAGGTTTTTATAAAATTGAGTTCTTACGTTGAACAGCTCTCCGAAGGGAATGACTTTCATGCTGGGTTCGTCTTTCACATTGTATCCCTCTGAGTCAATTATTTGACAAAGTTCCAACATTTCCTTGAGCACATGAATATTGGCCTTTTGACCACGCATTTCAGTTAAGCTACCAGCTAAAGGTCTAGAAAAATGCATTATTATTACGAAATAAAATAAAAAAGTCTTAACTAGTTTGCAACTTACTTTCCATATTCACCCTTGTTGAATGTTGGCTTGGGGAGGCCGCCAGATTGTGAGAATGGATTTAAGTGCTGTGATTCCTGGTGCTTTGTAGCAGCATTGTTAAACATTGCGACTTTGGATGAAAGTGGTGAATCCTAAAAAATAATATATATATATATTACAACAAAGGCAAGGTTATTTATTTATGTTTAACAGTTTGTATAGCTTTGTCCATATTTTTATTTTTGTTAAATTTGTCCATAACGATACAAAAAATTTTGAATTTTAACGAGCTGCAGAATAATAACTCTATAAAAACTTTCATTTGAATTTGAAATTTTGATGAATACACAAGTTGACGGAAAATTGTATGATCCCTTGAAATTTTAAATTATGTTACAGTTGTCTTTTACTATAGTTGTTTAATAATCGAATTCCTAAAAGGCCGCGAAATCTAACACTACCTCTCTGTATAAAATTTTAGAAAACAATTGTTAATGTATGTTTACATTCGGAATTAAAGTTGTTGCCCAATGCTCCAAAGCGCTCAGTTCTAAAAGATCCTTTTCAATATATTTTTTGAGCATTTCAATTTTTGGAGTCGGGCCCATTAGAATTAGTGAATTAAAGATAGGATAGTTTTTCTAATATATTGAACCAGCTCGTGACTTCACTAAACACTACTGCTACGATTTCATCGACAAAACTTATGACATATTGCAGCCAAAGTTGTGTGAATATCTAACACGGAATATCGAAGAACGGCGCAATACTGTATGAAAATACAACGTCGACTGCAATTGCAAGAAACCAACAAGAGTTTTACAAAAATATCGCAAGCAATTAATGTGCAAGGCCTGTCACAACAAATTTATTGGGTTTTTCCTGGCCACTCTGGTTGGAGAAAGAATGCTGACGGATTTTTGAAGCCAAAAAAGTAGACGGTAGGCTAGAAAAAGCTGCCATTAGGCGCCGGCTTTCCAGGAATGGTATTCGTATGTTTAATCCAAATGTAGCTTAACAAGACTGCTAGAGTTGTACCAAGCCAGGGGAGATGATTTGAAAAATACATTCTTACATTTCAACAGCCATATTTGCTCGGGTAAAAGTATGGCTGAGCATCGTTAGCCCGATCTTAAAAACGCGACCTCTAAAGTGGGCCACTTACAGTGGCATTAGCCTCCTTAAATTCGCCTAAAAGATCCTATCTGCAGTAACATATGAACGCCAAACCAACCTGCTCCTAAAAAAATTAAGGTGTGTAAACCAAAACCCATAACCTATTCATCATTTAGCATTTTTAAATTTGAGCTTTGCAAAAGTAAAGTTCAGTGTTAGTTCCCTATCCATACATACTATAAAACTGGTTGTCAAATATACATACTAACCGCGGAATAAATTTAATTTAGAGTTGAATCATGAAGCAGTTCTTCAGTGCAGGACTAAATTCAACTTCGTGTGTGATTATTTCATTTGGTAGCACTCATGATTTATCGCTCAGTTACCAGCTGTTCAGTTTTTTTCTTTTTTTAATTGAAATGGTTTTGTCGCGATCTTACAAGTCTCTTTCTTCTTTAAACAGTTAAAATCTATATTTTAATTTTTTTTTGTCGCTGAGATCTGAATTTATCACACATGTATTTTTTTTCTAAAAATTTAATTAAATGTCCGCAGTACCCATCGTTGTTTTTTATCAAACCCAATGATTTCGCATTAAAAGTTTTTTTTTGAATATATGTATAACAAATTTACCAAACAAATTTTTTTTTTAATAAAAACGGCCCAAAAAGTGGGCGTGGCTGGATATGAGGACTATATATGTTGTTCAGTCACTTTTTTGAAATTCTCAACCGTTTGGCCAAAAATAATGTTTTTGTAAAAAGTGGGCGCGGCAGTTGGCGGATTTTGAAAATTTTTACACTTGTTCTAACAGCACGTACAAGGATCACATGTACCAAACTTCGTTATACTAGCTCCATATTCAAGGCCTCAAAACCGGTGACCTGCAGACGGATGGACGGACGGACAGACAGACATGGCTTAATTGACTCAGCTAGCGATTCTGAGTCGATCCATACAACGACTTTGAGCTAAATTATTTCTCTATGTTAGAAACTATGTAGCAAAACTAATATACCCCTATGCGATAGGGTATACAAATTTTATCATCTTTCTAAAACATCTGATCATTTTATCCCAGTGTTAACTCACCGGGCTCAGTGGCTTGATAGTTAGGAGTAGGTGCCGCCATCGTGCAAGAAGGTCACACGCACACATGAATGGTTGTGAGAAGGCTAGGCCTGGGTACTAAAAAGCCTTTCGCGCCAAAAATTTGTAACATTTTTTATTTGTTAACTCACCAAACTTGCTAGATTAACTCGAAGTTAATTCTGGGTTTAAACTACTTTCCCGAGTTAAATCGGGTTTAATCTAAGATGAACTCGCACTGAAAAACTGTGCCCAAAGTTTAAAAATGATTAGTCCTTGCTTGAAAAAAATTTTGGAAAAAATCTTCACGAATGGAATAAAAAACTATGAAGCTATGATCGTATACTACAAATCCCTTCTGTTCGCAATGCTACGTACTATTTTCGCACCGAAAAATGAATTATAGTTCAGCCTCTAAAGTAAGGTACTTTTTTTTTTCATTCACTTCCGGATGGCGAAAAAAAGCATTAGTCAACGTTCATGAGTCAACACACACTCAATGGGTATGTTTCATTATAAATCAGCCCACCAAACAAACGATGAAAATTTCAAAACAAATTCCCCACAAATGAAAGTCGTCATTTTGCTTTGGAACATTAAGAAAATGCACTTGCTGACATTTCCCAAATATCATGATCATAAAATTGCCGAGTGTCCGTCCGTCTGTGCATTAAACCTGTGCCTCATGTTAGAAATAATTAATTTGGAAATCTCTACCAAAAATTTCGTGTCACTTTTCGGCTAATTAATTTGAAATTGTAAAAGCACACACGTGAACGCTAAAGAGGTTTAGAGTAAACGACTCGGCGTTATTTCCCTTTTTTTTCATTAATGCATTTTGTATGCCAAGTTTTTTTTTGTGAGCCTGTTTCTTGTTTAATTAAGTTTGACCTTAAAAAATCATTTATCTGTCGCGCCCGTATGTCTGGCTGTCTGGGGGATAAAGGAAAACTACTAAGACTTGATGGCGGAAGCCTTTTTGTGTTAAAAAATAATTGATGGTTATGTTTGGTGATTATTGTTTCATCCTGACGATGTTATTTTATATCTACATATGTAAAATGTTTAGATTTTGGCAGATCGAATGAGAATATATTTCTTTGAGAACTTGGCGACAGTAATTTTCTTTTTTCTTTCTGATTTATTTGATGATTTTTACTAACCATTTATTAAGTATTCACTGCTTTAGTTTTCACTGATCACTGATCTTATGTGCCTGATTTAATAGTGCTCGAGAACAAGGTGAATAAATCGATGCAGGGTTTCAAAATCATTCAGACTTGCAGAACTGAGTGTATAAAGTATCAGCTGAGTGCATATTTTTAGTGAGTGAAAATTCAAGCAAATGCATTGGATTGATCCTTACGAAATTATTGGGGGTTTAACTTTTGTGTTGTTTTGAATTTTCTTAAAATAGCCGGGACTAGAGATGCTTGTGCCGGTTCGACATCAATCGCTGAGTCACGTTGGCATTCCAATGTCAAATAAAAAGGAAACATCTGACGTTTTGGTATTTATTCAAGTCGAACATCAATGGTTTTCAAATAACAGGGTGTTAGGGTGTATAGGTATCAATGTTCTTAACAATTAAGTTTTATCCAATTCTTGCAGAATTTAAATTTGTCATATAAAATTATTTGTGATTTTATACTGCTCTCATCCTAAAAGGGAACTATGATTTCGTAACAAAACCTAACATTACGATATTAGAGAATGTGTACGGAGCTAGGGGCTAAATACAAAATGAAATATAAATGTTTTTCTCTTCTATGAAACAAAATGGTGGGCACACCAATCGTAGAGTTTGTCAATAAGTTTTTTTATTATTTACGTTTAGTTTACTTATTTAATGTTTAAAAGAATATCTCTGTTAAAAATACAGATCTCATACCTGTTAAGACTAGAAAAAGAAATCAAACCGAAGTACAGATGGTTAGCTCTGTTTTGATTGAACACAAACTCACTTAAAAATCTCAATAGGACAGCTGATCACTATATACCGAGTGAGGTATAGACCAGAATAGTCACTTCTGCCACATGAAATATGAATTAGAGAAGTTGCAGTACAAATATCATGGTTAAGTCAGGGAGAATTTCACGGAAGCATGGAAACTGTAAAAATCATTGAGAACTTTTAGGCGATTAGGGCAGTTCAAAGTCAAACCCAAAAGAGCTTGTTGTATGGCAAGGTCATTCAGCTCTAGTAAAAACACTACAAGAGTTAAGGACCGCCCAGAATGCGTGTCTGTAGCTGGTATCTTGTGTCGCTGTCGAATGAGATACATTTCTTGCATGAAGGTGTCCTCCATTCACCTTCAAGCTACAGATTCCCGAAAATACACATTATGAAGGCGCTTACGGACTGCCTTGTTTTTAACTTCGGACTCAGATTCAAGCTTTAGCTACAGATACTCATTCTAGGAGGCCATTTAGTGTGGGCAGAATATTTAAAACTCGATTCGTTATGGTTCTCAAAATTAAGACTTTCAATAGGTAATTTTCAGGGCACTCCAAGTAAAGTTTGATGAATTCGCCACCAAGACTATGCGATTTGATGTAACGGTATTTTTTAAAGGAAAGGTATATGCTTATGAGCTAACTACAGTTCCTGAACTTAAAGACGAGCCTTTGATGAAATCGAGTCTTCTTTATTAATTTCTTAATAGGAGTTCATAGTGGGTCACCCTTTATTGGGTAATTTATTAGAGGACTATTTCAGGCAAAACAAAAAAGTCAATTTCTTCGGGTAATCTTTATACAATATTGAGAGTTATTCTTTACATTTCTTTTCTAAATACTATTTCTTTCAAATGATAATCATAACTGCGGCTAATATGGTCCAGTCTGTAGTTCCAATAATCGATGAAGCTATGCAGGTCATTTTAAGTTACATTTGGCCAATGACGCGAGTAATGTTGAATGTTGTCTATCAATTTTCCAATTTTAGTCGGATTTTGAAGTAGATTTTGGACATTACGTAGGGCTACGTAAAGGAAAAGTCGATAGTCGTGATATCAGCATTTCACATGATCTAGGCGGCCAATTCACTAGCACCAATTGATCTGGAATCAATTGTCGTCGAGATCAAATAGTCAGTTATTCCGGCCGTATAATTTTGTATGATATACGCACCGATGATTAAACCAGCTAAACCAAAATAAACCGTTGTTTTGTCTGGATGTCATGTTGCTTTTCAGTCAGATACGCCTTTTGCCGTAGTCATAAGCAAAAATTGGGCCTTATACCTAAACGACAATTCAAGGTGTTGTTTGCCGAACGTTTCTCGCCCATAAACCCTATGTTTCATGGCATGGCCAGTATGATTTTGAAGGCCGGTCTGCTTTAGTTCTTGAACGAATTAAATGTTGCCTATCAAAATTCCGAGATACGCCTTTTTTTTTGCAAATGACAAGACAAGGTGTTGCACAAAACTGGCCAAGCTGTTAAGAATGACGACAACTAGATTCAACAAGGTCGCGGTGACGTATTTCTGGATGGTCTCTTGATACGGTCGTGTATAATCCAATAAGGAAAATGAGGTTGAACTTTAGATATATTTCTTTACTCATTGTGATTTCAGTAGGCGGACCATAAATTGCTATACGCACATTTTCGTAATACAGCTGAAAAATTTGCATTTGATTAAGTGGTTTGAGGAATTGGATTACGAAAATAATGCATTGGCGAGTGCCCAATGAAAATGAAATATTTGGCATTTAAAACCCATACAGGGCCTAAATCTAGCTTCTCATTTCATTTGTGTGTGCGAAGTTTTTATTTTTGCCCTAAAGAAGGGGACCTCTTTTTTAACGACAAATCTAAATGGCTCATGAACCCTGCCCAAGAAGTGTGGAATCAGTTTTTCGAATCAGGAATAAACGACATAAACGATTGTTAACGATGGTTATTGACCACATACTAAGGACCATATTGTGAATGTCGATCGATTATCTTCTCGCTACGTGTCGACCAGGTCGATCGATTTTGGGTTTGGAATTGTCTAAGATAATCGACAGAGATCTTGACTACTGTAAATAAAAATTGATTGATTGTTGTGAATCCAAACATCTTTGATTTTGAGATATTTATTTTCATTTGTCGACATGTCTTCAAAGATGGTTATTACATTATAATTAAATCAATTAAAAAGTATTAAACAAAAAAATAAATAAAAATAATATAAACAAAATTAACGATTGTAGGTCGATAATTATAGACCACAGTTTTACACGCAATTCTTAAATTCACAATCGACAGTCGTCTATAGATAAATGTCGGTTATTGATCGCATATCGACACTTGCATTTGGGAGCCAGTTCTTTTTTTTAACACTATCAGATCTGTGTCGTAGTGAGCTTATTACAAGATGCATCTACGAGCAGAGATTTGCCACAGCATATAATATGTATCCACAGGCTCATCAATTATAGACCACAGTTTTACACGCAATTCTTAAATTCACAATCGACAGTCGTCTATAGATAAATGTCGGTTATTGATCGCATATCGACACTTGCATTTGGGAGCCAGTTCTTTTTTTTAACACTATCAGATCTGTGTCGTAGTGAGCTTATTACAAGATGCATCTACGAGCAGAGATTTGCCACAGCATATAATATGTATCCACAGGCTCATCATTTTGGGCATTTGTTAGCAGGACATAACAGAACATAGAAGTTTTTTAGTTAAATAATACTAACAAATCAATAACCGATTAAAATTACAGTTAAGCTATATTAAACAAAAGACTATTTATTACGTATCTAGCATACAATTTCGCAGAGTGTTTTTCAAACTATTTTTACTAACATGCGTTCAATTACATTGTTATTTTTATTGTAAACTTTACTCACGCAACTAATAGCATCATGCATACCAGGTATATATAAAATAAAAAGGTATATGTAAAATATTTAATCTACGCAGGTTATAGGAACCTCCCCCGGAGGAGCATTTATTTGTCCTGATAATACTTAGTGTAGGAAAACCATATCATTATTAAGTCTACGTTGAGACAGAGGTAACAACTGTAGTAGTTGAATTTGGAGGCAAAATTTGTGCATCATTCCATGGAAGTCCTCGCAAAGCAAATCATATGAGTTTACGTTGCACTGCCTCAATTATATTTGAGTTAACTTCATAGTAGGGCTCAGTGGCGCGATGGTTAGTGCAACACCTAAATGATTTTTCACTGGCCCTCCTCTCGTAATGATCTGACAAATCATCCGAGTAGTATCAATTGTCATGAAAAGCTTATCTCAACTTAGCCGTTCGGATTCGGCATAAAACAGGAGGTCCCGCCATCGTGCTAAGAAGTACAGACGCACACATGAATGGTTGTGAGAAAAAAAGCTAGGCCCTGGGTACTAACGAGCCTGTTGCGCCATAAATTTATTTATTTTTTTTCATAGAAGGGTGCCGAAACTTGTAAGGCATTCTCCAAATGAGAGCGAACTAGACAGTTATAGAGCGAAAGGGTGACATAAGGGTCATTAAACTCTTTTGACCACCTTTTCAAAAATCCCAACATGAAGTTGGATTTATTGACAATAACGTTTGTGTGTTTATTTAACTTCAACTTAGGATCAAAATAAACACCAAGATCTTTAAAAATGTCTACACGACAGATAGTGTGCTCGGACAGAGTAAAATTAAATTTGGATGGAACGAGTTTTCGTGAAAATGTCATATGCTGGCACTTAGTAGGGTTCAAGTTCAAACGATTTTTAAGACACCATATGGTAAAACTATTTAAATCAGTTTGCAGTGAAAGCGAATCGCTTAGATCTCATACATATTTGAAGATTTTCATGTTATCAGCATATATCAATATTTTGCTCTATCGGATATAAGGTCTTGCATCGTTAAAAGCAAGTATAAATAAGATAGGGCCTAAATGACTTGATACCTTAAGGTACTCCAGATTTGGCAACAAAAGGGTTGGATTTAGAACCACTAAATTTAACTTAATAATTTCTCAATGACAAATATGATTGAACCCAGTTCATGAAAACTGGAGGGAATCCATTTGCCTTAAGTTTAAAAATTATGACCTTATGTGTTAACTTATCAAAAGCTTTGGAAAAGTCTGTGTATATACAATCGACTTTTTTTTTTTTCCAAACTATTGGAGCAATGATGCATAAATGTTAAGAGATTTGTGTTCCTTACAGATAATGTTTCGACAAACGAAGACCAATTTATCACAAATAAAATGTTCGAATTGCTAAGGGATACATGATAGTTTTGAGATAGGTCTATGGCGTAATAAATGCATTTTTCCACTATGTTGGGAATACTCCTGTGGCAATAAAACTTTTAAACATATACATAAGGTATGGCAAAAAAGCATCTTTGCATTGCTTTACGACTATTTTAAATACAAAACATTCATCAACTAATTTTGGAAACAAAACCAATGACAAAATCAATGAAAACCCTTCTGAATCCATTTACACCTCTAACTAAAACATTTTCTCCACATCATATGCAGTAATGCATATTCCAATTTTAACCTCATCTGGGAAGTGTAACATTTTCTCTCTCACCCATTGTTCAGCGAATACCTGGTTATCTTTGGACGTGTTTTTCTCCAGCTTCAACCTAGGTTTTGCATTTTTAACAATTACTTTTCACCGGCATCGTGGCATGGGATCTTTAATTAGTTCAAGACAATCTTTCAGTGAACTAAAATGTAAAAATGCTAATTTTTTTCTAAATTAAATTTGACTTTCTCCGTGTGATGTATGTGTGTATTTGATTTCATAAGAATATGTTAATTTAATAAGAAATTCACTTAATTTTGACAATGATATATTGGAAGCCTAAGAGCTGTTTTAACTGCAGTTATAAACACATAACAGAGGAATACATTAGGCCTCCTGCAGTTTCCGTGTTCGCCGTCATGATGAAAGAATCTCTGAATTGCTTTAAACAAAAATCTTCTTCTTGATTTTTTTTTTTGAACATTTTTCTCAAGTTCATCATCATCCACATGTGAATATTCAGTTCTTGTGTGGTGGGTGAAAGAAAAAAGCAACAACAAAACAATAATGGATAGGAATTCCTGTTGTATGTGCACTATATACGTATTTTAGTTATATAGTTTCATAAAAATTTTCTTTTGGTTTTTTTAAGTGGGAAATAAATTTTAAGATTATTTTGATTTTAGTTGTTGCTTTGTATTTTTTCGGTTGAGAGCCGAGAGATTTGTTGGGTATTTTTTGCAATTTGTTTGTTTGAATTGCAAATATTTGGCATTCGAAATAGTTTTGGAAATAGTACATGTATGTACGGTACAAGTAGATATATTTATGTATTTAAATAATAACAAAGAAGCGTTTTTATGATAGCGATGATGTACCAAGAGTAAAATTAGGTAACTAAGCAAGAATAACAAAATTTTCTTCAATTTTCAAAGTTTATTAACATTGTCGCCCAATAGCATAATTGAAATTTGGAGAAGATAATGGTTCATAAAAATTTGATTCAAGTTTCAAATACCATGATTCTGCAAGTACAACTGGAAGATGCCAGGTATTTGAAATATCGAAAGATAAACAGGTCATAACTCCGTGGTCACATAAATATAACAAATATCAGTGTTTTTTTTTATGATTTGCGCGCACTCAAGGGGTAATGAATACAATTTAGCACAGTGCAGGCGTTAAGGAAATTCGGGATAAGAAGAAAGGAGATACCGATGCACATTGGTTTTAAATGCCTGTTAGTTATAATTGAAAGAAAAAACAGAGTTTGCTAGCGCATTCTACATTCGTGTTGTTCGGTTTATGTACGAATCTCTATATTTCAGCGTTCCTCCGAATATAGGCTTGAAGGTAAACTGATTTGCATTCATACCGTGACGAGTATTGCGGCTGAATTGTTGAATGGGAGGAATGAAACTGTCTATTTCATAATAGCGATAAAACAATGTAAGGCAGGAGATATTTCGACGGTGTTCAAGCGAAACTAAAGAGTTCTGTATTCTAATGTTTTCTATAAGTTTTTTCGCACACGTTTGAATCCAATCTAGGAGGTGCAATGTTGTTTTTGGTGCACCCGACAAGATGTGGGCGTTAAACTCAAGTTTTATATATTGTGGCCAGATCAGAAGGGGTGAAATATTTTTTACATCGATTAAGGAAACCTAGACATTTCGCTGCGTTTTTTGGTCATTCTAACGTAAGTCGTTACTAACACACATACCTAGCATGGAAAGTTTTTCGGTTTCTTTGACGTAAGTGCCATTCATGGATAATGGCTCTAGATTTTGGTTTTTCAAAATCATTGTGTTTTGGAAGCATTAAATTCTGCTCTGTTGGATTTACCCCATTTGATAATGCTGTCAAGGTGGGAATTCAATGAGCTTAACATATGTCGGCGTTTAGATTCCACTTTCGAAGATGAGGGACGTGGACCTGAAAACGAATATGAGAAGCTGAGAGTACTGTCATCAGCGAAGGAATGAATTGGATTAGAAGTTGCAGGCAGGAGATCATTTATAAAAATGAGAAAGAGAAGACAAAACTGAGCCTTGAGGGACACCAGCATTTATTTGGTGACTTGCAGACTTGAAAACGTCCAAAACAAATTGAATTGAACGTTTCGAAAGATAATTTCTAATCCATAGAAAAAGTTTTTCATGGATTCCAAATGTACGCATTTTCAACAAAAGGGCTTGATGCCAAACCCTGTCAAATGCCTTATGCTTATTTGTTAAAGAAAAAAAAAAAAAACGACTCTTTGGTTAAAGGATCAAGCAATCGCGGATGATAGGGCGCTTATACTGAATGACTGAAAGCAACGTGCACAGGATTGAAGAGGATGCAAAGCATCTTTGTCTCGAAGCCCCCCAAGGTAAAGTAAGTGAATTACATACCAATGGAATAACTTAAATCAAGGTCGGACTTAAATGAACTTTACATGTTATTTAGCTTGGAATCTACTTCCGAATATGAGGGACGTGAAATTGATAGCAAATAAATCACATGTCAAGTACAAACCCTAAGCAAACGTTGACAAACGGTTAACTAGTTACCTACGTGTTGGTCACTTTTTTGTTTCACTGTACCGTATGCATTCGCAGATCAAGTGTAAGAACCAGTGAGAACATCCTATTAACCTCGGTCGCCTATAAGACCCCTAAACCGTTCAAGTATAGCGAGACACACTTTTTCGTTTCTTGTTTTTCTCATGTTTTCATATTTTCCCACTTGAATCTAGTTCATGTACCCCTTTGCGGCTGGTTCAGACATTAAAAGTTCAAATAAAACCAAATAGCCTCTCACACAGGTTTTTGTGAAATTAAAAATGATTGTCCATCACGTGTCGTTATAAATCGTTGTTTTTGCAAATATTCCTCAAGGTGACTTCAGCATTAGCCAATCAACAAAAGCTAAAGAAAAAAGAGAATTTCTTCTTCAAAGAATTTGAAAGTTTTGGTCATTCACGTAGTAAACCATTGTCAACATCGGAAGTTTAAGTTTTTTTGTGTGTTTTTATGAAAACAACTTTTTTTTTGTTGAATAGATATTTTTTCCAAAAGGAAGAGAAAATCTTTAAAAAAAAAACAGCATATTGTAGTAGTGGTCGTCGGTCATGTTGTTCTTTTCTTGATTTTTATTTATTTCGGTCGCATGCGAATCACTTGTTTGTTTGAATGAATGAATGCGAAGACGGCCACGATCACGATCACGACCACAACGATGACACTTCTGGGCGCTTATAAACGGAGCGGCGGTAACGATTGTGACGGTCATTGCCAAGAATTTTCCCCACTGGCCATTACACACACATATATGCTGTCGAAAGAATTTGTGGATATGTGTACAAACGTTTATAAATTTATATGTAATTTGTTTATAATTTCGCATAAATAATACTCGTACGTTAGCCACTGCCAAATGGCAAACAATTTAAATTTCAATTCAAAGTATTTTCGTGGGATTTTAGTTTTGTGATTTATTTGCAACAGATTGAAATACCAAAGCACCGAGCGACACAGTACGATGCCACTTGTCCATTTTATTTTGTGGCATGTTGGTATAGGGTGCTGTATTTATAGAATATATAGAATAGGTGGTAGCAACTTATATTGTGTAAGTACAAATTGTCGCATGTCACTGTAATGACAAATTGAAATGTTACTGGGATATATCCGCATATTCAAAGGTACCTGCAATCGTATGGTTCATTTTAGAAAGTTTTTTTTTGAGAAATGCGTAACTAATTCGTAGATTCATTCCACTTCGCATTAGTTATTAGCAGATGATGCCGTCTTTCTATTGAGTGTGTCGAGGAATGTCGTTGAATTTTTGTCACTGTTACAAAATTACATTGCGAAATAAAATTGTTTGGTATTTATCATTTTTGGCATCAATGTCAAAGTGATTTCCTGAATATATCGAGAGATCTTTACTTAATGAGATAGCAGTTGGTCGTGATTGATTATATTCATCGAAAAAGAAGGCTGTAGCGTATTATATTGACCTTACTTTACTAACTTGACGGGCTGAGTGACGCGATGGTTGGTGCGATGAACTACCGAACAGAAGGTCTGGGTCGATTCTCAGTCAGAGCAACACTCAAATGATTTTTCACCTCATCCGAGTGGTATCAATTGAAAAGAAAAGCTTATCTCAACTATTTTCGGATTTGACATAAAACGTTAATATCATGTTACTCTGATTAGCCTGCATATTTTATTGTTGCCAGCATATAATGAGCTTCCTAGCCGTAGATTAATCCTTAATTTGAATTGAAGCGAATTGAGCGACTAAATGTTAATGGCATTGCCAAATCGTATGCCAATTTAAACTTTCTTCAAAGGTTTGTGATACCTGCTTTTGTCCTACTGATATTTTTCCGTTTTTCGAAGTTTTTTAAGGTAGGGTTACAGTGAAACGGGAAAACATTACTGTTGTAATATTTTACATAACAGGAAATTAAAAAAAGTGAACAATTTCTCATGGAATTTTTATTCATATTTGGGTCGATTCCAAACCAACTTAAAAGTCATTAGTTAACGAAACCCTTTTTATCATTTCAATTAAGTGACCCTACCAACATAAACATATTCCATGTGCCATGTACGCGTACTCACGTGCAGGTAAATTTGAATATTTGATGCAAATCTTCAAAAAATCGTTCGCTTACTGAGAAAATTGTTTAAAGCTTTGTTAATTTTTCTCTATTATCTTCAAGCATAATTTCGTTATAATGAAAACTGTTACAGGAGTTTGACAGAAACCAACAAAATTAATTTTTTTGTTTGTATATGATTTTTTTATATGATATTTGTTTATAACAGTTTTGACTGTTTATTATGACTGTATATTCTATTTCAGCTAAACTCTGTCTTCTGGAACGTGAACTTGTAGGACAAATGTCAGAAAATCGGCACCACTGCCTAGATCTCATATAATTAAGTAAAATAACATGAAAATAATATTTGTAGCGTTCCTAGACGTTGAAGGTTTTTTAACAAACCTAATTCAGAAGCGATAACTAGGGAACAAATATTGTTCGACGTCAGTTTATCACTTACTTGGAAACTTAATAAAATTGGTGTTAAATAGCCGGATAATTATCAGTTATAATCTACATCCATAGAGGGCTAAGTGGCGCGATGGTTAGTGCGTTGAACTGCCGCGCAGAAGGTCTGGGTTCGATTCCCAGCCTTAGCAACACCTAAATGATTTTTCACTGGCCCTCCTCTCGTGATGATCTGACAAATCATCCAATTAGTATCAATTGTCAAGAAAAGCTTATCTCAAATTCGGCGTTCGGAGTCGTCATAAAACAGGAGGTCCCACCAACGTGCAAGAAGTACACACGCACACATGATTGGTTGTGAGAAAGCTAGGCCCTGGGTACTAACGAGCCTGTTGCGCCAAAAATTTGTATTTTTATTTTGTATCTCCATCTCTCGTACAGAGGGAGTCATATCCCATCTACTTTGCAACCTAGTAATAATAGAGCGTATACTCCTCCTAGGCGCAGAGCGATACGCATTCAGATGTTGTCTGAAAGTTAACCCTGACAAAACCGGTCATATTTTCCTGTAACAACAGGATTCCGATTGTTAGAAACCCTTTAGTGAAAAAAGAAAGGGTGTCTTCAGAGCTGACCGAAATTGGAAAGTCTGCTTCGTTGGTAAACCGCAAGATCCTTCAGGTATTTAAAATTATAGTCTAAGTGAACTGGTGCCAGCGGTTACGTTCCAACCCAACTATAATCATACGCGAATGGAAAATATGCAACAATGGAAGTCTAATTATCAAACAAATGATGTATTCCCGTACAATATATTTTTTACTGATTTTTATTTTTCCTTAGCAAAACAAAGTATGCAATAAAAATCTGTAAGATTCAGTTAAAATATTCTGTACTAGAACATAGCAAAGATATCTAAAGTGCCTGGTAGTATCTAGGTTAGTGTCACTTCAAATCCTGTTATGTCCATGACTTTTTCCAACTCTACGTGTTTATCAATTGGGTCAACGACTTAATCAAATATTCGACAGTTTCTAAGTAAAGGAAATAAGATAACTAAAGCAAATCAATAAGAAACGAGAAGATTTCATTCGTAAGAGAATGGTTCATGACAATCAATTCTTGTATTAAACTAGGTAACATAAACTGTTTGTCGGTTTACTTTAATGGTCACTGAGTGTACAAAAACAGGGCCTTAGTTTTATTCATTTTCACCTCCCGTTCAAATCATTCAACTAGCGTTCAAATCATTCCCTTTTTTCTAGGATCATGAAGGTTATTTTCAATTCCACTTGCAAAAAAAAATAACTCACTCAATACTTCACTTACCACAACAAAGCGCAGCGCCCCGAGTTCATGCGATACGTCAGCCATTTTTAATTCGAAAATTAAGTGTTTAAGAACCGTTAAAATATCCTATTTATTCACAACGCAGCTGTAATGAAATGCTGCCAAATAACTATTATATCACACTTGTGTACTGAAATTCAAATCTGGTTCGACTATGGATTACGAGACACAGGTGTCGGAGAGAATGCGATTAAGTAACGATATCGTCTTTGAGCTCACGTTCGTATCAAATAACGATTTGTGTGCACTAATCTCCGTTAAATAACTGCCGTTTTGTTTTTAAATTGATTTTCTGTTGATTTCTTTGCTTGTTAACTTTTTTCTGTGTCACTTGTCTTCTTCTTCTCGAATCGTTTGTTTTTGTTTGTCTTCCGCGTTTCACTGTACGCTGCGTCTAAGAGTGCAACTAAAAATGTCGAAAAAAATAGTTTTATGCGTTTTACTTCTTTTTCGTTGAGTTGATGGGAGAAAAGTGAGCTGCGCTGCAGATGGTCTTGGGCTTTTATACCGGCAAACAGTGGCCTGGTGGTATTAGTGACTGCTTTAGAATTTTCCCCTGATATTTGCGTATTTTCTTGAATGAAAATTGATGTTTTCTTGCGTTAGTGTGTATACATGAGGAAAAGCTCGAATACGGCTAGCTGCGCGGCGGTCTTGTGGGTGTTGGTCGGTCGGTCGGTGATCGAATTCGCTTAGCCAAATTATCTCGTGCACAGCTGAGATTTATTTTCGGCGGAGTAGAGTGCTATTCTCACAATGGGACTTACCATTGCGGCAACCAACAATGGAGAGATGAGTGTTTGTTATTGTAGTGGATCGATCCCATCATTTCCATTTAATTCATGATGGCAGAAGAGACACGTTTTTTTGGTGCTCGCTTCCTGGCGTTTTTTTGTTTTCGTCAGCTGCCCAGAGTTTTGCGGTGCTTAAGAATAGTGTTGGAATGTTAATCTTATGATGTTCGTGTGATTATGACCTATTTCACCTCATCTTTTGGTTGTGTTTTCTTAAGGCTTCCGCATTTTGCACCGTTGCTGATTTTCCGATACATTTACTTGATTGGCATGTTCTGCGTATTGGTTGTGGATTGGATAACTCAATCAACATTATGCTTAACGTAATGCTTAGAGTTTTACGTATTGATTATCAATACGTGGAATTTGGTTATTGGACTTTGCATAAAATCATCCAATATGGTAACGGTTTCCATTGGTTGCAGTTATAGTTTTTGGTAGATAAGGCCTAAACTGCTTGTCGCAAGGTAAGATAACACCACATCATGCTTTATGCTCAATAAAGTCATTAAATTAGTTATGTTGGGCTTGCTTTCCTGAAAAGAAAATCGAAGGTACACTATGTAGTTTATGTAGTTCACGATTTGGATCTCCACGGGGGGCCATCCTAGCGTGAATAACAAATTCAAATTTAAAAGAAAAGAAAACCGGCACTAATTGTATTTACAAAGAACGACTGTGTGAAACCTGTGATTGCATTTTGGAATAGTTAAGGTATCAATTCAATAACGTCAACTGCGTCAACATATCTAAACAGAGGAGTCAAGCATTCCAACACTTACAGAAAGACGAATAATAGTCAGTGCGATAATATAAACGCAACTCCAGCTCTCAGCTACCACTGGGACCTCATGCTACCTAGTGCCTTGACCGTAGTGTAAAGACTTGGCGAAAGTATCAACTATCACTCGACACAACCAACAAAAATTAAAATTGTACCGAAATTGGCAATTGTCTTAAATACTTTTCGACAGCCCGCCAGCTTTGAGTTGGTGTGAGAGTTATATGCAACTATGAAAAGGTTGTTTTTTTAGAGGTATAGAACTTTGAAATGGAATAAAACAAAGATGATTTTTTTTAAAGTGACATGAAATTTACTTTATTCGAAAGATAATATTCTGGCATTATAATTTAAATATGATTTCTGGCATATGACCGCCACGGCTGTGCAGCAATGAATTCTTCTGTACGCACTATACGAGGTCTCTGTGGGTGCGTATTATCATTTAGAGTAAACGTGATGCGAAAACCTTCCATACTTCATCGAATTAATTGCTTTTTTGCACAATTCGGAAGCGTTGTTCAGACGTCACTCTTTTCATGTTGAAATGCCAAAACAACCTAAAACTAAATCACAAAACTGCCGCAAGTTTAAACAGTGCTGCCAACTTAAAGTTCTATACCACTAAAAAAACACCCTTTATTATTACCTGTTCCACTCAAAAAATGCGGTTTACTATGATAGCAGAATGACATTCAATATGTTGTTTGGATTAGTTTTCAAACTTGTTCTTAGGAAAAACAATCGGTTGAAGGATTTCAACTAATTCTTACCGTGAACCTCACTCCTATCGCCCACAAAACGGTAAATTTTGTTCGTTTCATTAAACCACACGGGTGGAACATCCCAAAAGAAGTTTCACTTAAAAAAAAAACAATCACACAAATATTGCCATACTTCTGCAAGAATACCAGTGCGAAGATATGCTCTCTTCGTTGTAAACAACATATCCAAATGGTCCTATAAGTTGTTCGTCATCATTTCGCTGACCAATTTTTGCGTTAAAGTCACCAATCAGGTACATTATTTCTGTTTTTGTTTCTTTGTATGCATCTTCCAATAAGTCATAGAATATATTTATTTCTTCATCTGATGCTCTTTTTGTCGGTGCATATACTTGTATGATCTTTAGTTTTGTTTTTGAATGTTGATTGTGAGTGCAATTCTCTCACTAAAAAATCGTATGTCAATTATTTTGCTTTTAAGGAACTTTTTAATAAGGAAACCTACTCCATATAGTCCTTTGGTTTGTCCTATATAGCAGAATATGTCTTCCTTGTCTTCAATGATGTTTTATCCATAAATTTTTGTTTCTGAAAGTCCGATAATGTCCCATTTTATGTTCGTAGGTGCTAATCTTAGTTCAAGTTGTTTAGCTTCGGATGACGGCGTTCTTACGTTGAAATTGCATATATATGGGGGGGTTTGAGCCTTCATTCCTCACGGTGGCTAACCGGCTTGAGGAAGTTTTGTTTATATTGTCTATGTTAAAATCATTTTCGTATATTGTTATTGTGTTTTTGGTGCTATTCGTCATTGTTGGTTTGTTGCGTTGTTTCATTTTGTTTATTCTTAAAGAATTTGTATATGTTGTTCTTTAGTGATTTATTGTCGAAATTCTGTTATATATTTTGTCGTACTTTTTTTTGAGGAAGTGGATGGTTGCATATGGTCGCATAGTACACCCGTTCAATACACACGATCAAACAGCAACAACACTCCTGAACATGCTGCGGAATTATTATTTCCATTTTTCATAATGCTGGGCCTCATGAACGTGGGCCTCAACCAACATACCTCTCCAATTAGCCCGATCGCGTCGGTTTCTACTTTTGCGCGCCATTTAAGTCGAGGTCTTCCTCTACTGCATCAATCTTCGTCTCCATAGCCCGTCAACGCAAACGAGACCGAAGATTTTTCGAAGAATTTTCCTCTCGAATCGACCAAGGGTTTCTTCATTCGCTTTTGAGATGTTACATGCTTCAGCGCCGTAGAGCAGGACTGGGATGATCAGGGTCTTCTATAGGATCTCCTTAGTAAAGGGCGTTTTTTTAGAGGTTGGTTTTTCAACTGACATTTTGTGGTCAAATCGGGTAACTCTAATGTCATTTATGTCCAGTTTGGTTTGCCATTTTATCATTTTATCATGAACAGGTTCACAAATGAACAACGCTTGCAAATCGTGCAAATTAATTTCGAAAATAATGTTTACCGCAAGCTCCGTCCATTTAATGGTCGACATAATCGTCCATCAGAGCAATTAATTCGCTTAACCATGGATTGTTTTCGCACTTCTCTTACTCTATGTGATAATTCGCATCCGCAGAGACGTCGAACAGTGCGCACCGAAGAAACAATTGCCGCGGTAGTGCAAAGTGTCGAAGAGGACCCGAATGAATCGATTCGCCACCGTGCACAGCAATTGGAGCTTTGTCCATCAACTTTATGGAAGATTTTGAGCAAAGATCTTGGCTTACGACCTTACAAGATCCAGCTGGTGCAAGCATTAAGGCCGCGAGACCATGCAACGGGTCGTAATTTTAATGTATAAGCCGAAAATGAGATTGATCTCGATGCTGATTTTCATCGCAAATTTTTTTCAGTGATGACGCTCATTTTCAAACCAGAAACGTTAGGGGACTTGAAAGCCAAAATTTGTGGCATTTTTGCCGACATACGGCCCCAAATGCTCGAAAAAGTTGTTGAAATTAATTAATTAATTAAATTAGGCTTTACTCGAAACAGCCGCGGCGGCCACATACCCGAAAACAAATTTAACCATCAATGGCATAAAATTATCCAATTCCAATAAAGCGATTTTCTTGTGTTTTATTTCCATTCGAAGTTCTATACCTCTAAAAAAATACCCTTTAGTTCGAGTGATGGCTTTATTACTGAATAAAAATTAATTCCTCGTTTGATTTCTGACGATATGTTGTAGTCAGAGTTAATCCTAGCCAACACCAGGGTTGAATTTATCATTAGTCGGACTCAGCGAAAAATTCTTCTATTTTACATTATGATTATGTTGCATAACCATAATGTAAAATAGACGAGCATAAGTCAAGAATGATTGCCATGTGGAAAACTTCAACATGCTCCTTTCTTAAAAACCATTCACTTATTTTATCGTTAAGAGAGGTTCCCCAAGTTGAATTCTCATATGCTAGTCATATAATTTTCATTAAAAGAAATTCTTCATTCGATTCGATTCAAAGGGCATTCATCAAAAAGGAGACAAAAATAATATTTCCAAACCATAAATAAAAACCGTTGATCTCAAGATGCAAAATTGTTATTCACAGAAAGCAACAACATTAAATCAACCAGACCGTTCATATAAACCCATAAAACACATTTCACATGTGCACTCTGGCGTACGCGTAACATTTAAAAACAAATACTTTAACTGCTCGCCTCTGAACAATGGACACATGAGATGTATATTAAATAAATTTTATAGACGAGTGTGGCCAAACGTCCATTGTTTTTATTGCATTCGTTATATATGCGGTCGAATCTGTTCTTTCTAATTAAATACCCAGATACATCGCTAAATTACAAAAAAAAATTCACTTCTAGTGATCATTTTAATTTCATTTAAAATCACATTTACATGGGATGATACACCCGTACAACATATTGGAAAAAAATGAAAAGTAAGAAATCGCCAAAAATTGCGCATCCATCGATACAAAGAATTATTTTTATTTTTTTTATTTTTGACAGTGGTCCAAAAAGCTAAGATCACACTTAAAATGTAAACAAACTGTTCAGTCAAGTTCACGATTAAAGAATTTTAGCCTCAAGTCGTCGTTGCCACAAATCATGCTGACACAGCCGTGTTGCTTCGTGCTTTTTGCCAGATTGTGATGCGCGAACCGGACGCGTCATATTGTGTACACTGTACAGAGGCATAGCTAAATGTTTAAGAAAAATTTTTAATTAATGAATTTCGAAAATAATCTGAAAATAAGTTGAGTGATGCATTCACATCAGACACGGGCATATGAATGAATTCCGATCGACAGAGATGTCCATCCACAACTGGATGTGAGTACACATCCACATAGATGAGCTGCACTTCGGAAATGAAAGATGAAATCCAATTGCAGCTGTTTTAAAAATAAATTTTGATTTTCGTTTGTAATCTAGTTTTAATGGTATTCAGAATTTGCCATATTTGGAAATTTCAGGAATCGTAATACAAATTCGTGATTTTATGTGGAAAGTTGGACGGGAATATTGTGCGCAAATATTTATTTTAATTACTAGATGTGGGGCATGGTGGTTGTTTATTTTAGAACGACATACGGATATTTTTATGATGTGAATATGAGAACATAGCCCCATATCCGGGATTATAAAAAGTAAATTCTTTTAGATCCATATGATAGAGTTAAGAAAGAAAAATCCTCCTTTTGATAATGTGCTTTAAGACGGTTTTATGTTACCACGTTTGGGTGTCAAACATAAAGAAGTCCAAATTTTCAATGAAACTCTTATCGAACTAAAATTTAGTTACAAGCATTTATTAAGTCTGTTGAATACAAAATAATGACAGATTACAATCCAATTCGGTAACTCATTTATTGTTTAATATTTCACTAATGCTTATTACTCGTTAAAAGACAATTTAACGAGCTGTATATTGCTGTTGAAAGCTAATACGAGAAAAGAGGTCGAGTTAAGTAGTGCCTTCAATAGGAAGCCATCACTGTAATTGTATCAAAGTGTTGTCGAGTTATGTCAGCAATTGTGGCTATTTAGTAGTAGACATCACAAAGTCCCGTCTATATCTTTGAGTAATGAAGAATGTGGGTAGTCACTGACCGGCCTTAGCATGGGAATCTAAGTATTTTTCACTTAAGAGTACAACACCTGATATGATAGCTTATTCAGTCTTTTACTAGTTCCCTTTATGTCGATTATTTAGAGCTCATTTTAAACAGCTCCTCATAGAACAAATTTTGTTATTGTGATAAAAATGAGCTTGAAATTTTAATTAAACCTTACATTATGGTGATGGTGATGTTTGTCTGTTGGCTTATAAGTTGCTTATTTAAACAAATGTGTCATTATTCCAATTGACGAAGCAAAAAGGCAAACTACCTCTAAACAAACGTTGGAAATAAGTCATTGGATAGAATTGAATTCCATTGTTAACGCAATTGAAACACGGCCTAAATGTCGAGAATTATCAAGTTTTTAATCACACCAATAAGGCATTTCGATATTAATCAATGAAACATTTTAAGACACACGAAAACTATTTATTGGTTTAAACATTTCCAGTCTTATTCATAAACTCATTACAAAGAGGGGATAAAATTATGCACTCCTTAAAATTCCTGTAAACCAATAAAACCTTATTTTTAAAACACGTCAGTTTTGTTTGCGTGTTTGCAACTGCTGTTTGCCATTTAGTGCGTGCAATGTTTCAGTGAGGACTCGCAAACAGCAAAGTGGAATCGCGAGCTTATACAAAAATGAAACGTTAAATATGAACATTTTCTCGAATTATGTGATTATTCAGCGAATTAGCGTGTTAATTTTTGTGATTTCAGTTCTTACCAAGGCAACTTCATTTTCATTTTTCAGGTCATTTAAAAGTTGCTGATGAAATCCTAGCTCGGTTCTTTTTGCTTTCCAATCTCTTACCCAAAATTTTCTTTTTCTGGCGTTTTTATTGCTTTAATTTCTTTCTCACGTTTCAAAGAAATTTTTATTTTTATCACCGTAGTCAAGCAGTCGTGCAAACAAGTTGCATCAAAGAAAAGCCTGCAAATTTAGCTCCAGGTGTGATCAACCATGCAAACACTTGCCTCTGGACCCTAAGTCGCAAAAATAAATTATTTAGAAGTAAACTAGGGTTTTTTTTTAATTTAACAGTGTTTAATTTATTTATATGCAAATTGTTGTTCATTGACAGACCTATCCGTGGCTTTGTAATTCCATAATTTCCGCCGATGATGTTGTTGCCTTGATGTAGGTTTATGACCCTAGATTTCTAATGGCGCTCTGAATCTAATATATTTTTAGATAAATTACTATAAGGAGAATATCTGAAACATTTTTAAATTTTCAGTTGGTCTTCATTATCGAAGGTTGCTTACCTTAGCTTTTGGATGATGAGTTATTATATCTCTTTCCTTTCAGATGTTGAAATAATTTCGCCGGTGGATCGTCATTTGGGATGCGGTAAACAAAAGGATTGATATCGGACACAGAACATTCATAAATTTGTAGTTCTTGCCTATTTTGGTTGTAATTTTAGTCTTAATTTTCATTATATTGTTTGTTGTTCAGGTTAGAATATTCCTTCTCATAAATCCGAAGGAACCTGATTTTCTCCGGAACTTGGTTATTTCAGATTAAAATAGATGATTTCAAAAAGTCTAGATTAGGCGTAGTTTGGCACAACTGAAACTGTGGGTTCCACCATTGATGTCTGCTGCTGCTGCCGTCTTGGAAGCGCGAAGTACCTTGAAAAAAACGTCATTAACCTCTTGATTGGTTTTACCATAATAATCTTCTTGAAAAACCTAAAAGAACTTGTTCTACGATCAGATAGCCCTAACACTAATAGTTAAAATACCATGGTATTGGTACTAAGTGCATCCGATAAAAAAAACGATTGAAAAATATAATTCTTAAGCGTGTCACTTAGGAAGAATGGCATTGCGATCGTTAGAATACTATGTAAACAAAGGTAAAAACGCTAGTATAAATGCCACGCAAATACCATGTTTCTCGTGTGATATTATCGTTGTATTTCATAACACATAAATGGAACATCGGTATACCATTGTATTTATACCACTAGTCTGTCAAATGTATTAATATCATTGTATCACATGCTGATCAAATGGAGTGGAGGTCCAATTATAACATAAAATATTCACATTACATAACAAAAAAAAAACACATTCCGCAAAAATGTTGTGGTTATTTAATCGAAAACAGATTCATCACAGCCTCATTGATAATAATGATTCACTAAATTCGCATAATCTTCTTTGAAATTCTAAGGACAACGACAAACAAACATTTTCAAGTCTATTTTTGAAACGTGTTTTTTTCTCACTACCTACTATCTGACAGCGTTATGACGTCATAGGATTTTTCAAAAACATATTATTTTTGGCGCTGTCATCGCCACGCATCCTGCAGTTCTCTCGACCGCAAAAAAAAAAACATCTCCGACTTTGACTACTTTCAAGTGAAACAAATTGTTTCCATCCCAATCCAAATTCGGAACAAACTCGCATTTTTCCACCAACACTGTCTTATGGCACGCTTGACGCAAATAAATTAAAAATATAAAAAGCACAATCCACGCACACATGTGCCTACGCGCATACATAAAAAAAAAAGAAGCCAGATGAAGATCGGTTTCTCCTTCGTTTCGCTGGGAACAATGCACGTGAACACATTCTATGGCGCCGCAAAATGTTGTAGTCCCATTAAACAATTTTTTCTCTTTTTTTGTAAATTTTCCCCTAAAATCAAGGTCGGCAATTTGAAAAAATTCAAAACAAACATGTGACAACGATTTTTTATATCATTGCTGGCAATTTAGGAAAAATTTATGTGAACTTCCGCATAGGGGCGATCGTACGAATGTCCTTCCGGCGGGCTGGTATTGTAAGCGTGCACCTTTAGTCATCATTTCAAAAATGTAACCGCGAAAGTGTAAATAAATTTAAAAATAAATTTGGAATAGAATATTTACCCGCGCACACCGTGGGTGGTAGGGGACGATCAATGGGGTTCGTGTACACGATCGACCCCTCAATGTGATTCATGATCAAGGAATTTCCTTTCAGTGATGTTTTCGGAATTCCGATGGTTCTCCGATCCCGTGTAACATTGAACTTTTACACGCGATCATTCGATAGATATGGATAATGGATTATTTTCTCTGGGTAGCTATACCGCTGCAGTTGATTTGTTTAGATGGAGGGGAGTATGATGGAAAAGTACGCTGTTGCAGTGACGTATTAAAGTGAATGATTTTGTTTGCGGAGGAGCTATTTTTGTGTACTTTGAATTTTTACTTTTTTGTGAAGAGATTTGCGTCTTGCGTAGAGCTAATGAATAACAGATGCTAATTGATATGTTGAATTTAAGATTTAATTACTTCAAGGAAATTACAGAGTGCTTTCTTTATGGGGTAGAGCGCGTCAAATATTTCGTTATAATTTTGGTAGTAATGGGCAAACGTAATGCACCGCATTACCATTGCTGTATGGTGTACAGCTTAATAGGTTGGGGGGCTTTTGTAATTTAAATTCATAGTCAGAACAAAACAGCACGAAATGCCGACTTATTTGGTAGAATGTTTTCAGAAAATTTAACACTAGTCTCGGAATAAATAGGTGGCTAAAGTAATTTTTTGATTTTCGTCCAAAATACATTTGTTGAAATCATCAACAAAAGCCGCCAAACAGGACCTGTATCATGATTCATGCTATTGAATTAAAAAAAATCTGCACAAGAACTTGCATTTCTTCTTTATATTTTTTACTTGATCTGTCCCAGCCGATGACCTCAGTCGCCAGCGCTGTTATGTGTCTGTAGTTCGTTGCATTCATGTGCGAAGTACTGTGATGTCAATGTCAATGTCAATATGTACTTGCTCCAAAACTGCAAACCCACTGTATTACTATCTACACTTTTAAAGAAGGAATCAAATGATTCTTAGGTTTCTTAATCTGCTCTAACTGGTGAGCAGATTAAGAAGGCGGGTTTTGTTTTTGTAGTATATACGATGTCTGGCTAGGAATTGGAGATTTAGCATGTTGGATTATTAATGTCCATTCGCTCTAAATGTCCGAGCCATCTAAAACGGTCAATGCGGTCAATCCATGCCGCTCTACAGGTCGTACATTTTTTGTTTGAATCTTCCTCTCCAAAGCCCGTCAACGTAAACTAATTTTCTAAGATTTTGACGCCCAAAAAATTTCACCATTGGCCCTTATATGATACGGTCCATGCTTCGGCGCGGTAGAGCAAGACTGGAATGCAAAGGCTCTTATATAGGACCTCCCTCGCAGTTCGAGAATAGTGCTTGTTTGACAATGTTAATAGCACAGTCTAGGAAAACAAAGTTTCTTTATACTTTAAAGCTGTAGCTGGCGAGACCCTTCTTGCTGATAACATATACGGAGTCTTGCAATAATTTACTCCTAAACTCATTTTTGCCGATCTCTTAAGTCCGACCAGTGACAAAAATATTGTCAGCGTATGTTGATATATTTGTGGAAGGCTGTGCCTCAATTGTTGGCTCAGCTAAATTTTCTTAAGAATTATATTAAGGAATTCACACAAGAATGTCTCACCTTGTCTACACCATTTTTTTGGTATCGATTGTTTCGGTGAGATCGTAACCGACCCCGATGGAGCAACAGGAATTCTCCATTCTTATCCTGCACAGAAGGACAGATATGTCTTTGTATAGTTCGTCTCTATGAATTTTGTCGTGTGCGTTTGAAATTTATCACCAAGAATTACATTTTCTGAATTAGTCCTCTTCGATTTCTTATCCATAACACGGGTAACTACTAAATGAATGATTAGGTAGTGGATATCGCATTGGACTTCTTGGAATTTTTGTAAGCATCTGCCGAAGTGTGAATATTTGATCATTTGAGGACTTTCTTGGCCTAAAACTACACTGATAAGCAGCGAGGAGGTTCTTAGTGGGCGGTCTCCGGCTTTCACATATTAAATCAGCTATTATTGGTGAAGTTCAGAGGGTCTCCTTTCCTGTGATCAAATTTTGCTGACCAAAATTTTGCTGACCAAATTTTGCTAATGAGTTTTTCTATGATACTAAGCACCGGCTTCTTATAAATCTGAAGGTAGACCGTAATTTCCAGCAGACTTGTTAGGCTTTAAGTTATATATTGCTGTCCTCACTTCATTTTGATCGGGTGGCTGGTGGCTGTCGCCCCAAATTATGAATGGCTCGTTCAGCTTGACAGCGGAAGATATTGTTCGTTATCGCCTTTTAATATTCTGAGGAGTGGTTCCTCCATGTTGGTCGTCGATGGTGGCTCAACTACGATCCTTTTTTTATTTCGACAGGATTTAAACATCACGTATATTATTTCTGGACTGGAGCCTCTCTATTTCTTATATAGGACCTCCCTCGCAGTTCGAGAATAGTGCTTGTTTGACAATGTTAATAGCACAGTCTAGGAAAACAAAGTTTCTTTATACTTTAAAGCTGTAGCTGGCGAGACCCTTCTTGCTGATAACATATACGGAGTCTTGCAATAATTTACTCCTAAACTCATTTTTGCCGATCTCTTAAGTCCGACCAGTGACAAAAATATTGTCAGCGTATGTTGATATATTTGTGGAAGGCTGTGCCTCAATTGTTGGCTCAGCTAAATTTTCTTAAGAATTATATTAAGGAATTCACACAAGAATGTCTCACCTTGTCTACACCATTTTTTTGGTATCGATTGTTTCGGTGAGATCGTAACCGACCCCGATGGAGCAACAGGAATTCTCCATTCTTATCCTGCACAGAAGGACAGATATGTCTTTGTATAGTTCGTCTCTATGAATTTTGTCGTGTGCGTTTGAAATTTATCACCAAGAATTACATTTTCTGAATTAGTCCTCTTCGATTTCTTATCCATAACACGGGTAACTACTAAATGAATGATTAGGTAGTGGATATCGCATTGGACTTCTTGGAATTTTTGTAAGCATCTGCCGAAGTGTGAATATTTGATCATTTGAGGACTTTCTTGGCCTAAAACTACACTGATAAGCAGCGAGGAGGTTCTTAGTGGGCGGTCTCCGGCTTTCACATATTAAATCAGCTATTATTGGTGAAGTTCAGAGGGTCTCCTTTCCTGTGATCAAATTTTGCTGACCAAAATTTTGCTGACCAAATTTTGCTAATGAGTTTTTCTATGATACTAAGCACCGGCTTCTTATAAATCTGAAGGTAGACCGTAATTTCCAGCAGACTTGTTAGGCTTTAAGTTATATATTGCTGTCCTCACTTCATTTTGATCGGGTGGCTGGTGGCTGTCGCCCCAAATTATGAATGGCTCGTTCAGCTTGACAGCGGAAGATATTGTTCGTTATCGCCTTTTAATATTCTGAGGAGTGGTTCCTCCATGTTGGTCGTCGATGGTGGCTCAACTACGATCCTTTTTTTATTTCGACAGGATTTAAACATCACGTATATTATTTCTGGACTGGAGCCTCTCTATTTCTTCGCTCGTGCGATTTTGTTGCTATTTTGTCTATTCATATTAAAACTCAACGGTGGAGCTTGCCTTGTAACTATGCGTTGTAGGGTTCGCTTTCAGTTGCGAGCATCTGTCGGCTTTCTTCGTCAAATCCGTCGTCTCTTGCTGGTGGTAAGGACAATCCTAGGACATCATCATTTGCGGTCGATCCTATGACTTGTTGACATAAGATACAGGAGGTGTTTAAAGAAAAGTTAAGGCATTTTGATAATTTCAGCCACCTTGTACTTCTAACACACCATATTACAAAGCAATTATCACTTTAATTTTGTATAGTATAGTTGATTTCTATATATATTTCTTCAGTCGGTATCAGTAATCAAAATAGATTGTCGACAAATTGTTCAATATTAGGTTGATAATAATTCTATTATTACCATACTTGCACTTAGGTCCCCAGATGTACTCATTAAAGCACCACAGTGCATGACTCATTTCAAAGTCGTTTCATACGAGGTACGTCAATCAACTAAAATGCAAACAAGATGTTTAAGAGATTAACTTCATTAGCATCTGGCTGTATTTTAATTGTCTTAATTGACACCTGACAGTAAACCATTACCTGTCATTTCATGCGTTCCGTCACTAAATAAACACGAAGTCAATTCAACATTAATTTCTAATAATACAGGTAATTAAACAAATAATAATCATTTTTTAATGATTTTGCAATATTGCACTATTAAGAAATTGTAACACAACCAATGTGAAAATACGTTTATTGAAATATTCGTTCAAAATATTTTTAAAAGCTTAAAGAATACTAACGTATTCTGTGCAATAATAAAGGGAACTAAAACGAGACCTTAATGAGCAAAGTACATGTATGCAATTAAATTGCTAAAATTAGTTCGAACAAATGTCCTGTCATGACATTGTGTGATATTTCAAAATAGAATTTATCTGATGAGCTCGTATGACTCATTTCCTTTCTTTGGGTAACGGTGAAGCGTATATCCGGCTATTCATAGAATTCACATCCGATGGTGTAATACAAGATTTCACAGCACAGGAACTAATAGATCTTGTTTTGTGGTTCCAGACGGAGAATTAAACACTGAGTTCTTGTATTAAAAAGCTGAGCCTGTAAATAATAAATGTTTCACTATCGTTCAGTTGGTCATAGTAAAATATAGGTCCTCAATGACTCAACTTCCTTAAAGGAGTTCGATGCTACAGTCAAAGAAACAGTGAGTCATCGGTTGATTGAGAATATAGAGAGGTGCCACTCAGAAGTTTAAACAAAATATAAAACGTCGAAGCTACAGAAAGAAGACCCGAATAGTACACGGTCGAGATTAAGAAGGACTAATCTTGGTTGTGATTCAACCAAGATCCTTAGAAAAATAACCCATTCGGCAGACTCTAAAGCTGCGCTGACTATCCTTATCCCTGCTTTCAGTAGAACAAATCATTTCATATTGGCGATGACATCAAAACTGCCTTCCACCTGAATTGAATTAAGCGATGATATAAATATCTAAACTCAAGCTTAACAAACTGACCTCGAGCTATATTAGACCATGAGATAAATTTGAAAGGATTAAAGCATGTTTGTGGAATCGAGCTCTGTTTGACCGATCCACAAAAGATTGGATCGCCAATTATAGAGATGGATGTTCTCTGAATGCACAGAGCCCATTCAGCAAACGCACGTCTTTGTGTACTATCGTTTGCCTTAAGCTGCTGGGTCAGTTGAATGCCGTTCGGGTGCAGGCTCAGGTCACGACGTGAAATTTGCCAAGTTGTGGTCTTGCAAACTTGGTCAATTGCAATGTTTTCGATAGATCAAGCATTTTGTCGACGTATGGGTGTTGGGTTATCATTTACTCAACTAGTAGACTCAAATTTATCCAAATTGATCGTCCTACCTCTCGATTATGGCGACCGTAAAATGGGTGAAGCGCGCAAAACGTTGCCCGAACAAAACATCCATTTTGATAAAACAATTTCATCATTGCACGTGTTGTTAAACGCTGTGTTCGTCCATGGTGATCTATCCAGCCAATTTGACAGATGAGATTTAACAACTGTCAAGGATTGGAAGTTCCTATTGGAAGACCCTACTTCATTTTTTAAAAAAATGTTCATAATAATTGAATAAAAAAAAAAAATTAGACATCTTAAGTTAAGAGTTTCTATATTGTCCATATCGAAAAAACGCCTATCTGGATAATATCACTTGATATGACCGAGAAAACTTGAAGAGATTATAATTTGTAAGTTATATACAATTACAAATATACTAAAAAAACACAAACCCAACATTTTATTTAATAAAAAAAACCAACGAAAACAAAATTCCTAAAATTTCTCTCTATATATACATTCTCGGCTTTAATTTAAACATCAGTGGATCACGTGTACGCAGAATTAATTCAGCTATTAGCAGAGGCTCTCCCGATGCAGTTCCAACATATTCCACTTCGAAATTTCTCAAAACATTCGTAACAATACTCTTTACTTCCAACATCGCGAATTTCTGGCCAATGCAGTTCCTAGGGCCGGCTGAGAAAGGAATGTACGCATACGGATTCATCTTCTCGGCATTGGTGACAACATCAAAGCGTTCGGGTAAAAATTCATTTGCCCTGGGGAAAATCTCTTCGTTACGGCCCAAATGAAGTGGTGAAATTCCAATGTTGGTTCCAGCTGGAATCAGTTTGCCATCTACAAGGGAAATGTTAAAAAATTGTTAGATGTGGAATCTGTCAGTTATTCACTAAATCAAGGATAGTAAATGAAAAGTAAATTATTAGATTTTTTGAAATTTGTTGTAAATGTTCTAGTTCTGAGTTAGATCCAGTTATAGCTATCATTAAAAACCATCATTTACTTTTTACAGCTTTTTTTATAAATTAAATCATTAGCAAGTTGGTGTTAAAACAAAGTCTTTGAATTTTAAAAAAAGATTTTCCAAAAATATTTTCATTTTTATTTAAGCTTTCACTGAAAATCGCTTTTTGTTTCTCAAAGATCAACATTCGTTTCAATGATATTTATTCCAATCTCTCAATAGTCTTTTGTATGATCATCCCCAACCTTGATGATTTTAATGACACAATTTCCCAATGATTGCTATAACCAACTTCTCAAGAAAAATTTGTGTTTCATCGCAATTTGTGGCCCAGTGATACTCTACAATGATAGCATTAGCTGGACCCTAAGTGTTGACATCAAAAAGGTGATGCCCGAAGCTGGTATTTGTATCAACTTAATCGACTTTGAATCGACTTAAGCAGCGTATAATAGCATCCATCGTCACCTTATGCTGGTGGATACGCGATGCAACGTTCAGTTTGGAAACATATCATCTGAACTGTTCCAAACATGTACGTTATTCCGACAAGGATGGAATATGGATGGAATAAATAGTTTGATGGGCAGGTGTAAAAACGGAATTCACTCTCTTCAACCAGCTATTGAGGTATGCAGATTATATCGACATCATTGTTCTCTTACATCGTGCCATTGAATTTGATAAAGAGGTATTGTTAACTACAAAGACAAGATATAGTATATGATATCAACAAACAAAGTATTGTCAAAATCTTTGACACAATGTCACTGTTGACTGAACGACACCTTAGTTGATACGCCGACGAAGACTGACCCTAGGAAACCAGTGTTATTTCGGTGTAGCAAACCAAATGGGACCAAAACTTTTTACGTCAAATGCCTGCTCAACCGGATGCTTACCTTACCAGTCCTACGATGAGTGCTGGTCAGTAAGCAAGAAATCAGCCCAAATATAAGGTACATTTTCGACAAAATACTTAGTCGAATTGTTCTGTAAAATATAGTACTTTTTTGGGTTTTCAATAACAATGACAATATTCATTTGTCAAAACTAACTGTCACTTTCAGATACTAACTGATTTTTACTAACAGATATTTCTGCCACCTACGGGTGAGATTGGAGTATTTTTCTGTTGGAAAATTTTTGCCATTAATTTGTTTACCTTTTTTTTTTGGAGGGATAGTTTTTTTCTCTCTCTAAAGCTCTAACTTTTACCATTTTTTGCGTACTTGAACGGCAACAAGTAAAATGCTGTAAAATTTTGTAATAATCAGTAAAAATAATTTCTTTAATGTTAATGCTTTTTATGAAGGGTAGTCGTTTCCTGTCTTATAAGTTAACTTTTATTAATATTTTTGTACGGGAATGGAACGGGAGTAACCGATTAATGTAAATCATTTGTAATATTTAAATATCAATACTCAAATATCAAAAATGTTATATAATATAATGTAATGGTTTAAACTAAAATAAATTCGCATTAAATTGTACAACAATCAGATAGGTACGCAAATGTTACGTTTGCTTAAACTGGCGTCTGCTTTCAGGCAGCTAAAATACACCTGTTTAATGGAAACTTTTAACCTTTCTTGAACGGTCAGATAAAACTGAAACTCTGGAAACTGAAATTTTTTCCAATTGTATTTTTACATTTTAATATGTTTATAGTAATTTTTATCAATTCACATTAGGGATAATCATGCAAAGTCGGAAAGTGATCGACAATCGACAATGTGTAAATTTACGACGTGCTTTCAAATATTTTACAAGAAATATTTTACAATAATATCGAACATTTAACACACGAATTGAGTGTGTGAACTAAGATCGTAAAAGTCGTCAACTTTTGAACCGCTATTGTGAAATTTAATCTGTCACATCCACAAATAAAACATATCTTATCGAAAATTGAAAAGAATGAATGCAAACATTTCTATTGATAAAAAAATACTAAAATGAGTGTTTAAGGGGCGATCATTAAAAGTATGTAGTGAACATACTATTACTCATCAGAAAAGTAATAATTATCTTGATTAAACCTTGTATTATAGTTTGAAGCGAAATCGGCTATTTTACTGACCAGTTGTTATTTCAGCATAGGTGAATAAACTCAAGCGGATATTTTAATAGGAAGGTACTATAGAAAAATCGTACTTATATACCTACTAATTCACTTATAAACAAAACTAATTGAATATTAAACGACAAATACTTTACTTACTTATTTCACACTCCTGTGCAACTTTACGTCCTAGCAAAGGTACCGAAGGAAACAGTCTCAATGTTTCTTTTATACACAGCTCAGTATAATGCAATTTATTGAGATCCTCATAAGCGATAGCTTTAGCCTTGTCATTGCCAAAAGTTTCGTAAATTTCTTCAAAGCACTTCTTCTGCGTTTCAGGGTTGATAGCGAGGTTATAAAACATAAAAGTGACGGCTGACGAAGTGGTATCATGACCTTCAAACATAAATGTGTCTACTTCTTCACGAATATCCAGATTGGATAGCGGTTTTCCGTCAATTTCCGATTGCAAGAGGATATCCAAAAATGCCATTTTACGTTTTGAACCAACATCGTTAGTCTCTTCTTGAATTTTATTATCCTTTTCACGCATGATTTCTTGACGCCGTTGAACGATAATTTTCTCCGTGAAACCATGTAGAATACCCAAAGCTCTCTTCTCTTCGCGGGCTAGTTTTGTGAATCGGTAGGTAAAGTCCAAGCGATAGATGATGTCGAACATTCGTTTGTGAAGAACTGTTGAGATTCTACAAAGACAGAAACGACGAAAAAATGAAGCAATATTACAAACTGGAATAGTGGTGGTGTTATTTTGAATTGCTTACGTTTTGACGGCTTGCACGTACTCGGAGTCGGCATTTGTTTGAGCATTTACGGACACACCCATAGCACTTTCTGTAAAAACAAAAAGATTAGATATAAACATTTATTAGGTGTCTGACATTCAGCAAATACTTGAATGCAACTCATTCCAAAGAAGAAATAAAAGCTAAAAAAGTATGGTAAAACATAATGATCTACTCGTTAATACGAATTTAGTAATCCTTAATCCTTTCACTTTTGTGTAAATATATTTGAATCACTATTTGCAACACATCACCTAAACAAAGTAGACATTGCATATGCTGAATTTTTTGACGTCATAGGATTTTTCATAACTCATGTACCTTGTACCTTCATTAAATTGATTAGATATGCATAAGCACTTCGTTATCACAACTGAGTGCCATTATACCCTATTTTTAGTATCTATTCCTATTAATAAACTAACTTACCACATATTGTATCCATCGTGCATAAATTAACATAATCGTATAAATCAAAAGACTCCTTCTCCAATTGACTCTTCAAGTTGTCCACCAACTTGGCACCCTGCTTGTTAAACACACTTATGTATTGTTCCAGAATCTTGAAGTGAAACGCCGGGGTAATAATCTTTCTGCGCTGGTGCCATTTCTTGCCTCGACTAACGAGCAGACCCTCATTCAACCATGGTTCCATGGTCTTGTATTCACCGGCTTTGTCGTTGAATTTAATTGTTCCTAAGATAGTTTCAACATCGTTTAGGTCACTGGTGAGAATATTAAATTCCGGCCCAAGCCACAACTTAATAACAGGGCCATATTTTTCTGTCATGCCGCTCATAATAGCCATGAGCTCTTCAGGGGCTTTTCCAATCAGCAAGTGGCCATGCCCAATAATGGGTAGAGTTGGTGCTCCAACAAATGCTTTAGACAGCTGCAGGGTGCGCCAAAAGCGTTTGTATAAATATGCACCAACAGTGGCAAGTAATGTAACCAATGCGATCACTAGGAACATCTTAAGTAAACTACTCTATTGGGAATATGTTCAACATTTGAAATTGTCAATTGGCATTGCTTGTGGCCAGGATATCTAATCGTATTTTACTGTTTGCTAATCGGAGATTATGTAGTACACCAAATTCAAGTAGCATTTGAAGCCGATAAGTATTTTAGTAAACAAAGTCGTTATCGATTACTGATTACCCCGGCTAAAGTTAGATTTTGACAATTTTCAAAGTCCACTCTAACTGAATTGCAAACACTCATCCTCCCATTTATTTCGCAGGTAGAGATTTCATCCATTTCTTAACTTCAAAAATAATAAAGCGTGTGTTTTTTTAGAGGTATAGAATTTCGAATTGAAATATAACACAAGAAAATCGTTGTAATGTCCAAGAAATTGGCTTTATTGAAAGGATAATTTTATGCCATTAGTGTTCAAATATGCTTTCGGTCGTGTGGCCGCCACGGCCGCCGATTTTCAACCACTTTTTCGAGCATTTGGGGCCGTGTGTCGGCAATAACGCCCCGAATGTTAGCTTCCAAGTCCACTAACGTTTCTGGTTTGTTTGCGTAGACGAGAGACTTCACATATCCCCAAAGAAAATAATCCAATGGTGTCAAATCACACAATCTTGGTGGCCAATTGACAGGTCCATTCCGCGAAGTAATGCTTTCATCGAATGTTTCCTTCCATAAATCGATTGTGACGTGCTTATTGAAACCTACCAATCTGGTGAAGGCTGAGATTTTAAAGAAACCAGGCTTTAATGGGACAAATAAAATAAAAAAAAAACTTTTGCCACAACAGGCTCTTTAGTACCCAGGGCCGAACTTTCTCACAACCATTCATGTGTGCGTGTGTACTTCTTGTACGATGGCGGGACCTCCTGTTTTATGCCGACTCCAAAAGCGAATTGAGATAAGCTTTTCTTGACAATTCGTCAAGGTGATGACTCGGATGATTTGTCAGATAATCATGAGATGAGGGAAAGTGAAAAATCATTTAGGTGTCGCTACGGCTGGGAATCGAAAACATACCTTATGGGCGGCAGTTCATCGCACTAACCATCGCACCATTGAGCCCGGGACGATTGCCTAAAATCTTAGATGACGTTACCGCCACACTGAAGAAGATATGATTTTTCTTCTTCGTCCATATTACTTCTGTAGGTGTGTTTCATTTATAAGGTTGATTCAATGTCGCCATGTTTGTCGACCCGACACCAGTTTTTGAGCTTTCAATTTTGAGAATTATTATTAAAATTTTGTCAGAATGTCAGAGCATCGTTTTGCTTTTGGTCAAATTTGGGATATTATTGGCCACTACTATTATCTAGATATAACCCATGTATAGTTTTGAGCCACATCCACTTTTTAAAGGCATTTTGTTAATAAAGCTATTTATGTATTAGTTAAAGTTTAAGAAAACAAAAATATTGGTTGTGAGAATTAAAAGAGATTCGATGAAACGCTTGAAAAACATAATTAGGCAACGTCCTCGTTACTCTGTCATAAGTACAAATGTAATCCACGCCCAGTTTTCATTAGTCGAAGATGGGATGGGTTATAGTATTCTACGATTCACACAGCTATACTCCGCTGTCCTCATTTATTTATAAACATATTTTATGTTTTCAATTGTAAACCACAACAACGGCCGGATTACTGTCAGTTGAATAAAACCGAGTCAAAAATTGTCTGCATATTATTTTTCTAATTAAAAAAAGTTTCAAAACGATGTTTATGAGGTATTTGAAACAATTGTTTCATAATTTCCATTCTTACAGTCAAAGTATGCTAAGTTTAATTGATATTACATGTTTTAGCTTATTATTTGTGAATACGAAGTAAAGGCTTTTGTTTTTGGTTTTAGGTTATTTGAAATTGACTTAGAAAATTGAGCTAATGGCGACTGTCAATTGAGCTAATGGCGACTGTCAGTCCGAAGCTGGTATGTCATCATGCATGAACGAGGTTTCAAGACAGGTGAATGTTTCTCAATACCATTGTGATTGATGAAATACCATTTGATAAACCATTTGAAAAACCAAAATGTTTTTCGGAAATGTTCCTGGAGTTTCTCATAAAGGTTCTTTTATTTCGTGTGACGTTTGATGTGAAGCTAAGCCTGATTAAACACATCCCTGGTTAAACAGGCCAATTTGGTTAAGATTGGTGTTGAGTTGTGCGCGAAAATTCAGACGATTTATTTCTCTTATGCTTAGTCTAGCTGTGTAGCTGTATAGCTTCCTCCAAAGCACGTCAAAGCAAATGATATAGAACGTTTTTCTTAGAATGTTTCACACTAAACAACCAAGGATCTATTCATCTTCACTAAGGAGTCCATGGTTCAGCGCGGTAAAGCAGGACTGAGATAATCAAGGTCGTATAAAAGGATCCAATAAGAGCTTCCTGGTATTTTTTTAAATACAAAAATCAATGTATTAAGGAAAATCCTTATTTGAGGTGTTAGTTTGATTCTTGCTATTTATGACTTTGAATTTGAATTTCTAACCACTGTTTCAAACATATCGCCCATATCATGAACAACGCAAGTTTTGTTAGCTTCCAAATCTTTCATTAGTTTCGCGGTAATCGACGTAAACAAGAGCTTTCACATAACCCAATAGAAAGTTATTAAATGATGTAAAATCACAAAATCTTGGTGGCCAATTGATTCATTGACAGTAACATCTGTTCCTTCCGCATTTTTAAAGAAACACGGTCTGACGATGCCGCCTGCCTATATACCACATTGAATAGTGTATTTTCGGGCTTACATTAGGAGCAGTTCATCGGACAAAATGCGTCACTTTGTTTAATCCTTTTCAATGTTGAAATTGATGAAAGAGCAACTATTCTTCATGCACAAATGTCGGAGTTTGGGTTGTTGTATACAGTCCTCTTTATAGTTCATATAAATTTTTGTAGTATCCTGTTTTATAATCAAGGTGGGTGCAATCCAGGATTTCCCGGAGTGTACAAATTTGGTCGGTTGCTGACTTTTCTCGCCAAAAACCACACTAATAGTCATTTACAAAGTATTTAACGTATGTCCCAACCGGGGACATAAAGAAAACGTTAAACACAGACTTGGATCTTGAAAAGTCTACATAAGAGCCTTGCGTTGCAAGCTAATCGGTCATAAAAATCGCAATGAGTTTCCTTCGAATATTCTTCAAGGAATTCTAGAGATTTCTTTCGCTAGTTCAAATGATACCAGAGGATTAAGAAAGGCATTAAGGACAATTATTACTAGACACAAATTACTCGTCCCGTCCGTGTAATTGCAATAATATAAAACATGCCCATTATGATAACGTGTGAACTAAAAACCGGCAGTGGGATTCTCGTTAGGTCAGACAGCGATTGCACTATGCCAACAAAACCGCCACCGTATCAGAAAAACCAAGATCACCAAAAGATACCTCGGCATATTCAAAAGATTTTTTTTAAGCTATAAAAGATGCAGTATACCAGCCTCACAGATTTGTTTTTCTCGAGACTTCTTCTGTTCCAATAAGGGTTACTTGCAAATGGGTATCAGCTGCCAATTCTACATAAAGGTTTGAATTTGATTGCTTATAAGGTTCAAATTACAAACAAATTTAAACTCAAATATTTTACGCTCCTCATTCCATTTTACCGGGCGAGCCTTCGAAAGATGGGCGAGGATTAAAGCATTATAGATTCCATTTTTATGCCAGGCGAAGCCGACTTTGATATTGGGCTATGTAAAAAGAAACGAAATTGCTGACTTGCCCTAGTGCTTACAAAAGTCTGACAAATATAAACAAGGTCTTTTTGGTCGCCAACAAATTCGGGTGAAACTAATTGCAGCCGACAGCGGTCAAGATGACGAAAAGATAGGCAATAGTATAACCTGTCTAAAGAAAACACCAAACTTTTTTTCTTTGATTATGCCGTTAGTATAAAGTTCTCCCAGTAATGAATACTGATACCACTGTGTGTAACACAGCAGTAAGATTAATATGGGTAGCCGGTGCACATGTACCAAATTAATTTTGCAAAAGTCAGCACTCATAAACCTCAGTGGAAGCTTTTCAATTGTTCTGATAAGATATTGGTAGGCACAGTTTTGCCAGAACTAACTGACCTTTACTTCTGTATGTATGTACTTACCACAGATCGTATCCAACGTGCACAGATTTATATGGTTGTATAAGTCAATAGAGTCCTTTTCCAAATGTGCCCTCAAGTTGTCCACTAGCTTGGCACCCTGCTTATTAAATACACTTATGTACTGTTCCAGAATCTTGAAGTGAAACGCCGGTGTAATGATCTTTCTGCGCTGGTGCCATTTTTTGCCTCGACTAACGAGCAGACCTTCCTTCAACCACGGTTCCATGGTATTGTATTCACCGGCTTTGTCGTTGAACTTTGTTGTACCTAAGATGGTTTCAACATCTTTTAGGTCACTGGTGAGTATATTGAATTCCGGACCAATCCACACCTTTATAATAGGGCCATAACTATCCATGAAACCGATTATAATATCCATGTACTCTTCGGGGGCTTTTCCAATTAGCAGGTGTCCATGGCCAATAATTGGTAAAGCTGGTGGTCCTTTAAATGCTTTGGACAGTTCTAAAGTGCGCCAAAAATGCTTGTACAAATATGCACCAACAGTGGCAAGTAATGTTACTAACGCGATTGCTATGAACATCTTAAGGCAACTAGTATTCAGAATATGATCATCCTTTTTAAATTGAGGATTTGGCTTTGCTTGTGTCCCGGATATCTAATCAAATACAATTGTTAGCTAATATGAGATTATGCAGTACACCATTTTAAGGTAGCAATTGAAGACGATAAGTAATCAACGGCGTTATCGATCGTAGATTGCCACACACGAGCTGAATTCCTACTTTGAGTTAATCGCAAATTTTAAAGACCACTTTAATTTGGTTGTGATATCATATTGCATATCAATCCTTGCATTTCCTGCTGCAACTTGAATGACATAATATTTTATTCTGAATGTTATTTACCATATCGGTTAGTTAAGATCGCCAGCTACACCTTTGAGGTAGTATAGAACTTTGTCAACATAAGCTCATCTATTAACTCTTAAAGCGACATCCCGTCAAAAATCAAAAGAAGAATTATCTACTCTGACGGCTGATTTTCCTGATAATTCCAGTACTATTATACAGTGATGAAGAATGAACATTTTTAAAGGCGGATGATGAAATCCTTGGTCGCTTTGAGCAAACAGATTCTTCGTAAAATTGTAGGTCCCGTTTGCCTTGCGGGCTATGGAGACGAAGATCTTACCACGCCATAGAGCCTATTGTAATGATCGAAAATGTAAATATTAGACTTTAATATGCTTAAGACATATTGAGCGCATAGTCACTATTTCACGATTTCTAGATTTTTGAAGTAGTGTGTTTCAATCAGAAGCTGGTATTAATTTAAGATGACCGTACAGGTGCATAAATATGAAGAGTTATAACTTCATTTTTGTTCTTCCATTCAAGGTTTCCGAAAAAAAGGAATGTTAATGTTAAAAATGGATCTGAATAAAATGCAGGGTGACCTTATCGGAAGATGCTATTAATTTGAACATCCGCGCAGAAGGTCTGGGTTCGATTTCCAGCCAAAGCAACACTTTTTGTTTCACTGGCACTCCTCTCGTGATGATCTGACAAATCATCCGAGTATTATCAATTGCCAAGAAAAGCTTACCTCAACTTAGCCGTTCGAGGTCGGCATAAAACAGGAGGTCCTGCCATCGTGCAAGAAGTACACACGCACACATGAATGGTTTTGAGAAAGCTATGCCCTGGGTACTAACGATTCTGTTGCGCCAAAAATTTGTATTTGTATTTTGGGTTACACGATCAAAGTAGTTGTTGGGAGATTCAGAACAATGATCAAAGTTTTTTCTTTATTTACCGCAACTAAATAAATAGTAACTGGACGACATGTGATTCAAACAGGACAGGACAGTCGTATACTCGAGCTACAACGAAAAATCTCTCAAAAAGAAGAACCGCCTGTCCTTGCTCCGGTGGTTTTAAAAAATCCCATTACTCTGTGGCATGTTTGAGTATACAAGTAATAAGACCTACATTTATGATAACTCATTATAATAAATTTGATTAAAATCACTGAAGGCGTTTCGTTACTGGTCAAAACTAAATCTCCAGTTAAGAGATATTTAGACTTAAACAAAGATCCCTCATACTTTGTAAATAGTAATTTCATTATATTTCATGATGCACGTTCTGAGATATTAAAGATTTTCTAATTTTGCATTAATACAGCAATCCGTTATTTAGAATTTCTTCTAATTTAGACGTTGACCATTGTATTAAGTTTATTTAAAATCATGTGAGTATCTTATTTTTAGAAGAAAATGGTAATTCCAAAATTCCAAAATTCCCTCTATTATTACAAGAATGTAGCAAATAAAATTTAACCAGTCTGGCCACTTAGCATCCAGTTGCGTCGAAAGATCTAAACATCGACTAGCGGACATAATCGCAAATCCCACTCTTTCGGACTTCTCCAAGTGCCAGATTTAATTTTTTCAAGAAGCCAATATTTGCTCTATTATAGAAATTATAGAACTTTTTCAGTGCGAGATCATCCTAGTTTCGGGATCTCAAGTTAATTCGAAAGAGTAGTTTTTCAGTCAATTTAAATCCAGAGTTAACTTCGAGCTAACCCAGAAAGTTTGGTGAGTTAACCATTGGACTAAATGACCAGATGTTTTTGACAGATGATAAAATACCAAACAAACAATTACTTTCAATTCCATTTTTGTGGACATTTTATCAAATCTTTAGAAACTAAATACATGTACGATATATGGTATTTCAGATTCCAGCGACTGTTTTAAATATTGAGCTGGATGTTTTAAGAAGAAAAAGACTAGTAGATAACGACAAAAGCAATTTCATTTGTATGGGGAAAAATAAACCAGACAGCTGATAGCTGAGCTGTTGCAAATTCTATACACACGGAGTCAAACTTAATCCTGCACTGAAAAAATAATTCATGAGTTAGCTCTGGATTGAATTTATTCCCGTTTTAGTTAACTCTGGCTCAACTGAAATACCGGGCCTAAGAGTTCTGAACTGTGCCCACTTTATATACAGATTTTTATACCGTATATCATAGGTGTATACTAGTTTTGATACATAGTTTGTAACATAGAGAAAGAATTTAACTAGTTATACCTTAAAGCATATGGATCGACTCAGAATCGATAGCTGAGTCGATTTAGCCATGTCTGTCCACGCCCGCTTTTTATAAAAACGTTGTTTTTGGTCAATCCGTTAGGAATTTTGGAAAAGTGTCTGAACAACATTATCTAGAAAATTCGAATGTCTACATTTCGTCTAAACAAAGTTTTTTGCCACACCAACTTTTTGAGGGGGATTTCAGTAAAAAAACGTTTTTCGGTAAAAATTTAAAATAATCGAAAAATGTTTGGTTATGATAACATGATAGCATTTTAATACAAAAACCATTTGTATACCCTACCGCTACCCCATAACATAACCAGGCGAAAAACTTTGTTTTGTTGTCGAACCATATAAGATTTTGATAAACTGTCTGAACAATATGTTGTGACAATGACATTTTTTATATTTCAGCGCCATAAAACCCACATTTTGGGGATATCAATTTTAAGGATGGGATAGGTAAGGGGATTAAACTATCCGCACGGCGGACTGTACCCTTGTCATGTGTTTTTATTTGAAACTAATAGAAATTCACTGAATTGCTTTAACCACAATTGCTTACTCAATTATGTTCTTTGAAATGTCACTTTTTTGAAATGTGGATATGCACTATAGAACGAGAATAGGTATTAAATGATTCGACAGAATACAATATTTTTACATGTTTTTTTTTTTCAGTTTTCAAAAAATAAGCTACACCATTACATCCCTGCAACCATTCTACAATGAACTGTCATTGGCAGCCTTTGCGGCAAATGTGCAGAGTGCAATTTGAGAATTCGTGCAGGAGTAAAAAGTAATTGCTTACATATTAGTTGTCTCAAATGCACTTTTACCTTGCTGAACATAATATTTTAGCGCGTATTATTCATATAAGTGAATGTTCCATTTCGTTGTTAAAATTTAGTTTTCCCGAAAAGCCATTGGTGTCTTAAAGAATGTGTACGCAAACAACATTTCGGGGTTTTCAACAAATATCGTGTGATATTTTTATAACAATAAAAGTGGGTTATTTGCAAATCACATATTTTTCATATGTGAATACATAGTTTAATGTTTTGTTTCATATTGTCGCGACTACAATGTTTGAAATGCGCGAGTGCAAGAACTTGAATTGAGTGACATGAAATTGTGCGGCTGTCCTCATCGCTAATGCAGAACTGCAACGTGGGAATTAAAACGAAGCTGGTAAGTCATCATGTCTGGACGAGGTTTTGGGAGGACTTACACAAAGTGAGTGTCTTTTTCCGTTTTATTTTAAAATTGTAAAAACAAAACATACCAAAGCCAGGATTGTCTATTCATATTTCGTCCTTTAAACGCTATAGATCTCCGATATTGTCTGGGTTTGGATGAGGTGAACGTTATCAGGATTAATTTATTACAGCTTACGATCTCCCTTTTTTGTGATTTGGGCAAATAATGCTGCAAGTCATCTCCCGTGGTTTTATAATAAAAGGACATCATTTCCTGCAACTTTGTTAAGCTTTATTTTAGATATGGCCAACCTTCTTTTATATCGGGTAGATGCTAGGTTCATTTTGAATGGCAATGATTAACCGCCAACATCGATTAACAGTGTGTATAAGTGGTTCTTCTATATTTCAAACATTGCCGTTCAACACGGTTTTCCCCTTTTTAATTGAACGTCCACAACAAGCCAAAATCAGTTACCAAACGTGGTTTGGTACTTTAACAGTAGCTCATAAGTTTGACTGGATCGTTTCTGTTAAATGTGCTTAACATTCCAGATGCAGATGCGGAGGTATTTATCCTTTTTTTAGTAATTCCCAACTGTTGCTTCGTGACAACGCACAACCCCCAAATTACAAAGTCAGTACAGAAAGGTGGTTTAAACATGCACATCTATATTAGTCGTAAAATTATAATTAATTCAAAATTGTTTGTTTCATTGAGATGTACTGTTTTTCAGTATCATCCCAGATCATTGCTCGACATTTCATAATGTAAAGATTTAGCCCAGCACAGCGTCTACTTGGTCTTCACCCGTATAACGAAAGGCAATGATCTTCGAGAAATGTGCTTCGTCCAAAAATTTGTTCTTTTACTACTTCGACTAAAATTTGTTTGATTGTTTTCTAAATGAACCGCTCCACAACCGATTCTTTGGGAGCATATAAATTAATAAGAGAAATCAATAAGTAAATTCTGATTCAATTTAGTCATGTCTGTCTATAAGTCCGTTCGTGCACAGACCAACAGACAGGCAGAATTGTTCCCATAGCGGATCTCTTACATTTTATTTAAAAAAAGGTGAATTCTGACTTAAAGTACTAAATTGTCTTTTGGTATTTGATTGTTGCTACAAGCTAAGAATTAAATGTCCCCTATTTTAAATTTCCCCCCCCTATATCAAATATATTGGAGAAAAAATTCGAATTCAAACCTAGCATTATGATGATGGAGAATTCCAAAAAAGTGGTTCTGCTAATTTAGTCCATAAGTCGATTTGTGATTGCAGTAGAAGGATAATCAGCTGGATGTATTTACTTCAAAGTTTATGTACTTGGTTCTTGCGTATTGGCATTATATGACAAAAATGAATGGTACTGGTAGCGGCTCTAACGATTTTGAATAAACTAAACACGGTTATTAATCTTAATATTAAAAAAATGTATTTAGGCCAAATTTGGAAATAACAAAATCAGAACAAATGTTGCTATTGACATTTGTAGTAATGCCTTGTAATCAGTCTTTAGCATAAATGTCTCTTTACTGAATTTTCAGTTCTGACCAATAACGAACCTTTTTCACTGATTTCCTTAAAATTCAATATAAAGAGAAAAATATTGTTCTTGTGAAAATGTTCGACCCTCCGAGTGCACATCGTTTTTCTTTAAATTATAACGAAATTCTCAACCAAGGTAAATATTGAAATATTGGCATAAACCAATAATTATTATAAGTACACACGCACACATGAGTTTTGTAAAAAAAAAATATAGGTTACTAACGCTGCGCCAAAATTCAATTTGTATTTTTATAATTTTTGCCATTGATACGGTGAATTTTGACTTTTCAAACTTCTCAGGTGCTCCCTAAAATTTGGCTTGTGAAAAGGTTTTGTTAACTTTCTCCTACAAATAGAATTATATTAATTGTATGAAGCTTGAAAAAATTGGTAAAGGTTTTAAGTCAAGTCGAGAAGATGATTTCGGTCAAATGGGCGCCGTCACAATTTATTGCCGTACGGGCTCGTTTTATGACATTTTTCGTCACTTCGGGCGACAGATTCTCGCATTCGTGTCGAATGTTGTTCTTGAGGGCTTCTAAAAAACCCTACAAAAAAAAGAAAGTTTGGAACGGTTAAATCGGACGATCTTGCGGGCCAGTGCAAATCGCCGAAACGAGAGATGAGGCGACCCGCACATGTCCTCCAGTCCGAATTCGTCCAATTGCGGCAGGAAAAACTAGGTTAACACTGTTGTTAAGTAACCAGCTAGCTGCGTTCTCGAAAAAAAAAAATGGCCCGATGACTCCTCAAGCGTGAAAAGCGCACCATGCAGTAACTTTCAGCAGGTGTAATGGCTCCTCGTGCATTACTCGTGGATTTTCGGTGCCCCAGAAGCGATAGTTTTGCATGTTCACGTACCCGCTGAGTTGGAAATGAGCCTCATCGCTCATTATGATTTTGGTTGAAAAATCGTCCACTTCGTGCTCGAGATAGTTTTTTTATTTTAAAAATAATGAAAAAAATGATTGTTTTTCAACCCTTTACTAAAAACCGTTATCCATTTTTTGTTGACTACTAACGTCAGACTAATGCTATTTCCCATTAACTAACTTCACCTTTGTAATGAAGTTGAAAGAACAATTTAAGAACTGAGTGTTCATCGCATCCCCCACTTAAACAGACTTTTGAAAAAGTAAATATACAAAGATTAGGCCGACACTCCATTCGTATTTACAAAACTATACAGTCAAAATTAATTTTCTAAACTTACCCGAAATCACATCCATCGTGTATCGATTGACGAACTCATATAAATCGAAAGATTCAACACCGATTTGCTTCTGCAATATTTGGCAAAACACTTTTCCCTGCTTTTCAAACACTTTAAGGTATTCTTCGAGGATTTTAAAGTGGAAACCCGGTGTTATAATCTTTCTACGACTGTGCCACTTTTTTCCTAAAATAAATCATCACATTATTCACCGTAAAACACCTCACATCTCATATTTGTTTACCGCCGCTCACCAGCAATCCTTCATTTAGCCACGGTTTCATTAGGTCATAGACATTAGCTTTATCCACAAACATCATTCCCGTCATTATTATTTCCAAGTCCTTGCGATCCCTAAAGAACACATTTAGCTCATTGCCAAACCACACGCGACATGTTGGTGAATATTTCTCGAACCACTCGCCTAAAATTACCAAATTTTGTTCAACCGGCTTATTGATAAAAACGTGAGCATTGCCCAGAATTGGAAAGCTTTTTGGTCCAGGAAGGGCATTTCCGAGCCTCCAAAAACGAAAATATACTTGCAGAACCCAAACGAAGGCGGCAAGTAACACACTTGAAAGGAACACGATGACAAACATTACTAAGACACGATCCTATGCTATGTTCGAAAGAGACTAATTCGAAAAAAAAAGTAAACAGCCCGAGACCTCACAAGTGTGTTATCTCTTTCATTAAAACGTCAAACAATAATGTTTGAAAACAACAACACCCTTTAATATTTTTATAAAATTGCTCTATAATTTCTTCTGTTTTTTACTTTACACTTTTTGCACACAATTTTCAAGAAATTTTCAAACAAATTACCATCCGGCGACCGCAATAGAGTTTGCTTTTACTCGAATTCGATAGACACTGACACTGTCGCGAATCACTATATTGTGTGTACACCTTCAAAGTTATAGTGAATAAGAACCGAGTTTTCCTTGGTCTGAACCGTGACGAATGAAATTTGCATATAATTGCAATAAAAACAGCATTTTAGTGGTGAATAGAAAACAAAAACCAGTTAAATGAAATCGCACTACTGGCGTTTAAACTTAAGAAATATATCATGTGTCAGCTTACAGTTTTCGATTTAAATCGAGATTATCATTACATTGGTTAGAACTTTGAACTTCAACTTACCGACCTAGAATTGGAATTTTCGAAGATAAGTGCCATTCTTTCATTCCGTTTTTAATACAGAACATATTTTGAATGTTGGTTAAACCTCACACATTTTTATGTACATATTTCATGGATTCGAACTATTATTGTGTTCTTATTATTGCCAACAGAGTGTCATGTTTAATTCGAAAACTCATTTTTATAACACAAATAAATGATGGCGAAATACTTTTTTCACTGCGATTATTTTTAACGTCTTGCAATAATGTCGTCAATAAAGTAAACAAAAAAAAACCTGACCATGTTAACCTTGATTATAAACGCATAATGGAAAAAGTTAATCGCCTATCAAAATTTCGGTAAATGCATGTACAGCAGTAATCCAACAAATACGTTCTAGTTGTAACGCAGCTAAAGCATGACTGTCAATGAATTTCGTTTGTTTATTTTCTGATCTTAATCTGCTTATGCTTATCAACCTGTGGGTCCTGATCCTCAGGGAGGTCGCATTTGTGAGAAATAATAAAATACTTATGTCGGAACGAAACATCTTCTATTTTATTTTTTTTATAAACTTGGGAGGGTTTCGTCAAATTTTTCTGAACATCAGTAGTTATAGCAAGTTCTACTAAGTCTTCACTGAGTTAACGGTTAAAGATTTGAAGTAAGACCGTAGTACACGATATGTAAATTGTGGGATACAATTGCAAAATGTTGTTACTTTATTGTACAGAGACAGATATTGTTGCAATAAAAATTGTTGAAGTTGATACATTTTATTTATTTCTTAAAAAGATTTTCATCCAAAGTTAAGCCCGGCCCTCATTAAGGCGTGTGTCAATTGCCTTAAAATAGAGGTTAAATTTTATCTACTGGCTAATTTTTGACATTAATTTGGGTAACCAAAATATTGGCTTTTTGCTATGTCATTTGGATTAAATGGAATTTTATTGTAATACTATTTTTAATAATTTGCCAAAAATATTGAAACAAAATTCCTTTCTTTATAGTTACATACTTGAATTAAAAAAAAACGGAATAAATTTCACAGAGATCATCAAAAAAAATGTATTAATATCAGTAACAAAATTATTGTTGAATATCTTATTGAAGAATATCGTTCCTACTATTTTCAAGTTAAGCATATTTCACATATAAAATATAGCGAAACGAATGAAATCATTACAGTTTTGTAAAAATCCATTTTGTTGAGAATATTTTTTTTTAATTGAGTCAGGCGAGTCGGTTTATTGGAGCCACCTCTAGATTTCGGATAAAGACAATAGTTAGAACCAAATAATTCGGGAGGTAAACTCGTTCTCCATTCATGCAAGAGAAACTAACACTTAAACCAAAACCAATAACAACATCATAGCCAATTTTCGGTTCCTGAATATGAACTGCATCCACGTCTCCATTTAAAGAGTGGTGAGGAAACGATTGAACCTAGTAACGCCATTGTTATATGATTTAAACTTGCCTTTCCTGGGAATCTCAAAATGAATGTGATGCATTTATCTCTCCCAAAATGACGAACAACCTGCGACAATATTTTAACGTTTATTAGAAAAGGTTGACTGTAAAGAACTCATCACCCAACTGCAGAAGTTATCATCCTTATGATTTTCATGTGCACAACTCCAATTGGCTACGATACTCGAACAGAACGGATGACTCAGGAAGATAGACCGATATGTTTTTAATTATCAGCAACTTAACCCAACAAGTCGAAGAACCAACATATATTCATCCATAACATCTATGAAAATATATTATAAATAGGTCCAGAAAACATATCAAGACAAGATCTCAATCTCTGATGCACTAGGAAACTCAGATCACACTTAAATAACAGCGATCTACACACTTCTCATATCATTGCCAATGATACAAACCATCAACGAGTTTTATGGAACTACCGAATAACTAAGTAGGATTATGTGCGTGCAGTTAAGGGAAGACCATTGCAAATATAAATTTTTGACGCAACAGGCTCAATAGTTCCTATGGCCGATCTTTCTCACAACCACAACTCTTGCACAAGCTGGATCTTAAAATCTTTTAAGCCAAGATCTTTGCGTAAAATCTTCGACAAAGTGGATGGGCATAGCTCCATTTGCTGTGCACGATTGCGAATCGACTCATTCGGATTCTCCTCAACTCTGAGCTCGACAGCGGCAATTGACAAGAATACGAAGTGACCAATAATTTTAACTCGTTGTTGTTTCGATACATACAGTACCATTATAAATTTCCAAAAACTTCAATAAAAAAAATTATTCGAGGTTAGCATTAGATGATATTATTTGGCCCACCCTGTACAATGACCACAATTCATATCATCAAGGCATCAAGTAAAGCTTTATAATATAGAAAAAATGTTAGATATTTAAATAGATGTTCGTGTTTTAATTGGATCTTGTAATAGCTATTCGTTTTCTGAGTAAAAAAAACAAAATTGAGGAGTAAGACAAGTTCCATTATGGAATCATGCATTTGATTGGACGGGTTGTCAATGTTTTAATTCTCATTTCGCAATCTAACTGACATTGATTATACAAATCGTCTAGCCCTGACAGTAAACTTGAGTATACTGAAGTATACAAGTAGCGATTATTTTGCCATATAAGTATAAGTTGTTCACCTCAAAGTGATAATTAATTACTTTGTACTTTCAAGCGATAAGGAAATGTGTTTATACCTTATCCCATAGGGGTATATTAATTTCGACATTAAATTTGTAACATAGACAAATAATTTCGATAGATATACCTTAATGTGTATTGATGGACTTAGAATCGACTGAGTCGATCTAGCCATGTCTGTCTGTCCGTCCGTCTTTGTGTCATCGATTTTTGGGACTTAAATTATTAGTAAGATTGATGAAAGGTAGTATAAATGTCTGTCCAACGAAGTAGAAAAGATCCAAAATATAAATCCGCCCACTTTTTAAATTCATTTCTGTCATAAATCATTTTTACCCCCGCCTACTTTTTGTATATATATATATATACTACCCCATAGCATATTCAAAAGGAAAACGTTTTTGTCGAACAATTAAAGATATTGATAAGCTGTCTGAGCAACATATTGCGACAATGGTACGCCCACTTTTTTGGGATGTTTTATTTAGTGATGAAATGGGATAGGGTATTCAAAAATTCACACAGCGGATTGTAGCCTTCGTATATGTACTTCATTACGGGGAGAGTTTGGCCTTAAACAACATGTTTTTCCAATAAACATGGTTCCCAGGTGTCAACTTAGACCTGGGAACCATGTTTTTTGTTGTGCTAGACCATCTATCTGGAAAGACTCTACTGGCGGTATTATCATACAGATTATAAAATTCTTGATTGAATCTTCGTCTGCAAAACTCCGTCAACCAACGATTTTTTTGTCTTTGTCAAAATTATTAGGTTGACAATTTTGACTTAAAACCGTTCACGTACGTAATTTTCAAATGCAAATCCAATAAATTCTTTGCAGTAAGAATTAGTAAAAATAATATTGTACGGGAACACACATTTTAATAAATCAAATACTTTGATTTTCGTCCATGTTTTGTTTCCCTTCTTGACAGGATGCCGTCGTTAGTTGATTCACTATTTTGGCCGCTTCCTTCTCTATACTTCCAAGCTTGGGATCACACCTCATTGAGTTAGTATAGTATAGTCATCGTTTGTATTTGTGCAGGTACTGGCTCGAGAGTGCACCATTACAAGAAACGAAGCGTGCTTTCTATACGGCATTCAAAATAATAGAGGGAAATTGTACAATGTGGGCCAAAGGAAGTCGTCCGATGTTATTTGGCCTTCAGAATATCGGTTGTGGCTCGCGCAGTTCCTATTGGAACCACATATCCTCCAGTCCTTATTCGTCCAATTGCGGCAAAAAAAAACTCGGTTAACATGGCCCTATAGCGCACCCCTTCCACTGTTGTCGTTTGACCAGCGGCGTTCTAGAAAAACATGGCCCGATGAACAGCGCACCATGCAGTAACTTTGAGCGGGTGTAATAGCTCCTCGTGTATTACTCGTGGATTTTCGGTGCGTTAGTTTTGCTTGTTCACGTACCCGCTGAGGTGATGTTCGTCGAAAAATCGTCCACTTTGATTATTCCACTTCCTTGGGGAGTTTATCGCTCCATGGCTTGTTCACTTGTATTCTACATCTGTCTAGTTCACAAATGTAAAAACAGATTTGACATTGGCGGCCATTTGCAAAAATAAGAGCATCTTCCAATAAGGTGATCTCTTTTTTCCCTCCTTGTATATCCGTGGTTGGCTTTTTTCAGGATCTGGCATAGTTTTAAAATTTCACCAGTTGTGGATTTTCCTGTCCAAAAACCATAGCAGAATAGGACCGATCTGTGTCCTAATCAAATATCGTTTTCAGAATGTTTTGTTTCAAGTAACACTAAGTAATAGCAATTTTCTAGTCGATCTTGTGTTGAAGATCCAACTTAAGCTCCATATATCACACTGAACTACCCAACAAAGACGTTGATCAACTGTTCGACAACTTTTTTTAATATGAGCAAATGTTGTTGGTGATCGTTTCCAGTTGTTCATGTATTGCGGCAGACAGTATTTTGTGGGTACCAGAGGGTCAGAAGTTCGGTTAAACTGTGATAAGGTTCTTTCTTTAGACTAAATTTTCGTAATGAGTATTTTTTTCACCGAGTCATCTCTTTATATGGCTCGCTATGAAAGCCCTAATTTTTGGTGGCTGATCTTTCATTTAGGTTGGATGCATTACGGTTCACGATGTAGCCGCCAATAATAAGTGATTCGTTCGTTGATGAAATTATTTCTACTGAAGAGGTTTTTCCATATTATAAACATCGGTAAACTAAAATAAGATTTAATTCTTCTTTTCTTTTTGAAAAGCGTTCTAATTTGCTTAAATGCTCAAGGGCAAACTTTTCAGTAGCTATCGCATCGTCCTCGTAGGTGCAGTGCTCAAGTGGTTATTGCGTTGGACTAATGAGCACGGGTCCCTGGTAAAAATCGGAAAGGTGTCAACACCTTGAGAAGCTTCTTGAATTTGCCAATAGGATTCAGCGTTAACAGGAGGTCTTTGTGTCAAAAAACATAACTTCACATATACAAATGAAGTGAGAAGAAGGTTTAAGACCCTGTATGTGCCTTTAGTTTTAGATATTTCATTTTGTTTTCGTCTCTTCCTACAATGTATGATGTAGGTTTTATTATTGGGTCAGGTGTGCATTCATATCTATGGAGTAACCCGATCGGAGGTCGCGGACTTAGTAAAATTAAAGTTGGTTTCATGTGTCGATGAAAACTCATAAACCAAGATTTATAGGAAATCCCGTGCAGTAAGGTTGAAGGTTTATGCTCCTGTATAATATAACCTCACAGATGAGGACAGAAGAAGAGGAATACTTCGCGCAGTTATAATTCCAATCATGCGATCGCATAGCTTTTAATAACATTATAGTAGGGTGAAAATATAACTCCGTAATCCGGATATGAGCCTTAACAGGGGTTTTCCAGATAAGAGGTTTTCCGCCAAAGTAGTATATGTACAATTAACAAGTTTGTGAGTCTTTAATCCTCCCACCACCACCCAGGTGTGACAGAACATAACCAATGATCATGAATAAAGAGTTACATAAACCTATCGGCACTGAGATACCTGTCTTAGCTGTGCTATTATCACCACACCTTGAAATCACGCATGCCTTTACCGAACCTATTTATGGAATGCTTTTTCTTTATTATGTTGTATTGGTGGATAGCACATCTGTCATGTCGTTGGTGGGTGATCTCTGAGGGTATCTAATCATTTTGGCATGAAAACGTATTGCAACATGTCTGCTAATTCACAGACAATGGCGACAAAATTGATCTCATCTTGAGACAGCACCAGCTAGTTTAGTATGTGCAAATGTTTTAAATTCTTACCACCAAACATCCTCTTCGGATATTTTCAATTGGCCCATCTTCAACAATTTAAGTACAATTCATCACAAAAGACCATTCGCTACGCAATTAATTACTCGTCGCGAAAGATACACAGCCAACACACATATCATATGACGTGACTTACAAAAACAATGCGTTCTGAAAAAAATCAGCCAAAATTGTTTGATAATTTGTTGGCGCTGATCATTTGAACCGTTCAAGATCTTAGGTTGAGGTTGTTTGTCAACTAGCGCGTGTCTATTCCCACAAGGCGGGAAATGGATTTTCGTTTCAACCCTTGCCCACTGCTAGGTGCTGACTATAGAAACTGTCATCGAATTTTATAATTCCTACCTATCGACTGAACTTATGGCCAAGAAAAACATGGAATCTGAAACATTTCATTTCCACACACATTCCAAACATCAGTTCATTAATAACGATGAATATGCACGCAGATTACGCAGTTTTGTAAATCCTTTCGAAGATATATCTTTGTCCCAGAAGCTGGGCCAAGATTTATTGCATTCGCACAGTGCGGTCAAAGCAACAAATAAGTACGAGTATTAAAATTTTTTTTATAAACGGGATGTTTGAGGTTGTTGTGTGATTTAAGAAGAACACGATGATGATTCTATTTTTGTTCAGAAAAAGGAATGCATCAGTGGAAATTATTTATTATTTCTTAATTAATTATGGTATTGCGCACATCTGATTCAACAAAAATATGACGGATGGGTGAAACATCCGGAGAAGGCTAATTTGTACTTTGATGTGAAATTCATTGGGGTAGTGGTCGAGGGTATAAATATTTATAATTGGGTTACAACCAAATAAGCGGGAATAGTTTTCTAGCCATCTCAAGAAAGTCACTGTTTGGTGAGAATTTTGCTCTGAGGGAACTATCGGCCCGTACTTCTTACAAAGCGAAACGATGGTATAGATATTTACAATTGGGTTACAACAAATTAAGCGAATATATTATATGGCTTAAACTCAATGAAATGGACAACGTTGACATGTTATTTTCAGAACGGCAACACAGCGCAAGGGGCGTTGAATATGTATACTTTCAGGGCATGGTTATCCTGTTTATACGAATTTATTGAAAAAAATGTATGGTTCTATATATTATAAAACGAACGCGTTCAATCCGATCCATAAAACCACGATTCCAAGGAACAGAAATAAAAAATATCGTTAGTAACTCGCCTAAAATTAAACACCAACTTTAAGGTTCTGTGAGTTTAACGAAAACAAGAAACAGTGACTCCCGGAATTTAGTTCAGACACCACCCATGGCGTAAGTCTCTACTAAATTCAACATCTTTCCTATCACTCTCTTTCTTCCCCTATACTAAATCCCACACTGTGGTAAAACATTTAAAGGATATTCATAACTCCTTTAGTTAAATATAAAAAAAGAACATTGAGCAAATCCAAACAAAGCTATAAAATTCGTTCACGGTCTTGCCGGAAATGTCTTTTAGATCCTGTATGAAGTATTCGCCCGGCCAAATCATATACAGATACAGATACAGAGAATGTCTGCATTTATCGGTTACTTGTTTTCTCCAGTTGATTTATAAATAGTACTAGGCTTAATGCAGCCACCATCCTTGCTGTCATTGTGGAAATTAAAATCATGATGTTTTAGGCACACCAACAAGTTGAAAACTTGCTCACGGTCGAGGATAACGTCACTATAGATATTCGAGGCTAGTGGACCTCAAAATATAAAAGAATCACAAAAAATCATCAAAGTTCCAATGATTGGCTGATAGATCCTCTTAAATTTGAAGATGGCAGCGAAAAATATATAAAATATTTTGTTGCAAGACTTGAAGAAAAGGAGGTTCTCTAGAAAAAGTAAGCAAAAGCTTAAAAACTCTTCAAAAAAAAAGTTTAAAAATACTTTTGAAAATAATTTTATTACAATTGTTCAAAAATACAAAGGACACGAAATTTGTTTCTTCACACGTTTGTTTCCTAACCAGCAGTAGGAAAATATTTAAGAATCAACATTGCTGGGCGGATGTTGGGTTTTGAAGTCGATCATTCATATCATATGCGGGATCACCATCCAAGCATTCCACAGTAGATTAGGTTAGGTTGTAGTAGCTGCACATAAATATTAGCCATCTCACCTAGATTATCAAAGAAATTGTTTCCCAGATGGAGTTTTCTTACTTTTCTTAGTACAAGCTGCTTCTAATAGAAGAGGCCTAGACTTTTTGCGTGTATGGCTATAGGACAGTGCCCTATTATGACACCGATTATGGTGTTAACGTTTGATTATACTCTGATAATATTTAGATCCGAGTTGCCCGGATAATTGACACGTTGTTCCATTTAACTACCTGCGGTTTGCCTTCTTGATGGTATCCAGCTTGATCTGTAATTAACTTGTAGCTATCTTGTAGCATATCTATCTAAAATATCCAGGCTAGTGCCTCAATCTTATGAAGAAAATCCCGCCATTCGTGGGCTGATTTCGATTTGAACGAGGAGGAATCCAGGGATTTGATTGCAGCTTGGCTGTCACTGAAGATGTTAATATGCTTCGTGGATAATACATTCCTTTTCAGCCAGGATAAGGCTACTTTAATTGCCATGACTTCCACCTGGAAAACTCTACAATGATCGAGAAGACTGTTTCTAAAGCCGTACACCAGACTAAGACACCATACAGGAGTGTGACTAATGATAGACACGTAAAGCTTGAAAGAAATATGTGGTTGCATACTCCATTTCTTTCTGATTGTCTTTTAAAAGAGTATAAGGCTACGGCTAACGCGTTCTTGGATGTTGGCTTTCCAGTTCAGTTTCATATCCAAAACATGAGACTGACGTCATTAAGTTTGGGTGGATCAATGTGCGGAACTTTGTATTTCCTGCTAAAAACGACCAATTTGTTTTTTTAGGGTTCGCGCCGAGTCCACATCTGGCGGCCTATTTAGAGAGCACAGAAAGACCATTTTGTAGACCACGTTTTTTAAAGCATTCCAAAGTAAGAGATTACGATATCAAAGGTCAACTACAGGTGGAACTTTTTTCCCATACGTTCCTGTAATTGAAGTGGACTTGGTGAAGGTTCACTCTGTAATATTAGATATTAGGGTATCCAGATTTAATATATATTCCCAAAGATGTAGTACAATCAGGGGTAGTTGTTGTATGTAATGAGGACTTAGACTAAATTTTCCTGTTGCCAGGACACAACGACATTAAAGAAAACGAGAGAGCAGAAGTGTTTAGCTAGCCCTAGAACCGTTCAAATACACTAGCTTGATCGATAGTAGGGTAACAAGCTTTGACGTTTTTTTTTATCAGAGAGATCGGCAAGGTTTGTCTTGTATACCGTATATGATGTCTTGTCCCTGACAAGGGTAGGCTTTCTGATTCTCAGCATGATCATTACTGGGCCAGACCTTAGTAATGATAGCTACTACCTTGCATACCTCCTTTCTGTATTTGCTTATGCGATGGCTGCTCCTTTTTAATTTGTTACTTTGCCACATATTCCTAGAATTTTTTTTTATTAAGCAATACTTAATACATACAATATGGATTTTGCTTTATTATTGGAAGGGATAGTAACCCAATCTGTTTCTTCTTTGCAAAAAAGTGCGTTTAAGTGTATTTTTCTGATGTTCGTTAGATGGGATGAGACGATTCCAGTCTGGCCTCTAAGGCATGTATCTTGTATGATCTGATGCCAAAATAATGGCTTAAATAGCGTCAATGAACATAGCGTGATCACTCCTTAATAACCTTAATAACTCTAAGATCATCACGTCGTCCGACTTAGTTCGACTAGCAGTAAATTTATAACCAGAAGCCACAGCAGAGGAGAGATAACTCCAACTAACAATTTCTGTTTTATAATGTATAAATGTCCAATTTCAAGAAGCGATTTCGTCTATTAAGCTTTTTTGTACTTGTGCAGAGAAGTTCAGCATGCACAAAAACTCTTTTAGGTAAATGCGAAGGCTTTATAGAAGATTAATTGCTATGAGGCTTCTTAAATGTTTCCGGGGATGTCTATATATGTGACATTTAAAAAGATGTTTTGGTCGAGCTTCCGTCGAAGTAGTATAGAAGCCCAATATGTATAGAGCTTGTGACTTTAGGCTGCTAATTTTGTTTTGCAATGCAGTACCACACATGTTTTTATTTTTTTTTATTTCCAAAAATATTTATACACCCGTTTCTTGGTATAGTCGCATCAACTGCACATAGCACATGAAACATTTCCCATTTTTTGTGTACATTTTATTGATTGCTATAAACTGTGCCTATGATTGGTAACTAAAAAAAAATAAATGTGTAGTGCACAAATGTTTTACAGAACACGCTTCAAGTGGTTTGTCACTGAAGCTACTACTGAATGTTGCAGAGAACAGGGGCCATATTTTGTAAACGATGATCGTTTTAATCACTTCGTTCTCGTTGAAATTCGGTTACATAAAACGAGTATCGTTTTAGGTTTTACGATACTCGAATTTCTGGCAGTTGGCAGTCGTATAGCTTTCGTTTTCGTTGAGCTGTCATAAATATTCGTTTTACACAATCGCACTTTGTCGTGACTATCGTTTACTTGCAGCTCGTTTCGTTTTATGTAATAGAGCCCCAGCCTAGTGTATGGCGTGGTGGACTGACATGCAAGGAAGACCCGAGTTCTAATTCCTGTAAGAATAAATAAATAACACTGTTCACATTAAAATTGTTGTAAATAATAATTAATATAAACAATTAAATAAAGAAATATGGGGGTACAACAATATTTGAAATTTCGGTAAGGTTTTGGTAAGGAAACTTTATGAGTACCGTTGAGTGCGCCAAACTTGTTTCCATAGCACTTTGTACAGTTAATATTGCTGTAGTGGAAATAGCTTGGATAGTGCTTTATCGAAGCTAAATTGTTAGTTGGGCAGATATTAGCATGAGTATTATCCTTGAGCTAACATGCTTATCTGCACCGGTTACGTTTAGGGCTTCTAGAAATGAAACTTGATAACTACTTCAGCTAGTTTCTCTTCTGACCTGAATGAAACTTCGGAATGACCAAAAGGAAGCTTCTTCAGAATAAGAATTCAAACACTTAATTTAAAATTTTATTAATATACGAGTTAAATGTGCAAACCAAATAATGTTTAAACCTAATCTAGAGTTAACTTAGCAGGGTTAAATTTGACTGACATTAGTTGTGATTCAATATGGTATCATTGATGATTTATCAATTTTGCTGTCAAAAAGTTAGTTATTGAAAATTATAGAATCTACAACACATTAGTTGTCAGCTGTTTTCCATTTCCCCAAACAAATGAAATTATTTTGTCGTGATCTTACAAGCCTTTTTTTTCTTATTAACACGGTTAAACTCAATAATTCAAACAATTCCGAGTCGCTGCGACCTGAATATGAATATTGCACACGTATTTATCTTCCAAAATTTTACTACAACGTTCACATAAATAGAATTGAAAATGATTAGCTTTTTTTAATGAAAATAAGCTTAGAAAAGAACAGGGCAGTAGAGCGCAATTTAGGGTGTTTTCATAAACGTCGAAAATATGCGCTAGTCCAATCGTCTTTCTTCTTTGTTTCATTAATAACACACTCATTCTGCAGAACGGATGTACCCCTGCTTTAGTACAATTTTAGGTTGTCACTGAATGTTCACAAACGCCAGACAAAAGTTGGAAATGACCGCGATCTTAATTGTGAATTAATAACAAAGGAGAAGAATGGACCAACCTTTTAAATGTCCTTTTTTTATTTTTTCCCAGAATTGACTTATTTTTTCATCAGAATTCTTTTATGAATTAATAGATTAGTTTTCGCCACATTCCACAGTGCAGATTCCTCACTTATTTATTAAAAAATTGACAATACAACTTTTATTTTCGCATTTAAAATTTGTTTCTGCAGTCAAAGAAGTATGGATGCACAATCTACCAGATGCCGATGAGACTTATGACGTTTATGAACATCCGTTCTGCACTTTATCTGGGTCTGTTCGATCAAAAATCTGACTTTATGAACACGTCTAACGCAGCCGTTTATGTAAAAATTAGTAAAAATTGTCAGAACAGAAAAGTCGGAATCCTAGACAAGGTAAAATATTTCCACGTTAAAGTATGGTTGTGTTTCGGATGTCAGATTACAACGGAAATATAAGGAAAGGTGATGTGGAACGCAAAATCTTACTTAACGGTGTGGTAAATGTCAAACAACCCCAACTCTTTTTTTGGGATTAGAGATCACAAAAGCGAACTATAGAACAAGCCAACGGCTAACAAAGTAACAAAGCCAAGTTTTTAAATTCAATATTACTTTTATTCACTTTGATTTTTTTTGTTTTTTTTTTCATTTCGTAATAATTTTTCAAATATATGTATATATATATATATGTTCTTTTTTTGTTTTTTTTTTTAGAAAAAAATTGAAACGCAATAATACAATAAGTACAAGGTTCTCATCTCATTTATCATTTTCTTTTGTATGTCAATAAAAGGATCAATTTTTACTATGAGTATTTTTTTCTTTTATTACTATTTTCATTTTAAATACTCGTTTGTAAATATATATATATGTATATATATATATATTTTGTTTGGTTTTATCAATATATAATATACAAGGATCAATATATGTATAATAATTTTGTTTGTTATTCGGTTTCATTTTTTTCTTTAATTTCATTACAATAATAGGTACCACATCGAAAACAAACTCGACATTGGATTTATATTTTAACAAACAACCAAACATGACTTATTTGTAAACTTTATATAATTTTAAAACAACAAAAAATATCGCGGGAATGTAATATAAAATTAAATCGCAACATTGCTCACTAAAATATTTTACAAAATTAATTGACCTACTTATGTTATAAGTATCTTTTATGTTTTCATTTTAACCATAATTATTTTAATTTTTCTTCGCTGTTATTAAATTGTCAAATTCATATATATAATATATATTTAGTATCATATATCAACAGAGCTTACTTAAATGTATTATATTTAGTTTAGAGGTTTTATTTCTTATTGGTTTTACATTCTTCAGGTCGATAAATGTTTAATAAATTGAATTGACTAAAAAAAATATATGTAGTATATAGACTTTGTTATGAAATCGGAAGGTACTTGTTAGAAGAATTATCTATTTATTTTGTTTTAAAGACATGAGTTTTCAAACAAACAGAGGAACTTGAATTAATATTTTTTATTTATTAACTTTTTGAAAGAAGATTACTTTTTAATTAGGGTTTTAAGGCATAAGTTCTGGGTATTGAGTGAAAATATTCTCAAAACGCGTATATAAGGTTTAAAATTCAGTAGTTGATCATGTGGAATATTTGCTACTAACGGATAACCGTCGCGTCATGGAAAGACTTACAAACGAGCAACAATTGCAAATTATTGAAATTTATTATCAAAATTCGTGATCTGTGAAAAATGTGCACCGTTTTTTTAACCCATATTATGGCGACCAGCGATGAGGCTCAAGCCGAACACGATTGAAGCCTTACAGGACAACATAACACGCGTAATTCGTGGAATACAAGCCGAAACGGAGCCGCGGACAGCATTTACATGAAGTTATCTTTAAAACTTAAATGGCAAAGGCCAAATTATCGATTTCAATAAATTTTTTGAATATCTGATGCAAGTTTGAATGTGTTAAAAAACCTTTTTCAAAAAACTGCAAGAATATTGGTACGAAAAAACAAAAGATCTACTAAAAGAATGTTTTTTATTGAAACATTTAGCTTTTAATAAAGAATCCATTTGTTTAAAAACTGGTTTGTTCACAGATTTGAAATTAAAAACTGTTAACTAAAGTTAACGAAACAATAATAAATAAAAAAAGGTTTCTTGAACACTCTCGTCTAAATTTGGGGTAACGTCCAACGAATTTATAATTTCTGGAGAGAATTCGCTGCATTCCGTAAAATCTCTCTAAAACGCAATTAGGCAAAAAGTGGCAGCTGGTTTTCTTAGTAAATGTTTCAGAAATAGTCTAATATTAGATTTCCGTTGAGTTTAGACTAAAGACTTTGAACGGTTTTTCATAACTCATCATAATTGTAATACAAATGGTCCTCAAATAATCTTTCGAACCATTTGAAATTTGTTCGGCTTTTGAAGCTTTATCCAGTAAATAACAAGGACATGCGGATTTTAAAAAGTTGGCCCACTGTGGCCACCCATTTTCTTTCAACGAAACACAAAAAATGTTAATCTATGGGAGGGATACAAAACTCAGAAATTCAAGAAATTGATTTCAGCGCCCATTGATGTTTAGTAGGCACTAAGCGTACTGTCCATCCCAATTCAATCTTACTTTGCATAAAATGATAAAGTAATTCCTAGTAATTTATTGTATTTGTACTCCGTGTGAAATCTCACTTCACTTGGTAGCGAAACCTCAAGAAAACACACCTATTCTTGAATAAACATACATATTTTTGAAATAAAATCAGTTTCTGGTGATAAAGAACGAAATAGAAGAGAAGATCAATAAAAAATGTTGATCGATGTATGTTTTTATAAAGAGTCTCAATTGATTTTGGTATGGTATTTCACATCTGTGTAAAGTAATTGACAATAAATTGGAAGCGATAGTTCATTAACGATTAATGAGCAATTAAGTTTTGAGCAAAGACTTAAGCTTACAATAAAATAAATGTATAAAAGACATTTGAATATTGAAATCTTAAAGATGGAAGTTGATATATAAGTAATCGAACAAGTATAATATGGTGATTATTCACTTTCAGACAGATCCAAATCCGCTCACTACCTCACCCACTTTTTAGAAAAACGTTGTTTTTCGTCAAACGGTTCAGAATTTTGATAAATTTTCTGAACAAGATATTTAGACAATACGAATTATACATTTATTTCCACGCCCACTTACTGGAGCGATTTTATAAAAAAAAAAGGTTTTGTTCAAATTTTAAAGAAATTCGAAAAAAAAACTTTGTAATGGCAATATAAAATTTGGTACACATGCCACTTTCACCACCACTTTTTGGGGGCAAATATACCCCATAGCATATGCAATATAGAATCGCTGCTGAACGATAAAAATATTTTGATAAAATGTCTGAGCAAAATATATTGTGACAACGCCACGCCCACATTTTGGAGATGTTTAATTCAAGGATATAGTTGGATAGGATATTCAACGATTCGCACAACTGAAATTTCCAATAGTTTTAAAGAGTGAAAATATGGCCTCATCCTTGTGATCCCCTGTGTATGTATATATATTTACCTAGCAATAGGGTTGTTACTCACAGTTTATACTACTAAATACAGTGTTTAAAGTATTTTTTTTTTAATGATCAATTAGTAAGCGAATTTATTTCTTTTATTACGGGTTTATGTTGGCTTTGCGACATATTTTCTTGTCTTACAAAAAAGGCAAAAAGGAGAAAAATGTATCCCATGGGAATTCTCACTAAATAAATATTTTAATGAGACAAGGCATAGGCGACAGCGCTAACCGCCAAATGTCTGTTTGAATATAAAAAAAACATCCCAGAAAGGGGCTGACTAAAACAAAGTGTAATCCCTACAACACTATTATGATTGGACTATGATTGTAAATACTTAAAACTCTGAGCTTTCGAAAAATGTATAATACCTACATAGTTCTGAATAAAAGATTTCCAGTTAACGCTTTTGAAAAGTCTGTGCGAGAATTCAAGCAAATCAATATTCTGACTCACTGCACTTCAGCGACTGATTCTTCTAATTTCTTTATAAATAAAAAAATTATTAATATCAAAACTAAATTATATGGTTATTAAACTATCGATTTGCATTAAAATAATTCGTGGAACCCTACTTTCGTAGAAACCATTTATGACATGGCGTTGAATGGAGATGTCCTACAATCGATTTAAGCAGATTAATAAAAAAAAAACAGTACCGATACAAGGAGTCTTTGCCTATTGTATTGGAGCAGAATGAATTGGTCAGACAACAAGAGTAAAAAAGTGGAATAATTTATTCTAATATTTGAAATTTATTGTTTTAAAATGTATGTTATTCAATGCAACATGCTTTATCGAATATAATGCTGAACTACAAAACGCGTCATTTCTTTAAGATTTCTTAACGCCTTTATCTGAAGCATGAACCACCAATCTCTGGTAAAAACCAAATAAATTTCTACATTCCCATATTATGCGTGCAATTTCCTCATTTTTGCTTTTCGGCGTACAATTTAAGACCTTCCTGTTATAATGCACAACTATTATTTCATAGTTCAGTCTTATATTCACCACAATATCAAATTCAAAATATAAAGCATGGTTCACCTACGGACCCCTTAGAGGGCATCTAATGAGATTTTTTTAATGAGTAGAACAATTTTATCACTTCGCAGCATATTATAAAAGTATGTCCAGTAAAAAAAACGTGTACTGATTCTTACAAATTATTACTTAAAAACGTCCCCGTACGCATTTTTCGTATGCAAATAAATTTCTGCTTTAAAAATCAGTTAAAATCTTTACGAGAATAGACCTCATAAATTGTCAAAACAAAAACCAACTGCACTTTTCGTCTGAAGGTATAGGAATTCAACGTATTTTAATCTCAGCAAATTTAAAAATGAAATTTTCGGTCCACTAGGTGAGTATAAAAAAGGGATTTCGAAAATTCTAGCAGGATGTGTTTTTTGAAGATGAAAAACCTAAGCATCCAGCATCACACGCTTTGTAACAATAAAAGAGTCCTGTTTCATAGGCTGCGTTTATGGCTGAGTGTTCGCGGCGCACCGAGATTCACTACCATAAATCTTTATTGTAGAAGAAAAATTGTGCTGAAATCTAGAATATGGGATAGTTATCTTGCACTTGTTTTTTGACTTAAAATTATTTATTTGTCTTGCATATACATTTAAGAGCGCAAATTTGATTTTATATTTTTGTTTGAATTTGCATGATATGCATGATTTATACTCCTAAGACCGAGCGTAACGAGCCAGCCGCGTATCGCACTCTTAACTAACAGCTATCGATTTTGTGACATCACAATTCTAGGTTTCCGGAGTAACCAGAGAATGTGACAAACAAAACGTCGTGATAAGGCATCATTGTCAATAATTCCCCGGAACCCGCAGCAGCAGCAACAACAACAACAACCAGAGTAACCGAAGAGTTTAGAAAACAAAAAGTCCTGATAACCGGAGACAGTAGAATGGAGCCCTAAGCAACAACAAAAACCAACAAAAAAAAAAAACTAAAAATCAGTGTTTACGCATGCTATCAACATGATATCACTATCCATAAGTTCACGGAACAACGCTGACAAGTCGTGCAAACCTCAGGAGTAGTAGAGCGCTCCGAGCAGTGAGCACTGTAGACTACAATATCGAGCAAGATGTATGCCTCTATTATGACTTGGGAATCGCGTTAAAAATTTTCTTAATTTGACTATTTGGTATTAGAATTTGCAACTCGCCTAGTAACACTCGCGTCAAATGCCAAAAGTTGGCCGAATTAAAATCTCATCGTGCATACCTTGGGCGGAGTGGAGTGCTCCAAGCACTGTATACTCATATGAGGAAAAAAATCGAGCAAGTTATAAATCGCGGGTTCTGAAAATATTTGTGACCAAAATTACAATATTTTTCTTCAACGTGAAGAAAACAAAGATCAAGTTAAACAATGGTGCTGAATCTGCAGGAACTGCCGCATAGCGTACAGAAAGATGAAATGTAGAACGCATAGAGAGAGTCAAACACCACAGTCTAGGGTTGGTAAAACACAGGCTGAAATGATGTCGAGGGTATGGCGAAATATTTGGGTACGGTACTCTTACACATTTACAGGCCATCGATGATTCCACGTAAACCCAAGCCAAAATACCAGAATCAAATTTCTCAGACCCGAAATGCTTGCTATCAATTTGTTTTGAGGTACCCGAATACTACTTAGGCTATCAACCATTTCCAGAAAGATTACCGTCGTATGATAAAGAAATGGCATAAAAAATCAATGCGCAGCAATGTAAAAACCGGGATGGCGTGGGATCAGTTTGCTCTGTTCAGTTATCCGTCGGAGTGGACATCGAATCAGAAAAAGGAAACAAATTAAAATCGAACATCGGAAGGAACGCGACCTTTTTTTTAAATTAGCCGAACACTACTTAGGCTATCAACCACCTCCAGAAAGATTACCGTCTTATGATGAAGAAATGGCAGAAGATGTAAATATCAATGCGCTGCAATCTGAAAACCGGAGTGGCATGGCGTTAGTGTCGAATCAGAAAAGGAAACAAATTAAAATCGAACATAGGATAGAACGCAGTGTATAATTTTTTCTATTCTGGGAAAATATTTGGACCACGAATCTGTCCATGAATTTTATACACTACTGGCAGCTAACTTCAAAGTGTGACCGCGGTTTTAAGGACTTAGCTTCATAAGATATAACGTGATGTGGAAGTAGTGAGCCAAAAACACATCGACTTTATTAGATCGGCCAAATAAACCTGTGCGCAGTATTGCTCCCACCATGCGAATCTTCGGATGCCAAACAAAAACAAAAAAAAGATGCAAGGACACTTGAATCTAAACAGCATTATTTAGTGCATTATCGAAGAGGATGGAAGCGTGCTTTGTACCAGGTAGATACTCTTAGAGGTTCGGGAGCTTGTTATATACAAATTAGCATGTATTGATGAAACAATCCTATGAAGACGTGTTGTTACACATACAGATTAAGAAACCGGGTAAAAGCCATAAAAGACAAACATTTGTTGCATGAAAGAACATGTCAATGTCCAATAGGGACAACTATTTAAAAAGAAGGTGACTGTTGAATGGTTCGACTCTTCCAAAATGTTAAAGTTCCACATCGAAGTACTCGAAGACTATGTAATTTAATCTCTCACATAAGATTGCAGAAATTAAAAAAAACGCTATCCTATAATTGATAAAGGAATATGAGTGTTTGAATATTCCTTTAATTACTGTCGTGCAGATGCAACAATTTGATATTAATTCAAACAAAATTATGTAATTAATTGTAAGGCATTAATTCCTTCTTATCATGATCAACTAAAATTGTAATCATAGAATTTATTATTAATTTAATTAATAGATCATTTGTTTAATTTATCGTCACATATTATTTTGTTTTTGTCTCTGTTTATTATTTATTGTTTTTGTTTTAATAAGTTTTTCTTGGTGAAAATCCTATAACTCTAAAACTCTACTAGTTGTAAATCTTTTCGGGCAGTTAATGTTTATTTGAATAGTGATTTGTTGTCTATATATGATTTTATTATTATTTCCCCATTGTAACAATATTATTGTTGAATTTTTTTTTCATATTAACTAAGTTAAGCACTATGGAAGTCTGTTTATTATTTTCTTTACTCATTTTAATAATATTTTGAACAATATACTTTTGTTTTTTTTTTATATTTATTCTTACAACAGTTATATAAACATTTATATAAAAAAATAAACAATCTCAATTTAATAACTCAACAAAAAATAAATATGTATATCTATTTATTGCACAGAAGAAAAAAAAATTATAAACAATAAAAAAAAAATCAAAATGAAATCTCAATTTCATTGGTTGTGCAAATTTAAATTAAAAAAATATATATAAACGAAATTAAAATTCAGTCATAAAGATGTAAGGTACAATTTTTCGAGATCTACGGTTGTAGTATACAACACATTTGTTTAGACTTACAATAAAAAATGTGAAATCATTATTGGAATTTTCAAATGTAAACATTTCATAACAAGAACAAACAAAATGACTTCGCATAAAAATCAATTATTACCTTGGAAGTTGTATAAATTGCAGTTTTATATTGACCTATTAATTCTCTTCATTATATTAACCTAAATTTTACCTTAATATTTACATACGCTTACGTAAATTATAAATAAGGATAGTGATAGGATTTTTTCCTATACAGTCCATCGATGATTCCCGAATGATTAAAGACTGGTTGCATTGAATGATCGTCCAGTACATCGGTTATGAATGTGTGTTTGTTCATGAAATAAGAAAAGATTGCAAAAAAGACGAGATAAGTATTTTGGTTTAATATTAATAAATATATATAAAAAGAAAAGTGATTACTATTACAACAAATGTCCACCAAATTAGGGATTCACATATTTTTTTGTGTTGACATCGTATTTGAAGAAGGAAAAAAAAACATAGAAAATAATATCTCATCTTATCAATTAGTGTGCACATTAAGGCGTGCCATTTTTTATAATACATTCTTTTATAAAAAATAGCATCAAATAGGGAAAAAAAGAGGAAGAAACTAGGATTTCTTGAACTCGATTTTCCATAATTGTTTTATTTTGAAAAAAATCATAAAAAATAAAAAAAAAGAAAGCTCGTAGTGTACATACATATAAGCTTAGCCTAATAGGTATTGGTATAAATACATTTAAAAAAAATAAAAAAAAAGTCTCACCTTCATCCAGGCATTTCTTGTTTTATTGTCGTTACTATTTTACTTTGCTGGAGTTTTATTTATTCTATATCACGGATGTAATTCAAATGCAATAACTCACAAAAGAAGTTTTTGCCGAAATTAGTTAAAAAAATAGATAATTCGTTTTAAATGCCTAAATTGAAATTTTGATTTCTTGTTTGAACATCTATCGACTCTCAGCAAAGTATAAGCAACATATTTGGACACTTATTTTGTTAATTACATATGTTAAGCGTCCCCTAGAAAAAAAATATAAAAAAAAATATTCGACCCGGAGAAGAAGTGATATTTGGCGACAGTAAAAAAAAAAAATATTTTTTTGCGGCTCTGTGTTGGAGTTGTAATTGAGAGATTTTTGCGAGGCTTGTGGTTTTTTAAACGTACGCGAATAAGACTTGTCTATTGAAGTTTTTATTGGACCACTTCTAGATTTGTTTGTTAAAGACTTCTTTGTGGTTAGGCAATCATTAAGATATTTACAAATACTGTCTCAGCTCTTAATATGTTCGATATTATAAAACACTAGAAATCTATACATTTATGTAAACTCAACTTCGACCAGTCTTTTTGTTTTAGGTTTTACTGTAGCGTATACATAAGCCAAGACAAGGCCATTGAAGCTATTTAAGCTGGGGCTATAGTTTCGTAAAAATACTTTTTGTGTATAATTTTCGAATAGTTCGTATTGTAGATATAGATTCATTTGATTTGCACATAGTCCGTTCTAAACTACAGAATAGAAACAAGTTACATGAAAAATGTGCTTGAACTTATAATATGAACTTATGAACTCATTAAACAAGGCTTATACATGAAGTCGCTTTTTAGGATAGTTGTAGAATCTTATCAAGGTCGTGCGTTGTTGAGATAACATTTGAGTTGAGTACACACGTATGAATTTTTAATGCAGTGAAACACGAGGTGAATCATGAAGTGCTGCAAGCAAAACACACGAAAACACTTTTTTGACATATATGCAGTACCTATACTATTTTGGAATTTTTCTAGATACTTAACTAGCCCGAAGGGAAATTCAGTTTATTATCACATAATTGGTTTTGGTTTTTACTTTTGCAACGTATTAGGACAACTAGCAATACTGAATTGATTCTGTATTTAACATTTGTTCCGATGTGTTCTACTTTTTTTTTTTTAAAGAAAAATTTAACACACTTCTTTTGGCCTTTTAGTCGCAATGCGCTTTTAAATCAAAGCAAAATTGACAATGCATTAAAATACCTACTTATGACGATCCTAAAATCCACTGTGTGCATCTTTAAATACATTATCCCATGGCGAAAGTGACTTAAGTATTATTTATCAATAATGATATTTATTAAGAAAACGCTTCCACAGAGTGGATTTAAACTCTCAATATGGCTGAAATATAGTTACGTCGTTCAAATGTATTGTTCAGACTTTTTTTTACAATTTTTTTTTGGTTTGAACAAAAACAAAGTTTTTTTGAAATTGGTTGAGGCTATGGGCGGTTTTCGAAGTTGTTAACACCTATTCTGCGGAACGCAACAAAAAGTTCATTGGTGTAACTAGTCTGGTCACATTCCATTTTTCTTGAAATGATTGGTTGGTGTAAAGGCTCTAGTGAAGTTCTGATTAAATGAAGCAGTCTAGTTAGTATTGGAAATCGTAAGTGGCCGCTGAACTCTATACTTAGGGGTCACTGATTACAAAAAATACACAAGTTTTTGATACCAATTTCATTCCAAAACATCCACCAGCACAGCAAGCGCTTCTGAATATTAGTTTAAAGAGCATCATCACCTCTCTGATGTTAGCCAAATTTTTTTGCAGAACTCAGAGAGAGTATATCGTCTAGCCCAAGGACTTTTATATTTTGAAGTTCATATTTCATGAATAGATTTGTAAAAATGTTGTACTGAAACAAATCGTAAAACTAAAACTCTTACATTTTTAAAGTTGTCGGGTAACAAAATTGTATCAAAATGATATAAATACTAATCGTGCAACGTCGTATGTTAACTGCGTGCGAAAATGTTCATCTTCATGGCGAATTCAATCTTAGCTTTGTATTTTTTTTTCTTAATAGGAAAGTTTCTTCTCTTACGGTTTTAAATAGTTTCCACAATTTAACTCCTCTGATTTCAAATGCTTATGGCATTTGGCATGTACACATAAAATTCGTAAGCTAAATTTCCGACGTTCTTGTAAAAGATGCATATTTTGTCGGTTAATGCAACCGAATCTTGAATCTTATAAATCTATTGAATACTTTTAGAGAAATAGGCCGATTATTTGAGGTCCTGAATTTCGCCCATTTGACAAATCACTTGGTACACACTAGCAACTTATAAAAGGTCTTTAGAATGCTTTGGGACCTGAATTCCAAAACACAGTACTTCTACATAACTTCTTAATCAAGCGTTCCCAAACACAATCGAACACAAATTTGTACCAAAACGTACCCTTAATGAAATGTTTGTCGAATAAAATTGCTTAGACAGTTGCTATGTAAGGGCCCAGTTATAGCTATCAATAAAAACCCTCATTGGAAATTTTGTTTTGCTTCTTGCAGCTTTTTTTTTATAAATTCAAACATTGGCGAGTTGGTGTCAAAAAAAAGCTTATGCATTTTAGAACATGATTATCCAAAAATATTCTTAATTTTAATTTATAGTTTTAGCAGAAAATAATAATAATTTTAGTGAAATAATGATTGCAATTCCACCGAACTGAAACGGAATTTTTCAATAATTCCTATAAGCAGCCATGTGTTGTGTTCCAATGAAGTTGTTCAATGATAGCTATAACTGGGCCCTAAGCCGCGCATGATTTTGATTGAAATGATTTTTCACTGCTCCTCCTCTCGTGATGATCTCGAAAATTGTCTCAAGAAAAGCTTATCTCAACTTAGCCGTTCGGATTCGGCATAAAACAGGAGGTCCTTCAAGAGGTAAAAACACACATATGAATGGTTGTGAGAAAAAGCATGGCCTTGGGTACCTTCCGAACAAAGAAGAATGAAACAAAATGAATGAATTAAATGTGGACGGTGTTATCGGTGCTACATTTTTACTAAAAGATATTAAGCGAGATGGCGGAACAGTGTAAAACAATAATTGGTTGGGAATCAAATTTAGAACTTTTGCACAGCTTTTTGTCACACGAGGACCTGCGTTAACGAAGAAACCCTTGAGCATTTACTTATTAGGGGTATTCATGCAACGTTGGAAAGCCGTCGTAAACGTTGTAAACGTGATAAAACTAAGACGCGTTAAATGAACTATCAAAATTTGTATGGGAAATCCTTTCTAACAATATCGGAAATTTTCTCACAGGAATTGGGTGCGTAAACTGAGATGGTAAACGTTGTAAACTTTTGAAATGCTTATTTACCAATTAATCAGTCATTTTCACACATCAAGCGTATTCGTATCATTGTATTCATTTAACTGAAAAAAAAATGTAGAGCGGAAAGAGAACAATAGGAACAAAATTCAGTGGGTTACCGCGTTATATAGTGAAACAGTTTTATGGTCGTTCACGAAACGTCGTCGTACAATTACAATTAATAAAATTACGACGTTGCATGAACACCCTTATTATATATGGACTGCTAGTAGCCAACTTCACGTATGTTCCAAACCTACATTCACGCCACTGTTTTACTGCGGAAATCTAAGTAAGCAAAAAAAAAAATAGTTTGCATCATCACATTGCAAAAAAAATTATGTAAATGATCATAAAACATTAGTAAGAAATACATTTACAAAACTTGTTCAGTTTATGGGTCAATAAGTAACGAAATGTATTGTTATTGTAGAAATCACTTTTTGTAGTTTTCCAACTTTTGAATTGCTGGCGCTACAGTCGCTGTGGAAATGAATCTCTTGGCACAAGATTTCGCTCTTTTGTTAGCATGGTACTATGGAAATTTAAGCATGTGTTTCGTTGCTAATGTTTTGTAACATATTTTCTCGCAGAAGCGTATGAACATGACATTTCACTAGCAGTCCATATATAATATGTCAATGCCCCCGAGTATACAACTCCTTTGCTCATTCACTAACTTAACAAAAAATGATTTTAGGAAGCTGCTACTAGCTAGATATTCAAGAAATATCCGATATGCACCACCAAGTACACCAAGACCGTTTTTTTTTTATAATTTATACACGGGTTATCTTTTTTGCCTTTGTAGGGTCTTAGGCCTTTGTAGGGTCTTAGCGTGGGCATTTGAGGCGAAGAAGAATAAATAGGGAGATTGGAATAATGTTGATTGTAGTGAAGACATACAAATTATTGCTTTGAATTATGATTTTAAGTCCTTTTGGGAGCAAAAGGACATTAACGCACAGCAGGCGAACACATTATCACTACATCGCGGCCATTCAGTGTCTGGGCAATGTTGACCAAAGAGGGAAGACAGGCATACACTAACTTCATCTGAAGGTTCTTACATCGATCAGGAATTTCAACCCAGCATAAGACCTACAGCTCTTTCAGTGAGGTGAAGGTTAAAAGGCAGTTAGCGAGCTTTCGCAGTTATTGGTGGTTGAGATGATGAGGGGAGTATATTAACTTCTGCGTTTTATTCTGTAGCAATATTATCAAGGGTTGTGGATTGTTAAATTTTTTCAACCATGTAAATCGCGATTTTATAACAAGATATATTTTTAGAAGATGCAATAAAAAGGGGTACTCGGTAGGTTTGAAGACAAGTTTGAGTTTGAGTTAAACCCAATGTGATGTGATTGTGAAGGATGAAGGAGGTTTGTTGACACTCTTGCTTCAATCAGTCAAACATAGAAACAATGAAACAGTTTTGGTACTAGGACCCTATTTCTCAAACCAATTTTATCACAATCAATATAAGTATTGATCAGATCGGTTATTGTATCGAGAAAATCTGATTGATAAACAATTGTTACCCGATTGCCAATTGTTCATTTTACCAATTAAATCGAAATAAGTGCCGAGTTACTATGCAAATGCAAAATGATTTGTTCTTTCCTCTATCAACTTATTTTTATCAAAGAAAAATACATGTATAGCTTTAAAATTAAAGAAATCATAAAATTAACTAAAAATTAATACCAGAAAAGTATTAATGATTGCATTTCATTTGAGATAGACTATTAATTATTTAACTTCACTAAGAATTATTTCGCGTGTCTTTTTGAAAACAAATCTTGCCTCTGGTAGGTACATGATGTTGTTTATTGTAATCCGATTTAAAAAGCAAACTATAATATCTTAATTCAGCTTATATACCTAGTCTTTTTTAATATGAATGTGTTGCAGACTTTGACCCATTGTTCGGACACTGGTTCTCAACATATAATGTATATCCACTTGTTTACCAATAAGACTTGCGCATTCAAAGTGTGTCACTTTACTATTCTTTACATATGCCACAGTGTCCTTTACTTCGATTAAGTCCAAAGATCCGCCGATTTGATGACAATCCATGGTCAAGTGTCTTCATCTATCCACAAGCAAACTCAGCTGTTCGCGAACTAAAAACGCACGAAAAAGATTGATTTATATTCATTAATAAGCAACCCGTGTATATATAGATAGAATTTAGAAAATGAACGCGCATTAACTAGTCACGGTAACTACAAAGCAGTCAAAAAAATAATTGCAGTTATTTTATAAATGTACGACTTGACATTTAAAAAATAATAATAATCATAATAAGACACATTAATCATTTCGATTTTTAAAAACAAATAACTAAGCGAGATTATGGCGTTGGGGATACACTTGTATCTTAATCTAAAAATTTATATATATATATTTTTTTTTAATAAAAAAATAGGTGATAAATGATACAACGGTTTGAGAAATAGGGTCCAGTTTATTTTGTATTTCATTGGTTGAGATGAATATTAACAAGCGCATGTTTTATCTGCGCATTATAACGGGTGATCCAATTAGAGATACTTTAGCCTTTTTTGACAGATCACGTGTGAGTCGTGTCATGCTGTCATGTTATTTTTTGTTTAGTATTGTTTGGCATTTCATAATGGAAAGACTTACGCGTGAACAACGTTTACAAATTGTTCAACTTTATTATGAAAGTTCACGTTCTGTGAGGAATGTGTTTCGTGCACTTCGCTCAACTTATGGTCAACATAATCGGCCTACTGAGCGTACTATTCGCAAGAGAATCACCCATTTTGAGACCCAGCATTCATTATTGGATAATATTCGACCGAATAGACCACGTCCAGCACGCTGTGAAGAAAATATAGCGGCCGTAGCTGAGAGTGTACACGAAGACCGTAGAGAGTCGATTCGGCGCCGTTCGCAGCAACTCGGACTGACGCGACGTATGGAACGACTTGGCGCATTTTACGTCAACCATCTGCGACGTAGCAACGGCCAACATTTGATAGACATAATCTTAAAAAAATAAATGCCAAAGAATGTTCTTTCAAATGATAATAAACATTCTCCATTAAATTTGAATTTTCTGTGTTTTTTTCATTAAAAAAGTAGGGAACCTCGAAATGGATCACCCTTTATATGCTGCTAAATAGCGGCATTAGGTCTGTTCCCGTACTTTTGCAGTAAAAAATAATACTCTAAGATTTCATGGATTTGGGTAAAATTCTTTTAAAGGCACACAATTTTGCGAAAAACTACGGAAAATACAGTAAAAAAAGATGCCTTCAAACACTTGTTAAAGCTTTTAGGTGCCAACTGACCGTTCGCTGTTCTTACTGACAAGTTAATTCAGCAATTTGGTTTGCTGATTTTTACGTAGTGGACGTTTTTGTGTTTCCTGTAAACTCTCAGCCTTTAATATATTTTACGGAAACATATCTATTATTCATTGATAGCCCATCGCTAGTTCTGACGGTTGGTATTGTAATGTTTTTCATTGGTGAAAAAACAGACCATTTAAAATAGTTGCATTAATATAAGAAAGGTCTTTTCTGACGATTGCGAATCTTAATAAGTTTTAGCCCAAGTACGATTTGATTGCTGTAAGATATCCAATGTGCCTAATAAAAATGTCCAGGATGACGAGCTGTGGCATCCATATTAATTAATAGCTAATGCTTCTGCAGGCTGATGCCAGTGGGTTGCATTTACAGGCTTTTTCGATTTTCTACTTGAGTATGGTTTTGATAAGGGTGATGTTATCACTACGTGAACATTGTTTTTTTTTTTTATGAATTTCATCATAATACAAGCTGTCAGCTGTCTCTCTGATGCAGTTATACAAAATTTCAATATTGGTGTTTTAACTTTTTTAGATACAAAAGCTATATTGGGCTTTCATCAGAGCAAAAACTTATAAGATTCTCCAGTAATTCTTAAACTCTTGTGAAAAGTGATAAACTAGCTATGAAAGTAACTGGAAAAGCTAGAGTTAAAAAAGGTTGCTAAGAAATTAGATGAGTTATTTTTTTTAAAGAAAGTTATAGTTAGGTACGTAGCTTAACATCAAGCGAATATGTTACGTAAATTTAATTTAAAGTTGGCTGTTGAAAATTTTAGACAAAAAGTCCTATGGTTAGGCGAAGTTAAAAAACGAATATTAGAGACACGCATCAAGTCAAAATTTCCTAACATAATCCTTATTCTGTGCATGACACCGAAAGCGTAAAACGTAAAGTTCTGTCACATTTCAATTATTAGGTTGAAGTCCCGGGGTAAGTATAACCTATGAATCGAAATGCCACATTAGCCAGCATAAAGTTGTCTAACTTGAATAACGAAGTGCTGAATTTTTCAGCCGAGAATGAGTTTTGATAGGCAGCTGAACAAAGAAACCCATTTGTTAAAGGTGATGAAAGAAAAACGAAATATTTCTTTTCTGCGCACTAAAGGTGTTATGAATATCCTTTATATGTTGTTTTTAGCACAGTGCCGGCTTTAAGGAAATTGGGGTAGGAATTACGGAGGTACCGATGCACACTGGTTTAAAATGTCTGTAAGCTATAATGAAAAGGAAAAAACAGCATTCCACATTCGTGTGGTTCGGTTTATGTTCAAATCTCCATGTTTTAGCGTACCTCTGAATATAGGATTAATGGTAAACTAATTTGCATTCATAGCGTAGCGAGTATTGTGGCTGAATTATTGTATAAGAGGAGTACAGCTGAATATTCGAATTGGCCATTGGCTGTTTAAATAGCGATAATACAAAGTAAGACAGGAGAGGTCTCGAAGATGTTCAAGCGAAACTAAAGAGTTCGTTATTCCTTTGACTCCTATACGTTTTTATCACACAGGTAGACGAAATGTTGTTATTGGTGCACCCGAACGGACGTGGGCTTTAAACTCAAGTTAAGGGCGTATAAACGCTTAATATTATATTGTGGGCAGAACAGAAGGGGTAAAATATTTCTTCATCGATTCATCGATTCAGGAAACCTAGATATTACGCTGCTTTCTTCGCGACTTTTAATTAGCTTTTCGGTTCCTTCGACGTAAGAGCCATTTATGGAAAATGGTTTTGCTTTCGCTTTAACGAAAAAAGACCACATTCTGTTTTGGAAGCTTTGAATACCACTCTATTGGCTTTAGCCCAATTAAAAGTCCTGTCAACGCCGGGATTCAATAAGCTTAACATATTTTGTCGTTTCGAAGATGAGGGATGCGGGCCTGAAAACGAATATGAGAAGCTGAGTCTACCTTAGATTAGAAGTTTCAGACAGGAGAACATTTAAAAGAATGAGAAAGAGAGATGGAGACAATACTAAAGCTCAAGGTACACCAGCATTTATTTGGTGAGAATTTAAATCGTCTAAAACAACTTGAATTCAACGTTTCGAAAGATAATTTCTAATCCATAGAAGAAGATGCCAAACACTGTCAAGTACCTTTGAAATATCAAGTGCAACAATCTTGCTTTCTGCGCCATGGGGGATTGATTGGTACCACTTTTCTCTGAAATATGTCATCAGAATACCAGTGGAACTGTTGCAATGAAAACCATACTGCTGGTCATTGCTTTATTTCCTAAGCTGACAATTTTTTAGCATTTCGTATCAGCTGACACCTGGCATTAGCATTAACGGGCCATAAAGACCTCAATTTATTTTTTTGAGCGAAGTTATCTTTTTGACAAAATGAAGAATGCGGCCTACCTACTTCATTTATTTGTATGAGCGAAGTTATCTTTTTGACAAAATGAATGCGGCCTGTGAGGAACGGTAAATTTCATAAGCTTCTTAAAACAATTTCATACTCTTGGAAGTTTGTCAGATTTTCGCAAGAGTTTGGGACAGTGAATAGAACTTGGGTGTTGCTACTTTCGGGATATGAATCAAAGACCTCACCATATGTGGCCACTGCACCCAGCAGCTTAACGAGGAGATTGCGAGCTTAGTGACATATATTTATAAGCCTCGAGAGAGAACTTGATTCCAAGCATGATGAACCCGGTCTAGAAGAAATAAGACCCTCTGAACAAAAATGTCTCAAAATTGCTTACGTGATCTAATCGTTCATAAAATTTGAACCCCTGATCGTATATCAAGTACATAATATTTGGCGCAACAAGATCGTTGGGCCTAGCTTTCGTCGCAAAACCAATCATTTGTGCGTCTGTACGTCTTGCGCGATAGCAGGACCTCAGCTGAGATTAGCTTTTTTCTTGAAAATGGATACTACTTGAACTATTTTTCAGATCATCGCGAGGGGAGGCCAGTGAAAAATCATTAAGACATTGCTAAGGTTAGGAATCAAACTCAGACCTTCTGCGCGACTGTTGAACGCACTAACAATCGCGCTACTAAGCCTGTCGTGGATCAGAGTGAATTTAGGCAAGGAAAAATCAGGAAACAGTATTAAGAAGTCCGCATATGCCTAGTTGTGGTTTACCGTATGTACAGGATGTCGATGGAGATTGATCACTTAAATCACTTTGGAATGGTTTTAAAAAAAATTCGATTCCAAAAACGGATTTATAATACAAGTTTGTACATTCTCATTCAATAATGTTCTTCAGGGGACTGTGCATGACTTAAAATCAAGTCCAGATAAACAGTCTAGCATACGCCGTCGATATTGATATCACTGGCTGAGGTCTTATGTCTCCGTTTGCGAGTTGAAAAAAAGAAAGCTGCTAAAAAGCGTTAAGTGTTTGGGCAAAACAAAGGATATTCTGTCTAAAAGAAGATACATACAATGGTTACCGACGTGATAGTGGACTGCTATACATTCTGAAAACATCTCGTAAGGCAAAGCCTACAAAATTTAACTTTCATCTGAGCTTAAAGTTCTATGAGTTCATCATATTACAATCTAAGGTATATACCTTAATCCGCATTATAAAACCTTTGTCGTTTCGAAGATTTTTCTACGAACTGTACAGCGTCATCGATCTAGTTGCATCAAATGCATCGGATAGCTTCATCCCGCAGTGTTTGATTCATAGCTAGATGATCCACGCATTGGACATACATGTTGGTTGAGAACATACATAAGTGTCACAACCACAAGGTTGCCACCAAATTATTTTTTTGTAAGTACCCAATCTGTAAGGTTTTAGTTTTAAATTGGCCCTGATATTTTTCCTCAAGAATATATCCTGATAGAGAACTCAAGCTAGAGCACATACTTAAAAGCTTAGCCATTAATCTTACGGTAAATATTTCTATTATATTATTACATCCCTATAGTCAGTTCACAAAGCACAACGTTTAAATTAATTAATTAATAACTGCCGTAGACAATTATAATGTGAGTTTGTAATACTTATGTAAAATTAGTTGATAAGTTTTAATTTAATTCACATGAATTAAAAAAGATATTTTTCATATCTACAAATGTGACCACATATTCGACTCAAAAAATCTCTACTCCTAACCACAAAACCTCCTCCAACGTAAAATTTCGATTCAATTCGTTTACAATATTATTTTACCACACAATTATTATTTTCTCAATCCACAGTTGTCCATACAATTTTATCTATAAAAAAAAACAAAAAAAAAAAAAAAAATATCCACATCTTTTTAAACTTTATTTAAAATTCCACGTTTTCAATATTGTTATAAATGTTAAAGCACAAATTTGATTTTAATTAGTAGTTGTGATTAGTACTATATAAAAGAATTTTTTTTCTCTACGAAAAGAACCCTACGGTTTGTTTTTAAGATTTGTTCCTGTTCTCACAAATTGAACGTCTTAAATATTATATTAAACATTTGTAGGTAGTTTTTATATGCAACTACTAATCTATAGTGGAATAACTATTCTACGCACACAAAGACAATATATATATTTTTGTTTGTTTGTTAATTCATTACATGTATATTTTTGTTCCTCAATTATGTTATTTAATTTAATTGATTATTCTGTGGACAAAAAAAAACAAGGTTCCTCTATTTATTGCCTATTTTGCGGACTTCATTTAAATATTTAAAAGACGTGTTTAAAAAAAAAGAACAGTAAAATACAGAAACACGAATCGTGTTAGCCATTTGTTATGCTGTTTGAACTGATTAAAAACCTAAGGTAATGATAGTTAAAAAAAAATCATGGTGAATATCTTCCATCACCGAATTAAAACCAAATTATAGAGAAAAAAAAAGCTGATTAAATCTATTCTAAGAAATTAATTTAAATAAATGGTTTACCGCATCGCGCAAAAAAATATGAAAATTATATTTAGGAAAACGGTTATAACCCTACACTCGATATACAAATATTCTCAAGTGGTATACTCATAGCTTTCTTAAACGTGTTAAATTATTTGTTTTCTGATGAATGAAAATTTACTTTGCATTGAGCAGTTTAGAAAAAATTTGGATTCTGATATGGATGTACTTTTTGGAAACGTGTTTTTTGTCTACCTCTGTGCACCATTGTATTGTAGGCGTTCATGTTCATGTTCACTGCGCTTGGGGCTGGCGTCATGAAGCTGTGTGCTTTCGCCTTGCCATGCTCCTCGGCAATGCGCACGGATAATGGTTGTGATCCACCCTCTGGTATGACATTGTTAAGGGCTGAGATTGCTTCTTGGGCTTCTTCACGTTTGTTGAATCTACATAACAAAAAGACAATTTAAATTAAAAAATGGTAACATGAAAACGAAAAATAAATTCGATTCGGTTTAGCAGGAACTGTAACCTGGGACTCTGCTTACGTTTTAGATAAATTTTTGGAACATTGGATAGCATGCGTTTGCCGTCGAGGCCTTCTTTTCCAATGAAAGTTTTGTGATCGCAATTTCCGAAATTGCTTCAATGTAGCTTGGTTGGGCCCTGTCAAAAATTCATTAGGACGAATTCTTCATTACCATCTATACCATGGTGATTGTATAGGAACTCTCAATTATCGGAAGAAGGAATGTGAGGCGCTTCTAGAAAATATTTCAGAGGACGCAATTGTTATTTTCAGTAAAGCCCATCAGATCAACTTCCAATCCCCACGACGAACTTTCCTATAGTTCATTAAGGCGAATTATTCTCGATGACCTTCAATCCTATCCGTAATACGGCGATTTTGCAGAAATTACCATTATCATTTGTATGTTCCATAGAGCGAAATCAGTCCTTTGGATACTCTTAAATCTAGCTTTGGATAAATTTGTTTGGTGACTTGACACGTCGTGCCAAGACTCCACCTGAGATTTGATTTGCTGTTAGCATGTTGCGCTATTAGCATGTTGAGCTTTCTAAGAACCAATCATGTGTGAGTGTGTACTTCTTACACGGTGGCGGGACCTTTTGTTTTATGCCGAATCCGAACGCCTAAGTTGAGATAAGATTTCCTTGACAATTGATACTACTCGGATGATTTGTATGATCATCACGAGAGGAGGGCTAATGAAAAATCATTTTGGTGTTGCTTAGGCTGGCAATCGAACCGAGACCTTCTGCGCGGCAGTTCGTTGCACTAACCATGGCGTCACTGAACCCGTCCGTCGCCTTCTACTTATAACAAAAGGTTAGTAATAGAAATAACTTTTTAGCATTACCATATCAGACTTAAACTTATGTACGTAACGCTTTTAACACCCACCTTTCGGCGTCATTTTATATAAGCATCACCCCCTTATGTAATACTTCACAATTATTAATGCAGAAACTTCTGTTTTAAAAAGAAGCAGAAAACTTTCAACAAGTTACACTTTGTTGGCGTTTGTTTTGACATATTGTTTAGACTTTGAAATGTGTAGTTGACAATTGTTTACTTCCAAGTGACAATCAAGGCCTTGGTATCGCTTTCCAGCCAAGGGCAGGGGAATAAACGTACAGTTTGTGAACATACATTAAGAAATACTCAAATACGTTCCTTGAGAATACGCTTCTAAATACTGAACGATTAGCGGATGAATTGTTATGCTCCAGCTAAGACAATCTTTTGAATCGATCGACGGGATAGAACAGAATGCAATGCTGTCTTTTCTGAGTCAGGTCCTAAAGTTGGTTCAGAGCCCATTAATCAAGTCGGTTGGAAGTTTACAAGAATCTTGTCGGCGATTTTATAGCTCCAACCAGCAAATGCTGCGCCCTTTAACTGCTTGTCTTTAAAATACTGATCCATTGCCATCAGTTAGGGATGTGGTCAATATTTTAATTGCGAAATTTTAAACCGCTCGACTGTCTAAATACGGAATAGTAGCAAATACGGCAGTCCCGAAGCAGTTCTACAGTATTAATATCGCGCTGGCCAAGAAGGTCCAAAATTCATGAAATGACGAGCTAGGCAATTGGCTATCGGAATATGCGGTCTTTTAGACGGTTTTGGGAAAAGAAATACACCTACTTATTCATTTAACTATTCGAGCATTTTCTGTTGGGTTGCACTCAGCAAACTGCTGGTGCAAGTGGTCCCTAAATGGTGTATTTATACAAACAGCAATCAGTTCATTAGCGAATGCCTGCAGATTTGCAATCTCATAAATATTATTGTTAATCCTTATTTTACCTCTACGTTCTTAAGAAGCTTTTTTCATATTTGGCGGTTCACATTGGCTCGAAAAGATCACGTCTTTTGACGGTGGCAGGCTTGCTACTTCAGTTTTTTTTATATCTCACGAATCTATACGAAGATGCCGCATACGTTTACGTACGTATGAAAAATGTTGTAGAACAAGCCCGAATGAGTATCAGCTCTGCAACGTTATCTTCGATAATAAAATTTAATCAGGAAAATACAAAAATTGAACAAAGAGGAAGAGAGAGAGAGAGAAGACTACGTATCTGCATTAAACATTTCTTGACAGACCATATATTGTGATGAAATAACAACTTACAGTTCGTCTGCTAAGAAATCGAAAATTCAATAAATAAAAAAATAAAACTTCAACAAATTTATCTTACCTTACAAAAGCGACACCTCGTGGCTTGCCAGTCAGTTTATCCCGGAGAATATTCTTTTGTACAATTTGCCCATATTTACCGAATATAACGTCTAATTGATCCTCGGTAATGGTTCGTGGAAGATTCGTAACGTATAAATTTGTGTCTTTGATTTGTTCACCACCTGGTCGTGCTAATGAAACCTAAAATAAAATTTTATAAATATGTCAGTAAAGCAAGAACTCAAACAAAAAACATACTTCTTCAACTAATTGAACTGCCAGTAGAAGCACATTCACCATAGAGTTAAAGTTACACTCCTTTGTTCTACATTTGCCAAGTGGGACTACTAAACTTTCATCACACACGATGATGCCATGCATAAGACATGTCCTTAGAGAATAGCGTAAATATAACACATATTTCGTTCGAGTACATGAACAAAGCAAATAACAACTTCTTCCTTGTGAGATCATAGTAAAAAAAAAAAAAAGAAAGACGAACCAAAGCAGGCGAAGACCATCTTTTGCCGTCGTCGACACCATTCTAATTGTCATCCTCTTGATGTGAAGAAGAAATGGGGTGGATGGTAGTCCACGCTATTACAAAAACCCACAAAAGCACATACAGACACAACATAAATGTTAAGCGACATAGGCTAAGGCTAGTAGCAGAAAGTGCGGGAGAGAGCAGGCGACAGGTGACTTGGTTTCAGTAGAACTGCTACTAAGCACGAGTACTCTTCTACCGTGTGTGGATACCATAACAATGTGAAAACTATCAGGAGAACGAATATATCCTGGCTTATGCTTGGCGGTGTCATGTTACGTGGTGAGTGTCTGCAAGGATTTCTTAATTTCCAGAGCACAGAAAGCAAGCATTGTTGCGATGGATTCGGTTAATCCACATAACAGTGATACTATGCTGACTGTGTACTGTGTGTGGCCTTTTCACATCCTTTGTATTTTATTTAAAAAAAAAAATATTTTTTTGTGCTTCTCGTAGTTTACTCATTGTGTCCTCGAGTTCTTTTCCTCAGCTGTGTAGTTGTTGTCTGTTTGTACTCGTTCCTTTAACTTTGCTGTGCGGTAATGGCAGAGTATACCTTTAAGGTCAATTGGATCCGGTATATAGTTGTATATACAAACAAAACGACGAAATACGTAAAAATGAACTTGAATTTATTTCACTTCCATTTGGAAATAGAAGAATGGAAACGGCAATTTCCTTGATATTTTTCTGTTCTATATTTGCAGAGGTCAAGTACTTCTTCCTCAGTTTGAAAGCTATCATGGCTGGGGTTTTGTTGAGAACACATCTCACTCTCTTTTAATTAGGACGACACTGGAAACTATTTTAGGTGGTAACTCAACATCGCTATAAATTATTAAAATAATTGGCTGAGCCGCGCCACCATATGAAAAATCAATTTCTATTCCTTATCAATTCTAGCACCTGTAGTCCGATTGCCAGGAGAAAACGACTGAATAATAATAACGTGGTGTGCAATCAAACAAGCGCCCTCTTCAATTGGCAGCAGCAGCATCTTTTTGTTGCCGTTAAAATGCACTTTCCACTTCAGCGTACTATTGGATGGCATACACAAACGTATTGAAATAATTAATGGATGAGAGGATACGATGTGGAGTTGGTGCTTTTCCAATTATTTGATTTTCGCTCCTTTTTTTTTCTTGGCAACCTATACTATACTGGGATTGAGTCTGCTGGCAAAGGAACGAACAACAAATAAATGGAATGTTTTCCCTAGCACGGCAGTGCTCGGAAGTTTATAACTTATTTGGTGTACTTGAAGGACTAGTTGAGTGGAAGTTAGTTGTTGGATGTATGCATTTGCAAATATTCCTTCTCTGTGGTAGAATACCTATGGCTTGACCACTTGAGGGATTTCTTTGGTGTGGAAACCAATAATCGGTCCTATTATTGAGAGGGTGGTCAGCTTAATTTAAATAAAAGACGAAAGTTGAGTAAACCGTTTAATTTAAGGGTCATTCATGAGTCATATTGAAGAAGACATGTTGGGCATAGTATTTTAAAACCATTTAAGGCATTTGGAAGTCTCTGATGAAGAACCATATCTTGTCTTGTCGTAGCAGGGTGGCGTATACTAAAATGTTTTAACGAATCATCTAACAAAAGACTTATATAACAACCACGCTTTGACAGCACTGCATCAGCAAGTTTTGTTAACCTAGCAGTCTCTGCTTGAAACATTTGTCATTGCACAACCTCTTCGAAAGTCTAAATACATTCAAGGGCGTCAAAATGAGAACCTTGTCACATTTTCCAGTGGCAAGAATTTCAATTCGCTCACACTATGAGTAGAGGAGCTATGTCATATTATACGAAATACATATTTTTTTAAAGGCTACTTCTGCAAGCTTGTCGATGCAACCTTAAAGGCGACTGCCGAAATTGAAATTGTCATCGGTAATAAACTTTATTAGGAAAATTGAATCAGATTCAAAATGGCACAATATTGAACGGTTTCCTCCCTTCAAAAGCCATTAGGGGCCATCGTCCGACCAGTACGCATACATTTCAGTATAATCTGGTGACAAATCAATTTTACATAAATAGTTATGTCTACCGTCAACAATGGCAATGAGATCGTTCTCCCGACCGCCAAAGTACTTTGAAAAGTGGCAAGTCTCTCTATACATTTTCAGTCTTTAGGAAAATCGTAAACTCTGATTATACATCACCCTGTCTTAACTTGGATCAACCAACCAATCTCCAGCTTTTTCAGAGACGAATATGAATAGAAAGAACATGCGTAAACGAAAAGCGTAGCCGTAGAAGGGCAATGACATTACCAAATTCATTATCACATTACCAAATTCATTGTCAGCCAAGACGTCATAAAATTAATACGTTGAGTTCCTTCTCGAAAACATTAAAACGCTTGTTATTGAAACAGTGTCGATGATAGGGAACATCTATGAATGGGCCGGTGTAGACCGGACATGTTGATTGATTGATGTGGAAAAAAAAGACCAGCACTCAAGCTTTTTAAAATAAAGAAGAATAAGCACGGAAGATGCGCGATAGGGAATATATAAAGGTGGCACTTAAGTACTGATATTAGAAAAGTCTAAATGACTCGTCGAAATCATCCCGAGATGAGATGAACATGAAAAAAAACGCAGACAGTATATTAACTCAAAAAACACTTCAAACAACCACTAAAACGGCATTGGGGTGGGGATAACGAGCTGCCATTACGCAGGATGAACTATTTGTTATTGACCATGGCAGCCGCAACTACTTTCCACTTAGTCCTAAACAAACTGATACAACCAAAATGTACACAAATCGAAGTTTCAGAAATTACCAAAAGACACATTCCTTCCTGGCGAGGCATATAAAATCCTAGAAGATAAGTCAGATACAAAAAAAATACAGAAATTCCTTTTTTGTGGATCGTTGCGGCACAATTCTAATTCGACAGGGGTGTTTCTTAAGTTTTGTTTAGATATTAGTGTGTGTGTGTTTATCGTGACCGCAATGTACCCCTTTCAGACGCTATTACCGACAGAAATCAATTCTTACACGGTCACTACGTTCAGACCAAACGGGAATGTGACAAGGCAAAGGACTGGGGACTACCGAACCATCAGATCAGCTGACAACATTGATGCAGTGAGAGCTCCTATCATGCAAGCCTCCGTATTTCTTCGCGCAAACGTGCCTATTGACGAATTGGACATCCGACCGCAATCAGTTGTTACATGGTCTCTACGTTCAGACAAACAGACAGGGGGAAAAGACAAAGAACAGGAGTCCATCGATCCATCAGATCAGCTGACAACATTTAGGCAGTCAGAGCTTCAATCATGTAATCGTCGGACGTTCTTCACCGAACTTGAAGGTCAACATCTGGGGAGAATATGTTTATCAACCTAGTGTTAGTATATGACGTTGAAACTTAAACTTTACCTAAAGTTGATGAAAAATGTTTTTGCCCGTTTGCTTTATATAATAAAAATTTAATAGGAGATGATACCGTAGTGAGCTCTATAGTCTCGCTTCAGAATGGTAAGAATGAATACTCCCTCATTTCCAATACATATGTTCAAACGCAATAGCCAGTTCTATTCCGCCCCTTCAACAATTCGACAGAGCAGTAATAGTCGTGACAGGAATGGTTACAAACTTTCTGAATGGAAACAGCTTTCCGGGAAAATTAATTCGCGCCGTTACTGATTGTAATATAGCACGATATTGACATCAAAAGATCGACATCTCTAGTCCCTTAAGATAAAATGTGAAAAAGCCAGGTGTATTTACCAATGACCTTTGACATCGCAGAAACAGCACAGTCGAAGGCGACAAAGCGAATGTGGAACTGTGGCGCCAGTTCTAGGGCATAACCTCTTATCCTGCATTTATTTTTATCACGGTTCTTCGACTTTGGAGAGGTACCTCTAAAAGAATTTAAATCTGCTTAAGTTAAACTATGTGCAATTTAGGGTGAGTCCTTATGGCTTCATTGCATTGATTTTTATCACGGTTCTTCGACTTGGGAGAGATACCTCTTAGAGAACTTAAAACGGCTTAAGTTGGAACATGTGCAATTAGGGTGAGTCCTTATGGCTTCCGGTGAATATTATACTTAACAAAGACCGCCTATTCCATAACATAACCTGCATAAATTGAAAAAGTTCAAGATTCTAATCGACGTTGTTCCATTTTGAAGATTGGTCGTTGACCTATGTTAATGAGAATAAATGAACATCGGTGTTTCTAAAAACGAACCCCTCTTGGTGAAGAGGTTCGTTCCTTCTAGAGTATAAAGAGTTTCATTTAATAAACATTTTAAAATAATTAATTTTCACACTACAAGAAGAAACAAAATCGTGTGTTAATCACTTCGCACTTACCTTTAGTCGCTTATTCCGCACTTGAACTCCATTCAAGGTCTTAATTGCTCTCTGTGAGTCCGCCTCCGATGCAAAGTCAACAAAACCATACCCGAAACTGTATCCAGTCTATAAAAAGAAATTTACACAGAAACCCAAATCAACTAACATCGTACCCATTCATTTTCTGAGTAAACAGAACAAAAAAAAATTCTATTCTATTTCTCACATTATCGATATCTTTTTTCTTACCCTTACCTTAAAGTCTCTCATTATTCTGCATGTGTTTATAGGACCGATCGACCTAAATAACGCATACAATTCACGATCTGTCATATCTTGTGGCAAATAGTTTACTATTAGATTAGTTCCGCTGTTGTTTAACGATGGGCCGCCACTTAGAGAATTCGTACTCATCGCCGTCATGTTGCCAACAGAGCCCATAGCACTGTTGCTTGTTGGAAACTCCCCATACATGCGACGTGAATTAAGTGACGACGATGTCGGGTAGGAGGATGTGAAATCTGTGTCCTGCGGTGAAAACGCATAACGTGACTGAAAATTTTCAAAGATATTTTCAACTATGGCGGCGATTGCTTTTCATATATAGCCAGAAGTCGAATTCTTTTTCAATTTCAAAAACACATAACACAATTAATTAAAACCAAAAAAAAAAAACAAAACAAAGACTCATTTTCCAAAAAAAAAAAAATATTTTAAACAGAAAACCAAGAACAAAACAAACCATACACAGTCTCAAAAAACATTGAACGTTGGAAAATATTGCTGCAATTTTTAATCAAACATTCACAGTACACAAGACATAAGACATAACATAGACATATAGAGAGAGAGAGAGAGAGAGGAACGAGGTTAAAAAATATTATATATTATCTTAAAAGACATGTTTCACTTATAAATAATGTACATGTGTGGGTTGGTATGGCATTCCTTTCTGTTTTGAAACGTAACAAGTTAACATTTTGACAGCAAACAGAAGGGGCACACAAAAAACTTGGTTTGTGTTCTGTTGTTCTATAGGTAGGTAAGTATGTTTGATGGGGGGTGCTGAGGGGGTGGACTGTAACTGTACATAGTTGTATGGGATACATTTTACAATATTATGTTGGAGAATGAAGCGACCAGGACCAAAGACACTTGTGGCAAAAATGTCAAAGAAACAGAGAAACATGTCGTTAGTGTTTTTTTTAAGCTATTGCAACAGCTTAAGTACTCTGAAAGTCGATGGTACCTTGACAATTTCGTATACTTGCTAGCAATTATAAATTATAAATAGAAATTATAAATGATATTAAAAGACCTAAGATCGGCAAGATATACATATATTTAATGTGTATGCCGATGTAAGGTGCTTTGTAGTTCCCTTTTCTGATGTTTAACTAAATGGAGTGGATCTTGTTGTGGACTGTTCTCCATAATATGCTTTTATTTAATTCATAAAAAGAACCAACAGTTTAACGTCGATCTTGAAAGCTAAATTTGAAATGTTGAATGATAATATTACAAATTTTGTTTTCCAGTTCGACGTTAAATTGTTGGTCCTTTTTATGAATTCAAAAAACTTATTATGGAGAACTTGAATGATTGCAGAACCTAGGTTTTGAGACATTTAATAATGTGGGCTCAGTGGTGCGATAGTAAGTATGACGAACCGCCGCTCAGAAGGACTGGGATCAATTCCCAACAGTAGCAACACCTAAATGTCTTTTCACCTGCTCTCCTCTTGCGATGATCTAAAGCTATTGATTACACTGGGTAACAATTTAAAAAAAAAGTTCTGTTGACTTAAATTTTTCAATTTTTTATCTGTTTTATAGTTATTCAGGTACGTTGATAACAACATCGTACTTGGTTTTCTACTATCACGTCAAGTTTTTTTCGATAGATAGATATATAGAGAGACATTGTGTTTCGATCCGAATATTTGTAATATCTAAAGGGTGTTTTATTTAGAGGTTTTAGAGAATGTGGTCAAATCGGTCCACTCTAATGTCATGTATGTTCTGTTTGGTTTGTCATTTTATGATGAAGACGTTGACAAATAAACAACGCTTGCAAATTGTGCAAATTACTTCGAAAACAATGGTTCAGTTCGCGAAGTTAACCGCAAGCTCCGTCCATTTTATGGTCGACATAATCGTCCATCAGAGCAATTAATTCGGTTAACCATGGATCGTTTTCGCCCTAAGTTTACTCTATGTGATAATACCTATCCGCAGAGACGTCGAACAGTGACCGAAGAAACAATTGGCGCTGTAGAGCAAAGTGTTGAAGAGGATCCGCCACCGTGCTCAGCAATTGGAGCTTTGTCCATCAACTTTATGGAAGATTTTGCGCAAAGATCTTGGCATACGACCTTACAAGATCTAGCTCAAGAGTTAAAGCCGCGAGAATATGCAATGCGTCGTGATTTTGGTGTATGGACCGAAAATGACATTGATCTCGATGCTGATTTTCATCGCAAAATTTTGTTCAGTGATGAGGCTCATTTTTGGTTGAATAGCTACGTCAACAAGCAAAATTGCCGCATTTAGAGTGAAGAGAATCCACATGCGACCCTTGAAACGCCATTACATCCACAAAAACTGACTGTTTGCTGTGCTCTATGGGCTGGCGGAGTCACTGAGCCATACTTCTTCCGAAATGATGCTGGATAGTCAATTACCGTTAACGGAGACCGGTATAGAGCCATAATAACCGACTTTTTTGTTCCCAAATTGGATGGCATGAATGTGGATGAGATATGGTTCCAACAAGACGGCGCAACATGCCACACAGCGCACGTCACAATTCATTTATTGAAAGAAACATTCGATGAGCGCATCATTTTTCGGAATGGAATGAATTGGCCACCAAGATCGTGTGGTTTTATACAATTGGATTATTTTCTTTGTGGATATATTAAGTCGCTCGTCTACGCCAATAAACAAAGTTAGGGGACTTGGAAGCCAACATTCGCGGCGTTATTGCCGACATACGGCCCCAAATGCTCGAAAAAGTGTTTGAAAATTGGACCTCAAGACTTGGCTTTATTCGCACCAGCCTAAGCGGCTACATGCCCCAAATCATATTTAAACATTAATGGCATGAAATTATCCTTTCAATAAAGCCAAATCGATGGACATTAAAACGATTTTCTTGTGTTTTATTTCAATTCAAAGTTCTATACCTTTAAAAGAGTTCTATACCCGATATAAGAGTGAATTAGTGAGTCCGAGTTCTCGTCGGCATACACTTAATCTCTTTCTTAAATGCTTAAATAGCCCTTAAATGCTTAAATAGCCCTGATTAATTTTTTTATACATGTGACAGTTTTACCATTCCCAAACAAAGATAAACCATCAGCGCATTTGTCAGGGAAGTGTATTTTGCATATTTAAAAAAAAGAACATGGAGGCATAAAAAGAGTCATTGATTTGTTGCAATATCATATGCACAAATGGATCATCTGTGTTGACCTTAAAATTGTATGCTTCCTTCTTGGCCAGCAACGCAGATAAACCAAGTATCCCTGTTTTTTGTGTATGTGGGACAGCAGAGCTCGTGAAAAGCTGTGGGCACAGTCAAATTGGCCGCCAAGATCTGAACTCAAACCTGGTGATCCATACATTCTACCTAAGCCGTTGGTGAAAGAGGGAACATTATATTTCCAACTCTGCATATCAAACTGGGCCTCATGAAGCAGTATATTAAAGCATTGCCAACTGAAGGATACTGTTTCAAATAACTTATCTCAGAATTTCCTCGGCTATCTTTTGAAAAGATAAAGGCCGGTGTGTTTGAGGGTCCACAGATTCGCAGATTTGGGACATTAACTGAACTCCAAAAGAATGCTTGGTTGGCATTGCAAAAATTTGCTAAAAACTTTCTTGGTAATACGCGAGCAAGAATTATGCAAAAATTGTCCAGCAGCTTTTGGAGAGCTTTAAAATGTTTGGTTGCAACATGAGCATCAAGGTTCATTTTCTGCATTACCATCTTGCTGTCTTCCCGCAAAAGCTAGGAGCAGTCAGTGATAAGCAGGGTGAGCGATTCCACCAAGATCTTAAGATCATGGAGGCACGGTAACAAGGCAGATGGGATGAAGATATGATGGCCGTCTACAGTTGGAGCATCAGACGAGATTGTCCAAAGAATCAACACTCCACGAAAAGCTACAAGCGATCATTTTCTTTATTGTTTCCATATTTTTTTATTTTATGCACATTTTGAACAAAAAGATGATATCCTGTAGCTTAAAAAGTTGACGTGATAGACAAAAACTGTGATTGTTTTCAAAAATAAGTGTCAGTTCTTAGTCAACGAAATGTGTGTTCCCCAGTGTTATCAAGAAAACTTTATCTCAACTCAGCCATTTAGACTAGAGGTCCCGGCATTGTACAAAAGTCTACACATGAATGGCTGTGAGAAAACCCAATCCCTGAGTTATATTACTAATCAGCCTGTTAAGCCAAAAATTTGCTTTTTAAATTTCTCTTACAAAGAGACAGATATTGTTTTCGTGAAAATGTTCGACCTCGAGATTTTGATTGATTCTTTGGTTTTTGGAATTCCGTACGTTTGTCCGTACACATCACTCAACCCTAAACGACTTGACCGATTTTCGTCAAACTTCGTTTTATTTGTTGGTGGTTGCGTTCTAACACGTGTTTTTTTATAAAACTGACCAACGGCCGCTTTATTTATACAAATTTGTCTGCTTCGACAATAATATATATCAGTCTAGGAACACCTCAATGTGGAGTCAACATTGCATCTTCTTTGGAACTTTGAAGTAAATGAGCTATTACTCACTCAGGCCAATCGCGAATACATTTTCCCGGGAATTTTATCCTTGTCAGCAATGTAAATCAGATTGCTGAATGGAAACAGTTTCCCGGGAAAATTTATATGCGAAAGCCCTGACAAGGAATACTATGTGATTGCCTTTATAGGTGACATTGATACCACAGTCTGTCATTAGAAAATTATAAATTTCGCATATTTTCCCTCCGTAAACGGCATCGTCTTGCCATTAAGAAGTAGACAACACATGGATTTTCGTTTGTATAGGTATCGAACCTGCATGCTAAATATAAGATGGCTTTAGTTGCTTCCTCACATTTAATGTCTGGCTGTACAGCCAAGTTTCATGACACTAGATCAGTTTTATGCCCTTGGGTTGCGTAAATGTCACCATTAAAAGGTTCATTTGAATCATCAAGAGGATTGATTGAAATTATAAAAGTCATTAACAGACTTGTTGGATAATGCTTCTGCATCCAATTATTCTTAGAATACAGGGACTATAAGATTGACATAGGGAACGCGGTGTATTCTCATGCATCTCTCTACATAGTTCGTTTGAATTTGGGTTTAGTTTACTAGTCTGGTAACCGGGCATGTTGTGGCCAGTGTTTATTGGACATCACAATAGCCAAATTCGAAAAGTATGCAGGCGATTTAGCGTCTTCTCGAGTTAGCGTCTTCTCAGATAGATAGAATAGAAGGTATTCAGAAAAAACGCAAATCAGAAGAAACATTTTACTACCGTGCCTGCATTGTTGCGACTGAGCGCAGAAATTAAAAACCTCTTATTATAAATATAAATATAAATTAATGGCCTATCTAGGATCAGTTCAAGGTTTTTATTGCAGCATACTTGTCCATCTCCGATGCAAAGTCATCAAATCAACAGCAAAAAGCTAATTGAAATCGAAACCAAAGATTATTAGAAAGGAGTTACTTAATAAAAGCCCGTTAATAGGCGTGGGGGACAAATATATTCATAAGTTGCTCACCAAATTCTGTCTAGGGTTAGTTAAAGTCAAACATGAATACTGATACATCATCTGCCTCAGGTTTTCTGATAAATCTAAAAATTAAGCCATCTTTGATTTCAATGGGTGAAGTTCGATTAAAAAAAAGTTTACCGTGGGGTTTTTAAACTTCGACTCTAACCATTTCTCTTAGCCGCAAAAGCTACGAATGGTACAAAAAAGGAGTGGTGGGTTCATGACTTGGTCATAAGTTCATGATCCTTGGGCGCTCATCTGTGAATTATTTCGATGATTTTTTTCGATAATGTGTTGAAATGTAAATTATATGTTATGTTTGAGTTACTGATAATACAACTGGGATGTAATACTAAACTTAAGGGAAATTCGTATATGACTAAACAATTCACTAAGGGGAGCACGAAGAAGATTCAGTATAGTAAATAGAAATCTAGTCATAGACTCGCATGGAATTGTAGATCTAAATCCATAAAGGCAGAATTTCTTAATAGTTTAATAGACTGAAAGACCAAGAAAACCCCACACCTTCAAACACCAAAGAAATAACTATCCCATCAGGCTTAGAAGATGTCAGTACAGCCATTAAAACGCTTAAGCTTTCTGATGGAATATCTAAAATATGTGCATGCAACCAAGTTTGAACTAACAGAACCAAACCCGATTAGGATGGGTGCAGTGGCGAGTGCGTTGAATTACTAAGCGCAGGTTCCATGGTTCAAATTCCGAAAGTGAATACACCTAAGTTGTTTCACTGCCCCACCTAGGGTAACAATGTCATTGCCGATTGAATTCAGTGTTAAATAAGACGTCCTTGTACCAGTGAAACGAATTTAAACATTCTACAAATTTTTGAAAACAAAATGTTATGATAATTCGTCATTGCGCCTTGGTATATAAGGAATGAAGATCTATGCAGACATTTGGGTATTCCCGCAGTTAAAGATGAAACGAACAATTTTGCACGCAAACATAAAAAACGTTCATTGGGACAAAAAAAAAATGTTAAGATCATTCGTCAATGCGCCGTGGTATATAAGGAATGAAGACCTACGCAGACATCTGCGTATTCCTGCGGTTAAAGATGAAACGAACAATTTTGCACGCTAACATAAAAAACGTATATTGGGACAAGACAAGTTAACCCAACGGTTCTCCAAATTCTTGACGAAACAAGTTAATTGCGTCGATAATATGCAGCGATAATATCCGCCCTATATATTGCGGAACTCTCAAAGGAAAGTTACCTGCCAGTCATTACTCGTGATAAAAAAATTGCAATATAATTCACAAACTTATTTGCAATACAAATACAAAAAAGGTGGTGGTTTAGTGAGTAAAAATCTCACACTACTTTGGCCACGTACTCATCGTGTCTATGAAGATTTCCACCAGCCCATAAATGATAACTTCCTAAATAAAAATTTAGATAGAAGCTTAGGTGTGAAACCATGTATGAGCCGTTAATGCCTAGTATTTCATTTTTCATTTACCCGACTACTGGAATTTTAGTTCCATATATTCAATCGACGAGGCAACCCAATGTCTTACTTCTTACTAACTTACTACCTAGTCATATCCCTGCTAAAGGTCGCTTGTAATATCTTACGCAAAGTACTATGTGAGCGACTTAAGACTTTTTTTTAAAAAAAAAAAAACTTTTTCAGGATCGACTTTCGAAATGACAAACGAATTTCAAGTCGAGACTTATCTTCCTTTCACTGGCTTTAAGCCGGTATATCATCTGCACTTGGCACACGATGCAGAGTTTAGTTTAGAAGCAGCCCATATCACGTAGTGGATTTCGGCAAGGAATGTGATTTCTTATCTCTAGTGCTAAAGCACTAAGTGCTAGTTATACAAAAATCTGTCCATCTACTGGGATACGAAGACGATATTGACTTAAACGATCTCTCAATCATATAGAAGAAATTGATAAACAGATTTAACGCGCTGGCCTTGAAGTTAACGAGAATAAGACAAAGTCAACATAAACCCCACAAATGAAAACATTGTGGTAATCCATCCAAGATTTACAACGGATAACAATTATTCGTTGGTAAAATTGATAATATATCACAAGCTATTGAGAACCATGGAAGCAACACACACGGTGTGTAGCTGCACTGTGAGAAATAAAGAGACCGATGAAGAATCCTTGGCAGACAGCCCTGTGAAGATATACAGGATCTGGCAGATATCCCCGTGGTGTGAATCATCTGATTATTTAAGGATCGGGCTGAGGCCTTGTATATGGGCCGTGAATTGCAGATATTTCATTTCATTTCAGAAGAAATTATAACTATCCCTAACCTACGGGTCTGAGGTGTTCTAACATAAATGAACCGAATACATGTAAAGACTTCCTAGTTAACAGTCTTATTTTTTTTATTGTGGACTGGCTGTTATTGTTAATGATTCAATAACCGACGCGTTGTTATTGACAAATGAAGCAAACAATGGATAATAATAATAGATAATAGAAATAATGGATAATAATAATAGATTAAATAATTGAATAAATTTGGTACTAAAGCTTTTTTAGCGATTTACCTTAAAACCGCCTACAGGCGGTACTGTCGGTTAGAGGTTTTAATACTGACAACGACACCTTGTTAGAAATCACACGACGTACAACTCTTGCCAACCACAACTGCTTCTTCACAGCTTTGCCCTTATGGTCCTGAAGCATGAACTGTATGAAAAAATATTGGTAGACCTTTTTTTTTTGTTGAAAGTCGTAGGAATTGTTTGGAACGAGTTTTTCAAATTGATAAAACTAACAAACAGACGCCACTATCTGCCTAGATACAGTATGTGAAGCCCCCCATATGTGGTACGCACCGACCTTAATTAATTTATAGTGCGCAATTGGTACCAATTTGAGTAAGAATGGGTCAATTGGAAAAATATGTGACATGAGGGTGGGGTGGGGACAGGTTCACCCGACAAGGTCACTACAAAACCTACATCCAAACTACTCTTTTTTATTGGCAACAATATAATCATAACTCCATCTGCATGGCTGCATCTTAACTGGTGTGTGTGGTTCATCATTGTTACTGTCTATCCTTGTTGATATCCTTGCATTTATGTGATTCAGATCTTCTTTGGCGATCATTTTTTTCGCGACAAAAGTGAAACGTTAATATATTCCTTCTTGACGGGGTTCGTGGGAATTATGAATTTAATTGTTGGTATTGTCATGCCCAACTTAGCCAGTCGGGTTTAATTCCAAACAAGCCTTTTCTCACAATCATTCTTGCAGGATGGCGGGACCCCTTGATTTATTGCAAATAGATGACTATTGCTACTAACGGGTGTTTTTTTAGAGGTTGGTTTTTCGAATAGAGATAAAACTGACATTTTGTGGTCAAATCGGGCAACTCTAATGTTCAGTTTGGTTTGCCAAACCAAGCTCCGTCCATTTTAAGGTCGACATAATCGTCCATCAGAGCAATTAATTCGGTTAACCATGGATCGTTTTCGAACTACGTTTACTCTATGAGATAATAGGCATCCGCAGAGACGTCGAACAATGCGCACCGAAGAAACAACTGTTGCTGTAGAGCAGAGTGTTGAAGAGGACCCGAATGAATAGATTCGCCACCGTGCACAGCAATTGGAGCTTTGTTCATCAACTTTATAGAAGATTTTGCGCAAAGATCTTGGCTTACGATCCAGCTCCAGCTTGTGCAAGAATTAAAAGCCGCGAGACCATGCAATGCGTCGTGATTTTGGTGTATAAGCCGAAAATGAGATTGATCTCGATGCTGATTTTCATCGCAAAATTTTGTTCAGTTATGAGGCTCATTTTTGGTTGAATGGCTATATCAACAAGCAAAATTGTCAATTTGGAGTGAAGAGAATCCACATGAGACCATTGAGACGCCATTACATCCACAAAAACTGACTGTTTGGTGTGCTCTAAGGGCTGATGGAGTCATTGGACCATACTTCTTCCGAAATGATGCTACGTAGTCAGTTACTATTAATGGAGACCGGTATAGAGCCATGATAACCGACTATTTTATTCCCGATCGTCACAATCGATTTATTGAAGGAAACAATCGATTTATTGAAGGACCTGTCAATTGGCCACCAAGATCGTGTGATTTAACACCATTGGATTATTTTCTTTGGGGATATGTGAAGTCGCTCGTCTACGCCAACAAACCAGACACGTTAGGGGACTTGGAAGCCAACATTCGTGGCGTTATTGCCGATATACGGTCCCAAATGCTCGAAAAGTGGTTGAAATTGGATCACTAGACTTGGCTTTATTCGAACCAGCCGCGGCGGCCAATTTAAACATTAATGGCATAAAATTATCCTTCTAATAACGATTTTCTTGTGTTTTCTTTCAATTCGAAGTTCTATACGTTCTAGACGTTGTTGGCACTACTGGGTAATTTAAAAACCTAATTTTATGAATAATGAACCAATCCATGGAAAATTCAGTAGAAGAAAGAATTATTCCTAGAATGCGATCAAAGATACCTGCTCGATTTTTATAGATTTAAAAAATTGTTCAGAATAGGTTAGGGCTTTATGAAAACCTACAGAAGTTTCAAACGAATGCATATATCTCAGTGTATTTCTCTATTCAGCACCTCCGGGGCAACTATCTTAGCAGTCGTTAGGAAAATAGCAGTACCTATTTGCTTTATTAGACTTTAACTGCGTACAACCGGACTGAGCGAACTAGATCTAGATCAGTAGTTAGCGAATGAAATCAACAATTTGTCTTACTAACTCGCTTATTGCCTTGTACTTTGCATAATGAGTAACGAGTCACACTAATTTAAAAAAGGGGACCTAATACCTATTGTAGTGTTAGCTCTTTAATCAAATGTTATATCCTTTGTGGGTTCTTACTTCTTTTTTTTGTAAACATATCCATTTCCGTTTCGTTTTTATTTTGATTTTTATATACACTTCCTTCACTGCAATGCAATTATTTTGTGTGTGAGTATTGTTTGTTTGTTGTTGTTGTTAACGTTTTTTTTCTGTTCATATAATATGTGTGTTTGTATAAAGATATCCTGAAGTGGATGTATAATTTATTACCATATATATAGAAAAGCGTGTGCCCCAGTTTAAAAATAATAAAATCATAATAATTTTGTTTTCCTATCTGTCTTTCTTCGGTGAATTTCTCTTTTCAAGTGAAAAAAAGAAATCAGTTGCACGAACAATAAATTTGCATGAAATCGTATATAAAATGTATAAAATGTATGTAAACAGACGAAAACAAGACAGATGCAAATCAAAAATATCCAAGCAATAAAAATACAAACCATTCCGGACGGCAGTGAGTGGGACATCCCCCATATTCGGCTACCACTGAAAAGATACAAACGAAAATGAAACATATAAATCAGAGAAACATAACATATATAGAAAGGATACATAGATAATAAATATATGTGTATAAGAGGATATTTTTCTTGTTGATTTTAGATGACTTTTGAATGTGCAATGACATTTACGATGGCATGAACAAAGCCAAAAAGAGAATGAATGGACTGAATTGGAAGGATATGTAATTCCAATAAAGTGGGTCGTCCCCATAGAGGGGATTTATTTAATTGTGTCATGATGCACAGTTTTTGAATAAATGCATTAAAACAAATTTATGAATGAATATGCATTCGAGTAACGTCTTTTGAAAAAAAAATTGGAGAGGATTGCTTTTAACTTATTTAGTGTGACTTTCAATGAAATTAAATCGAATTGTTGTTGTTTTTTTTCCAAAAAGGAAATCGGGTGTATTACACATGTTCAATTTTAAGTGCCGAAATCGATCTTTTCATTTGACCAGACGTATTAACTCTTTGAAGTTAATTTCCCACAATATTTTCACATATATCGGTAGGAATATTGACAATTTCGCGTTCGATAACATTCCTGACCTAGTCTTTCGTTGTTAGGTTCATGACATACAAACAAAAATACAAGTTTTTGACAAAATAGGCTTATTAGTACCCAGGGCCGAGCTTTCTCACAACTATCATGTGTGTGTGTGTACTTCTTGCACGATGGCAGGACCTCCTGTTTTATGCCGACTCCGAACGTCGAATTTGAGATAAGCTTTTCTTGACAATTGACACTACTCGGATGATTTGTCAGATCATCACGAGAGGAAGGCCAGTGAAAAATCATTTAGATGTTGCTACGGCTGGGAATCGAACCCTGACCATCTGCGCGGCAGTTCATCGCACTTACCATCTCGCCACTGAGCCCGTCAGGTTCATGGCATAAACCCAGGAACTAACTTGACCCCTAATTCGCAAGAGAGATGGGATCATTTCTCGAGATTACCGAACTTCCCTTTTTTAATGAATCAATTGTCTGATCAGCTAAGTGGCACGTGACATCAATCCTGACCATTACTCTGATGTCAATGCATGCAAATCTGGACAAGATTAGGCTTCCAACATGACACAAAAGAGAACTCCAATTACCGTAATTTTGTCATCGATAAAAAAAGTACTCACAATCATACGGTAACATTTTGTGGACGCAATGGAGCCCTCTTGAAGCTTCCTCGGTGAATACGATTTTCCGATGAAACTCGGGGTTTTCATCAAGATTTTGCATAGAACAAATGTTGAGGTTTGTTTCGGCGCTTCAAATTAGAATTTGCAATCCCGATTATCAAGATTCCTCAATTTTTTTTAGAAACTTTTCTCAGGTGAGGCGAACATATAACGTTCCACGGGCTTCCTGAGATGATGCTTATTGACTCTTCTCTTGAATTGTTGTAGATTGTTTATTGGTTGAAATACGTCTGGTAGTTTATTTGTTTGGTAGTTGTTCGCGTTGTTGTAAGATGAAGTGCGTGTTTGAGCTGAAATTGGGTTTTGTGGGTTGTTGGGATCAAATATTGACAACGATAGCGAATACTAAACGATTTAGTCGACCTTAATAAAGTAAGGATAGTAGAACCACAACTTATGTGTAACAACCCGATCCATAGAAAGGGAGTTCTAAACAGCGGCAATTATGCTTTAACATCGCTTACAATATTACGTCTGCTTTGCAAGTAAAGTTCTGAAAGCGTATACTTACCACAAAGTCGGTCAATATGAGTGGTTTTACGCCAGGAAAGTACACAATTGATCTTCACACTGACGACCAAATTTTCCATTCATCCATCAGTTACAAAGCCGCATATGGAAGAATTTAGAGAAATGTCCAACCTCATCCGTCTGTAAAGAATGAACATGAACAATTCTCGGTGATCCATCAAGATCGAAAACGACCTCACCGTAACATTCGATGCCAAAAAAGGGTATACATTGTCTTGTGATTTCCTAAATATCAGAGAATCGGACAGAAAGTCACAATCGACAGCTTTTACAAATGATAAAAGGACTAAAGATACCTCGTTAGAAACCTTACGAAAGTAATGTAGTAATTAAGAATTTACGAAGATCTTAATACCTAATACCATAAACATCCCTTACTTGCTTTACGGCATATAAACATGAATCGTATAAAAATCGATTGAGGGAATCCTTGGTCATTTTGAATGAAAAGATATTCACTAGCCAGATGGTAAATATATAAAATATCTGACATAAATTTTTGTTATATGTTATATTTTTTTCTACAAAGAATGGAAATTTCTGTTAAACGCGGACCACGAACGGCAAATTTGAGAAGGCATGACAGTTTTAAACTCTTGAACGTTTTACAGAATTTAGCAAGAGCTTACTTACTTACTTAAGTAGCACTACAGTCCGAAATAACCGTGGGTCTAACCAACATGTCTAGCCAATTAGCCCAGTCCTCCGCTAACTGCCACCACTCGTGCACTCCAATTTAATTGAGGTCGATTTCTATTTGTGCACGCCACTTAACGCAAGGTCTTCCTCTAAAAAGTCTGGCTTGGAATTGAAGACTCTGCGAGCCTCTTGGTGTCCATACATTCTACATGGTCTAGCCATCTTAACATCCAATGCGGAGTTTTTTTAATACGGGCATGTTGCATGTAGTTCTTGGTTGAATCTTCGTCTCCACGACCAATCGACCAATCGACCAGAGACTTATGCCTCTGTATGTGGCGAAGTTCAGAGGGTCTCCTTTTTTGTGAATTGGGCCAACAATGATAATGTTCCATTCCACAGGCATACTTTCATCCGAACAGATTTGGCTTATGAGTTGGTGGATGTTACTTACCACTTACCAAGTCAAGGCCGTCATTTCCGGCAGCCTTGTTAAGCTTGAGTTTAGATATTGCTATCCTAACTTCTCTTAGGTCGGGTGGTTGGTAGTTTTATGGCTGTCGTCGCCAATATTGAATGGTTCGTTCTGCCTTACAGCGGAATGTTGTCCTTCATCGTTGTTTAACAGTCTGCAGAAGCGGATCCTTAATATATCCTCAACTTCGAGTGTGTCACGACTACAATATTTCCCTGTTCGTCTCGACATGGCTTTGACGTTTTACACTTTTGTAGAATTTGAGACCATCGTTCTTGGAGAGGCAGCCCTCTATATCCTCTATCTCCCGCTTTTCTTTAACATTTTTCTTTTTCTTCTTTTCGGTGTTCTTCCCTTCTTCTATGCCTATAGAGTTCAATGGCAGCTCTCGTCTTAACCTACAGCTTATCCTGTAGGCCTCGTTCTGGGCTGCATCAGTTCCGGCTGATATAATTGCTTGTTGGCATTCCTGCCATTTTCTTCGAAATTCGATGCTGGTGGTAACATATTAATCGAGAGGTTAAGGAATACGCATTGCGCGAAGGCCTTGTCGGTCTCTTTGGATTGCAGTTTTTCGACATTAAATTTTTTCACAGTATTTCTGGATATCCGCATCCTTACTTTGGCTGCAACAAGGTAGTGGTTAACTCGGAATGTTCGGAAATCCAAAATACTGGATGAGTGCCTCATATCTATCGCAATGTGATCAATTTGGTTTGCCGTTCATTGATCTGGAGACCGCCATGTCCCCTTTTGGATATCGAGGTGAGGAAACCTTTAGCTAAATAATTTTCTTCCTCCGTCGGGGAGTGAGCGCATGCAAAGCTTATGTGCGTTCACTAATGTAATGGAAAAATAAGACTTATAACAAATCCGCTTCCGAATAGCCGCTATTTCTGCTCACTATAACACGGTCCTCAGTTGATGTCACAGTTTTTCATCCACATACAATCGTATTTTCTGGAAGGCAGTAGTGCCTGCCTAGTAACAGCTTATGACTACCGCTAGTTGTTGCCTGCACCTCGCCTGTTTAATGTTCTCACATTTCAGGTGCAGATACAAACTTTGCCTTTTTCATTAATCAGGGTTTTGAACTCGTGCTTAGAACTCCAACACACTAAACACTGCGCATTAGAAATAGTGGTCGCCTAAAGTTACACGCACAAGCAAAGTGCTCAATAGGATTCAATTTAGATAACTAACGAGGTTGAGAGAATATGTAAAGGCTGTACAATTCCGTGCATGGATCTATTACGCAAAAGGTATATGCTTGATGATCAGCCTCCGAACAATACCAAGCATTTTTGTACTGTCCCACATCTGTTCAATGAAAATCATCTGTGTAGAGTAGTATCCAATACAATGATTTTATCCAAACCCCAATAAGACCTATTTCTCAGCGAAGAGACAACAGTGATATAGCCAACGAGTCCTTTAATACCACTTAAAGGTCTAATATGATAAGTATTAAGGCAAAGTGTTTTATTAATATGAGAAAGAAGAGCCCTTCTAACAAAAATATTTTAAGATCCTCTCAAATGAGGTAAGCAACGCTACAAATGCCAAACGTCTCAAGCATTCCATTAGCCCTTCAGGATTTTAAGAGCTGCCGCCCAAAAGGAAGCCCGCAAAACTCCTACTCGTCTCTTCATACTTCGAAATGAAATGACAGACACCAAGAACACATATGAAACGGGTGCATGAGGTCCACATACAGACACACAAATATAAGCTCGATGTAAATCAGCTCAACGAATACATGATACTTAGTACCTACACAAGTTAAACATGTTTACACGTTTCAAATAAATAGAATAGAACAATCGACGATATTCGTAAGAAAAGGCAACGAAAAGCCTCTGTCGTGTGAACAATGATATCGCAGATGACGGGCTAAGGAAAAGGGTTTCGGAATCGTAATATTGATTCAGTACTTCTTCATACAAATTCACGATAAATCTATGTTACGGATGCTTCCTAAGGGAAATGGTATTATTCCTAATGAAATGGTTTATTCATGAGTTTCTGGGAAATACATACAACTTCAATAAAATTCTCCTAAACATGTACAGATGACTATCTATTTATGGCATTACTTTCTTGGCTTTCTGGGACGAAATTAATCACACTTAATAGATTCTCATCGATTATCTCTCAATTGAAAAATGAACCAAGAATTGCCATTAAAATCGAAACACTCCTTATCTGTCGGAATCAGATGCGACATGAATGGTTGTTAAACTATTGGTGCGGAAGGATTTGTAAATTTGATTAGGATATCCTGAATTGGATTGAAAGTGTTTTGCAACTTTTAATAATACCTACTCTTGCCTATATCCTTCCGTATTGGTATTTAGGCGGATGTACCTTTGTAATACGATTCTAAGTTAGTGGTTCATAAAAATTGTTTTAGCAAAGTGTGTAGGAAAAAGTATTGTGTTGGAATATTTCTGAAAATTGTTACTCTGTGGAAGTATTCACTTAGCCTTTCTGCAGCACATTTATCGGCGCATACTAGTGTGACTACCAGATCAGCTATAAAACATATCTATACACTACACCGATTCGAGAATAGTAAAGAGATTTGAACATCGAGGTTTTTTGAATTCATCATCGCATATCCGTGACCGGATGCGCTCACAGTAGAGCGTACGCGATGCAGCGTCCAGTTTGCATTGTCTAGCTCATTCAAACTTATTTTTTTATAATCTGGATTCAGCAAGGATTGCTCTCATGTGATTTATTGATTTTCGTACAAGACATGTAATATTAAAACTATTTGTCTATCTCAAATATGTCTGTTTCCGTACTGCTGCAGTTAAAATTAGGCAATTCTCAAATATATTGGAGTGGATGTTAATTCTCTCAAAAAGACACACAGTTTAAGAAGATTACAATAAAATTACTTGATTGGTTTGGTTTTTAAAGAACAAATGACATAACACACATTCCAACAAAAAACGCCTCGCCACTTTCATTTACCAAGTGACAGTTTACTGATTTTACCAACAGATTTTCTGCAATATATTATTTTACAGATTTGTGTGGGGGGGTTAGTTTTTTCTCTCTCATTGGCACTCATTTTATGATTTTTTGCGTATGGTAGAGGCTTTCAAAATTCACACATTTACTGACACTAACACCAACAACGCAGGTTTTCGTAAAAATAAAAACGTGATCCTAATTAAAATATTTATTTCCTTTATTTAAGCAACGTAAAAACTTTTTCAGAATTTAAGATATGATAAAGAATATTCCGCAAAGCGTAAATAGTCAATTTATTATTATTTTTAGGGAAATTTAGAAATGCAACTTATTTTCCAAGTACCAAATCTAATGCTGGTTTGAGGTTATTAAATCTGATGTTTATAATAAGTATCTATTACCAAAGAGTAAAGAATTACATAGAGTACGCATCTCAGCTAAACATTTTGTAGCCGTTTCAGACGCGGGCGGTGAGTGCGAAGGGGAAATTTCGTCGATCATATTCGACAGCTATACTGTTGTTTGATGCTGGTGGGTAGCAATGTAAATACTGGGTTATCAATATTTGTACTCCACATCGAAAGTTTTCGTTGTATGAGATCCACACTCTATGTAGTAGTATACTCTTTGCTAGTACCCATTTCGAAAGCAGATTTTCAACTTATAATCCGTTTTACTGAGTAAAGAGATTTTTAAACCTATTTACACTTGGGCTATTCATGCGACGTCGGCAAGTCGCAACAAACGCTGTAAACGTGGTAAACTTACGTCAGTTTATTTACGGACAGTTTGAAATTGGAGGTGTAGTCCGAGATAGTAAACCCCGTAACATTTTAAGTGTTATTGTATCATTATTCTTTTATACTAAGAAAATAGCAAAAAAAAACACGCAAAACTGATTAAATTGATGCCCCTAGATGAAGAAGCAGTTAAGTGGCATTTGCATAGTTTCGAGCTTAAAGTTTTTGAACCGTAACTTTGATTGTATTAAGAGTAGTTTAATGTTACCGGTAATCATTTGTTTAAAATGTCATTAAAATAAATTAATTTTATAACTTTCATTTTTTTTTCAATTGTTTTTTTATTCAACTAATAAACTACATTTTCAGACTAATATTGAATGTTTCAATATAATTTTTTTAGTGCCAAAAATGATGTGTTTTTTGATGCTATAACTGGCCCAAAAGAATGTAAAGGCAGCTGAAAAGCAGAAAGTTTCAAGAAAACTTTTCAGTACTTTTTTTTTGTTTAGTCCTGTTTTTTGACTTTTAGACAAAACTTGCATGAAATTTAGTTTCATTTTCGGGAAATCATTAACTTGAAAATTAAAATGGTATGTTTAAATTATTTATACAAGTAATATACATACAGATTGAAAATTTTTGAAATTTAGCTTAAATTTATAAATCCATTATATCGTATCGATGGGTATCCAGTTTTGATCCGATTACTGGGTAGTTACCATTCATTTTGGTCCCATAGTGCAAAATCCAAAAAAAAACCCTGGGTAGTCATTATTCCAAGAACTTCGTATATCAAATTGAAAGTAAATAGACAGACCGACAAATGAACAGACCCACTTTTTATAACTTTCAAAACGATTATCACTATGTCAAGAATGAGATCTTCATCAAAAAATTTTTTGTTCGGCTGTCATACGCCTTTTGTGAGCTGAACAGACAAAAATCAATGTTGTTGCATATACTCTCACACAAACCTAAGAGCTAGCAAATTGTCAAAAGTACTCAAGGCAAACGTCAGTTTCGATAGAAATACTAACACACTAAAAAGGGGTACATGTACACAATTTCTTCAGCTAGCGTATTCATCTCGTCACCGCTTGGAGTATGGTATGAAACCGGTCATGTGCGGAGGCCCATTGAGTGGAATTTAATGCTCTCTGTTGTCATCAAAGCGAAGGCAACATTTTAAGATATTACCCATAAAAGCCATTTACATCGCCGAAATGGAAAAACTTCCCATGCTCGGTATGTGTGTTAGTAACGGCATTCGTTGGAAAGATCACGTTTTCAGAATCGCTAAAAATGCACCGAAATGTATAGGTTTCTTTACCCGATAAAAAAAATATTTCACCCCTTTTGATCTGGCTACTATGTATAACGCTTATATATAATACTCCCCAAACTTGAATTCACAGCCCAAATCCGGTCAGGTGCAGCAAAAATGTTATTGCTACTACTGGACAGGATACAAAAGCTAGCGATAAAACTGATAGTAAATATTTTCAATCGTAGCGAACTCTAAGTCTCGCTTAAACATCATAGGAAACACTAAAGGTTGAACTATAATAGTCGGAAGCAATCGGAAGCCAATGTAAAAATCCTACGTTAAGTTTTCTTCAGTACTGTCAATTACTCAAGTTGCCCATAATAGACTTTTGTGAATGGAAGCGATTGTCAGAGTGGAAGTCGTTTTGCCAAAAAAAAAAATTCGTTACTTACCTACGAACTTACAAATTTTAATGTACACAGCTGTTTAAGTGAAATGTCAAATGTTTGTATGAAACCACAAAAGAAAGAGAAAGAGCGAATGAATTCGATTTTTCGCTAGTGAGGTGAACGAAATCGGAACGAATCGAAGCGAAAAACTATTATGGTGTCGTACAATACAAATTGCATGGGTTCGCACAGTTACGGAAGTGGTCGTCCACAACCATCTTCTATTATAGTTCAGACTTAACACTTTTTTACCGCTATTATAACAAACATTCAACCTTAATACTCGTCATTCCATGAATTGTAATCAATCCCCGTTTACTGAAATTCAAAACCAATGCATATCAGTATCTCCTCTTTATTTTTCCCCAATTTCCTTAATGCAGCCGCTGTGCTCAAACACTAAGGAGTCTTCATAAAAATTATCTTCTTCAAAAAATAATTTGTTGGCTTGTAAATAAAAACAAACTTTTATCAATTCTTATTCAAGTTCACAATAATAAAATATTACTAAATTTTATCAACTGATTTTCACAATATATAATATATATATCATATATATTTCAGTTGACAAATTGACAATTGATAATCGGTTGACAGTTTATCTTCGCAATAAGGGTCATTGATGACATTTGTAAATGTTTTCGTGAAAATTTTCGACCTCGAGATTTTGATTGATTCTAACTGTTGGATATGGGATTTGTGCAAGTTTGGATGCATGAAAAGAAAACAAACCCCACAAGCAAAAGGCCTTAACACCCGCAGGAACTTTTTCCATTTTCAAAATGAAATAAGCCCCTCAGGGACTATTTCTTTTTTGTTCAAAAACAAGGCTGCAACAAGGTAGTGGTTAACTCGGAATGTTCGGAAATCCAAAATACTGGATGAGTGCCTCATATCTATCGCAATGTGATCAATTTGGTTTGCCGTTCATTGATCTGGAGACCGCCATGTCCCCTTTTGGATATCGAGGTGAGGAAACCTTTAGCTAAATAATTTTCTTCCTCCGTCGGGGAGTGAGCGCATGCAAAGCTTATGTGCGTTCACTAATGTAATGGAAAAATAAGACTTATAACAAATCCGCTTCCGAATAGCCGCTATTTCTGCTCACTATAACACGGTCCTCAGTTGATGTCACAGTTTTTCATCCACATACAATCGTATTTTCTGGAAGGCAGTAGTGCCTGCCTAGTAACAGCTTATGACTACCGCTAGTTGTTGCCTGCACCTCGCCTGTTTAATGTTCTCACATTTCAGGTGCAGATACAAACTTTGCCTTTTTCATTAATCAGGGTTTTGAACTCGTGCTTAGAACTCCAACACACTAAACACTGCGCATTAGAAATAGTGGTCGCCTAAAGTTACACGCACAAGCAAAGTGCTCAATAGGATTCAATTTAGATAACTAACGAGGTTGAGAGAATATGTAAAGGCTGTACAATTCCGTGCATGGATCTATTACGCAAAAGGTATATGCTTGATGATCAGCCTCCGAACAATACCAAGCATTTTTGTACTGTCCCACATCTGTTCAATGAAAATCATCTGTGTAGAGTAGTATCCAATACAATGATTTTATCCAAACCCCAATAAGACCTATTTCTCAGCGAAGAGACAACAGTGATATAGCCAACGAGTCCTTTAATACCACTTAAAGGTCTAATATGATAAGTATTAAGGCAAAGTGTTTTATTAATATGAGAAAGAAGAGCCCTTCTAACAAAAATATTTTAAGATCCTCTCAAATGAGGTAAGCAACGCTACAAATGCCAAACGTCTCAAGCATTCCATTAGCCCTTCAGGATTTTAAGAGCTGCCGCCCAAAAGGAAGCCCGCAAAACTCCTACTCGTCTCTTCATACTTCGAAATGAAATGACAGACACCAAGAACACATATGAAACGGGTGCATGAGGTCCACATACAGACACACAAATATAAGCTCGATGTAAATCAGCTCAACGAATACATGATACTTAGTACCTACACAAGTTAAACATGTTTACACGTTTCAAATAAATAGAATAGAACAATCGACGATATTCGTAAGAAAAGGCAACGAAAAGCCTCTGTCGTGTGAACAATGATATCGCAGATGACGGGCTAAGGAAAAGGGTTTCGGAATCGTAATATTGATTCAGTACTTCTTCATACAAATTCACGATAAATCTATGTTACGGATGCTTCCTAAGGGAAATGGTATTATTCCTAATGAAATGGTTTATTCATGAGTTTCTGGGAAATACATACAACTTCAATAAAATTCTCCTAAACATGTACAGATGACTATCTATTTATGGCATTACTTTCTTGGCTTTCTGGGACGAAATTAATCACACTTAATAGATTCTCATCGATTATCTCTCAATTGAAAAATGAACCAAGAATTGCCATTAAAATCGAAACACTCCTTATCTGTCGGAATCAGATGCGACATGAATGGTTGTTAAACTATTGGTGCGGAAGGATTTGTAAATTTGATTAGGATATCCTGAATTGGATTGAAAGTGTTTTGCAACTTTTAATAATACCTACTCTTGCCTATATCCTTCCGTATTGGTATTTAGGCGGATGTACCTTTGTAATACGATTCTAAGTTAGTGGTTCATAAAAATTGTTTTAGCAAAGTGTGTAGGAAAAAGTATTGTGTTGGAATATTTCTGAAAATTGTTACTCTGTGGAAGTATTCACTTAGCCTTTCTGCAGCACATTTATCGGCGCATACTAGTGTGACTACCAGATCAGCTATAAAACATATCTATACACTACACCGATTCGAGAATAGTAAAGAGATTTGAACATCGAGGTTTTTTGAATTCATCATCGCATATCCGTGACCGGATGCGCTCACAGTAGAGCGTACGCGATGCAGCGTCCAGTTTGCATTGTCTAGCTCATTCAAACTTATTTTTTTATAATCTGGATTCAGCAAGGATTGCTCTCATGTGATTTATTGATTTTCGTACAAGACATGTAATATTAAAACTATTTGTCTATCTCAAATATGTCTGTTTCCGTACTGCTGCAGTTAAAATTAGGCAATTCTCAAATATATTGGAGTGGATGTTAATTCTCTCAAAAAGACACACAGTTTAAGAAGATTACAATAAAATTACTTGATTGGTTTGGTTTTTAAAGAACAAATGACATAACACACATTCCAACAAAAAACGCCTCGCCACTTTCATTTACCAAGTGACAGTTTACTGATTTTACCAACAGATTTTCTGCAATATATTATTTTACAGATTTGTGTGGGGGGGTTAGTTTTTTCTCTCTCATTGGCACTCATTTTATGATTTTTTGCGTATGGTAGAGGCTTTCAAAATTCACACATTTACTGACACTAACACCAACAACGCAGGTTTTCGTAAAAATAAAAACGTGATCCTAATTAAAATATTTATTTCCTTTATTTAAGCAACGTAAAAACTTTTTCAGAATTTAAGATATGATAAAGAATATTCCGCAAAGCGTAAATAGTCAATTTATTATTATTTTTAGGGAAATTTAGAAATGCAACTTATTTTCCAAGTACCAAATCTAATGCTGGTTTGAGGTTATTAAATCTGATGTTTATAATAAGTATCTATTACCAAAGAGTAAAGAATTACATAGAGTACGCATCTCAGCTAAACATTTTGTAGCCGTTTCAGACGCGGGCGGTGAGTGCGAAGGGGAAATTTCGTCGATCATATTCGACAGCTATACTGTTGTTTGATGCTGGTGGGTAGCAATGTAAATACTGGGTTATCAATATTTGTACTCCACATCGAAAGTTTTCGTTGTATGAGATCCACACTCTATGTAGTAGTATACTCTTTGCTAGTACCCATTTCGAAAGCAGATTTTCAACTTATAATCCGTTTTACTGAGTAAAGAGATTTTTAAACCTATTTACACTTGGGCTATTCATGCGACGTCGGCAAGTCGCAACAAACGCTGTAAACGTGGTAAACTTACGTCAGTTTATTTACGGACAGTTTGAAATTGGAGGTGTAGTCCGAGATAGTAAACCCCGTAACATTTTAAGTGTTATTGTATCATTATTCTTTTATACTAAGAAAATAGCAAAAAAAAACACGCAAAACTGATTAAATTGATGCCCCTAGATGAAGAAGCAGTTAAGTGGCATTTGCATAGTTTCGAGCTTAAAGTTTTTGAACCGTAACTTTGATTGTATTAAGAGTAGTTTAATGTTACCGGTAATCATTTGTTTAAAATGTCATTAAAATAAATTAATTTTATAACTTTCATTTTTTTTTCAATTGTTTTTTTATTCAACTAATAAACTACATTTTCAGACTAATATTGAATGTTTCAATATAATTTTTTTAGTGCCAAAAATGATGTGTTTTTTGATGCTATAACTGGCCCAAAAGAATGTAAAGGCAGCTGAAAAGCAGAAAGTTTCAAGAAAACTTTTCAGTACTTTTTTTTTGTTTAGTCCTGTTTTTTGACTTTTAGACAAAACTTGCATGAAATTTAGTTTCATTTTCGGGAAATCATTAACTTGAAAATTAAAATGGTATGTTTAAATTATTTATACAAGTAATATACATACAGATTGAAAATTTTTGAAATTTAGCTTAAATTTATAAATCCATTATATCGTATCGATGGGTATCCAGTTTTGATCCGATTACTGGGTAGTTACCATTCATTTTGGTCCCATAGTGCAAAATCCAAAAAAAAACCCTGGGTAGTCATTATTCCAAGAACTTCGTATATCAAATTGAAAGTAAATAGACAGACCGACAAATGAACAGACCCACTTTTTATAACTTTCAAAACGATTATCACTATGTCAAGAATGAGATCTTCATCAAAAAATTTTTTGTTCGGCTGTCATACGCCTTTTGTGAGCTGAACAGACAAAAATCAATGTTGTTGCATATACTCTCACACAAACCTAAGAGCTAGCAAATTGTCAAAAGTACTCAAGGCAAACGTCAGTTTCGATAGAAATACTAACACACTAAAAAGGGGTACATGTACACAATTTCTTCAGCTAGCGTATTCATCTCGTCACCGCTTGGAGTATGGTATGAAACCGGTCATGTGCGGAGGCCCATTGAGTGGAATTTAATGCTCTCTGTTGTCATCAAAGCGAAGGCAACATTTTAAGATATTACCCATAAAAGCCATTTACATCGCCGAAATGGAAAAACTTCCCATGCTCGGTATGTGTGTTAGTAACGGCATTCGTTGGAAAGATCACGTTTTCAGAATCGCTAAAAATGCACCGAAATGTATAGGTTTCTTTACCCGATAAAAAAAATATTTCACCCCTTTTGATCTGGCTACTATGTATAACGCTTATATATAATACTCCCCAAACTTGAATTCACAGCCCAAATCCGGTCAGGTGCAGCAAAAATGTTATTGCTACTACTGGACAGGATACAAAAGCTAGCGATAAAACTGATAGTAAATATTTTCAATCGTAGCGAACTCTAAGTCTCGCTTAAACATCATAGGAAACACTAAAGGTTGAACTATAATAGTCGGAAGCAATCGGAAGCCAATGTAAAAATCCTACGTTAAGTTTTCTTCAGTACTGTCAATTACTCAAGTTGCCCATAATAGACTTTTGTGAATGGAAGCGATTGTCAGAGTGGAAGTCGTTTTGCCAAAAAAAAAAATTCGTTACTTACCTACGAACTTACAAATTTTAATGTACACAGCTGTTTAAGTGAAATGTCAAATGTTTGTATGAAACCACAAAAGAAAGAGAAAGAGCGAATGAATTCGATTTTTCGCTAGTGAGGTGAACGAAATCGGAACGAATCGAAGCGAAAAACTATTATGGTGTCGTACAATACAAATTGCATGGGTTCGCACAGTTACGGAAGTGGTCGTCCACAACCATCTTCTATTATAGTTCAGACTTAACACTTTTTTACCGCTATTATAACAAACATTCAACCTTAATACTCGTCATTCCATGAATTGTAATCAATCCCCGTTTACTGAAATTCAAAACCAATGCATATCAGTATCTCCTCTTTATTTTTCCCCAATTTCCTTAATGCAGCCGCTGTGCTCAAACACTAAGGAGTCTTCATAAAAATTATCTTCTTCAAAAAATAATTTGTTGGCTTGTAAATAAAAACAAACTTTTATCAATTCTTATTCAAGTTCACAATAATAAAATATTACTAAATTTTATCAACTGATTTTCACAATATATAATATATATATCATATATATTTCAGTTGACAAATTGACAATTGATAATCGGTTGACAGTTTATCTTCGCAATAAGGGTCATTGATGACATTTGTAAATGTTTTCGTGAAAATTTTCGACCTCGAGATTTTGATTGATTCTAACTGTTGGATATGGGATTTGTGCAAGTTTGGATGCATGAAAAGAAAACAAACCCCACAAGCAAAAGGCCTTAACACCCGCAGGAACTTTTTCCATTTTCAAAATGAAATAAGCCCCTCAGGGACTATTTCTTTTTTGTTCAAAATTAAGTTCCATGGGACTTATTTCCGTGGTGGGGGGCTATTTCACTGCACCGAAATATGCTTTAGCTGTCTTTAAAACATCAAAATTGATGCAAGGCGGGAACTCATGAGTAATCGCTCAATAATTGTACGTGATTTGGCGTTTAAAAAAACGATTATTGATCTTACGTGATGCAAGAATATTTGCGAAACGATATCGTCAAATGATAATCACTTTATGCAATGAGTGCCCAGGCTTCTTCAATACAATTCTTTCACGAAACCAGTACTTGCTTATTACGACCAAGTAAAAAAAAATCTAAGTATAAAATAGTCCACATTAAGCTACATGCAAATTTGTATTCAAAACAATCCGGTCATTCTCGACACATCACTCATTTTCCAAATAAAACGTTATGCACATTTTTACCGAAAAGATTTTTATCCTATCATGTACTAAATACTTGTAGAAGCTTAGTTAATCATTTATATAAACCGGTATTTTAATGATAAAAATTCAATTCCAAAAAAATCTTTGTAGGAGTCCAACAAAAAAAAATCCTCCATACAACAAAATCCATCAAGTTCTGCATTAAAGTTTTCCTTTACAATACAATCATATTTGTTTTCCTGTGACAACCACAATACCAACAAATTATACAATATCACATTCCAATGTAATGCTATTCCAAACGATGTCCGACTTAATTATGTCAAATTAAACATAACTTTTTTCTCTTATAATAACCTTTCTTGCTTCTATAAACGTCAAATTGCTGTGTTAATGTTTGTTTAAAATAAGTCTTTCAGAAAACAAATTTAAATTTAAGAAATTCAAAATACTTTAATAATTTGACCAAATAGCCTTGAATTTATTTTATGAAATGACGAGTTTCAGTTAGGCGGAACCTGTCACAACCTGTAAAAACTTGATCTTCAACTATAGTTGCAAGTATTTTCACATTTTTGCCAACACAATGACTTCATTACAACCGTTCTATCGCGACACGGCTTTTACTCTAATGTGAACTGGGCTTAATCATATTTTTGTGAAAAGCGATTGGAATGTGTGGAAAGCGATTAACATTTGACAGTTCGCTATAAAAATGTTAAAAATCTTGTGAAATACGGGCAAATTGTTCCAAATTGAACGATTAATTACATAATTCAACGTTTATAGTTATTTTATATATGTAGTTTTAATGGTGTATCATAAAATGTGCATTTGATTGATTTTAAATGATTAAATGGTGATTTCTTAGCAGTTCAACATGTGAATATAGTTGGAACATTAGAAGGTGACTTGAATTTTTTCCAAAAAATAAAAATTAGGAAGTAAATACGGTAAATTTATCATTAATGATTATATTTGAATATATCAGAGGTGTAACTTTATACAAATATGGCCTTTTTTGCTTTTTTTTACAAACAAAAACATATTACGATAAGTTATACTCAGTCAAAAAGACAACAAATCAAGTAGTTAAGATCAGATTTAAGAGTATTATAACTATATAGTACCCAATTCAAGACCACAATTAATATCAAAAGCTACAATTACATAGATCCCTTCCGGAGATAATAATCTCGTAACTGAGAGAAATCATATTCTAAAGAACTACGCAGCACCATTGATAATAATAATATGAGGATGCTCTTAAAAAGTCCTGGCATGATGTCCTCCGGTCCGACATGCTCGAAACTATCCACATGTATTTACTTTCATTATATATTTATCCACAATTCCTTTTTTACAAATTGGATTGATTAAGAGATAAAAGTTACTATAAATCTACTTATCAACTATCAGTCCAACGGTATAATCCTAATTCCTTAAACTTTTCTACTTGCACAGTTCAACCAGTCAATATCTGGCGCCGAACATCTTAACCCTCTTTTATATTATTGACTCCTTATCCACCTAAAAAACTTTCCTTTTCTCTCTCAATCTCATTCTCATGATGTTCGCTTCTCTAAGCATGTTGTGGTAATTCCTCTAAATAGATATGTTTGTACAACAACAGATATTTATATATAATTGCGAAAAAAATGCATCCATCCGTGCAATCTGTGAAATTTAACAATAGTTTTTTAGAAGGTGGTAGTGGCAGCATGATGTTGGTATCCATTTTTTACATTCCGTTCGTTGTTGTTGTATTATTTTTTCTCGTTCTCTTCATTCCAGTAGTGTTGTACGAAAACCATGTCACGGCCTTGACATCATCCTCTCTCACAGCTGCCTGTGTCTCTGTTTTCCCCTTTAATTCAGCGCTCTTTCAACGTTGGGCTATGCTATGAATATGACATACCTACACACTATCGATTGTCGAAGTTCACATCCAGTCAAAGAGTTGCCAGAATTGTTAGGTCGTTTATTTTCCATCTGTGCTTTTTACTATCGTACCCTTGAAAGGCTTTATGCTCCTGGTTAGAGTTTTCTTTTAATCATTTGGATAAATTAAAATGCATCCAGCAAAGCCCTACTAAGCGGTTGCAAACAGAATAGAGTAAACAACGAGGAGCACCAACACCCCTCCAAACTCACAACCACAAATCTATTCCATTCAACTTGTTGTGCAAATACTCCTTTGTGTGGCCATTATCCCAATCTCATTTTTCAAGGCACCTACAGAGAGGTTTTATTTATTCTGACCAAAGAAAAATCCCAAGCAAGGATACAAATCTGTTTTTTTTTAAGACATTTATCAGATCCTGCCCAATAAAAGTACAGCAATGTAGTATTTAGGGCGACATAGACGATAGAGAGGAGAACGTGCGGGACTAATGGAAAATCTGAACATACGAATATATTTTTTTTGCGACGCATTGGCGACTAGTAGTCTGGTTGACTCTTTTTTGCCGCATAAGGCGTTATCCATTTTTTTTTTTGGCTTTGACGACATCACAATTAATTCTCGAAGATGATGATTGTTCTTTATCGCAGTTAATTAATGATTTGGTTGACAAAAGTTTGGTTGCTGCAGGCTTGTTGTCTATGAGACACATAGAACGGCGGGGTGATTGGACTTTAAACGAATTCTTCACCCCATCATCATCATCGTCATGTTATTCTGATAGTAGGACATACACCCATTTTGCAAAACGTCAATGTGTTTGAACATCACATCGTTTGAACTCTGTCTACTATCTGTAGACGTGGATTTCCCGACGAGAGCTTTGAGAGCGGGTTTATTATCTTCTTTAAACAAACGAACAATGAACAACTAGAAAAAAACTGGGACATGAATCGATTCTTCTAAGGTTTTGGAGTGTGGATAATTTCTCTTTGAATATCATTCGACAGTGGCACCGTTTATGGTCTTAGAACAAAGCAAATCTGATGGATTTGCATTTCATTGATTATTCTCAGTCGATTTGGGTTGTTAAATAGTTGAATATGGAGTTGTTGTATGGCTTCCGAGGGATTGATTCTTTGTGCTACTTCTCTAGTTCGGGAAGAATTGGTTTTATTAAAAACAAATTATTTTGAGAGTTCCTTTGGGCATCTATAGATTTGCTTTGATTTTTTTCTTTTGTTTGTCTACATCACTAAATCCTTCAATGGATTTTACCAAGACGTTTAAGAAGGGCTAGTATGAAACCAAAATCGTTCTTCTTAAAGTTGCATTTGTCATTGGGTATTGTCTTATAATTAAGCAAGAAGTTTGGCGGTGTGTGCGAATGCTTTGTGACTATTCTCATCGAAATTACATTTTACAATACCAGTCTGGTTGCGTCTTCCTGCCGGGCTATACAAAGATGTTGAGGAGTATAGGGAGTATACTCATGAAGAATGAAATCTCAGCATGGTTTGCCCGATCTAAAATAAAGAACGCCTGTAAGTTGGAATCTTTGGTAATTCGTGACCGCTTTAAACCAATAATCAACAACTTGGTCGGCTGCTATCAACGTGGATTTAGGCCAGAAAAGTCCGATTATCTATAATTCATTTGGTAGGAATTATGAAGACAAAACATTATTGTTTCGTTCCCTTCCAGTTTTGGTCTGCAGAATGACGATGGCGAATTCTCGCTGCTCCAATAAGTTTGGGTTAGATTTTACCAACACATTTGTGCTATGCAGGAAAGCAAATAAGCTAACGAATTATATAAGCATGACTCAGAAATAAATCAGCACTTGCTGACAACACTGTAAGAACAACACTCGCTTGCCGTTCGGAGTCGGGGTTAAAGAGAAGATCCCAAACTCTGGCAATTTATAGTCCCTTAAAGTTAAAGGGGTTTGAAAAAGCTACTAATGTTTTGTCTAGTATTTATCAGCAGTGATGAAAATCAAACTTTATATTGGCTCGATACAAAAGCACCAAACATCCACCCAGCGTCAACAAATCCAGCTTAGTTGTTCTAATCGTTGTTATGGAAACAGATCTCAACAAAAAAATTGCAATTAGTTACTAAGGACCATGCTAACTGGAGAAGAACTTTGGCTCACGACAACCATTACCGCCACCTAAGTAAAGAAGTTTGCAAAGATTGTCAAACATTTGTGAGCACATATTTGCACATATGTGCTGAAATTCAAACACAAACATTACTGTCATTTCCAATAACCCGAAATACAAATTTGCATATAAAAATTGCGTATGCCTCGAATTGTTTTCAGTATATTTTAGCAGTCAACCTCTTAATAAGTAGCTAAGATAGCAATAGTCCTTGTTACTAAAGTTTAAAATGAACCTGCATGTGTGGTTGTTCATTGGTTGTGGCTTTCTTGGCATATTGCGGGCTGGAAATGCAGCAGATGCGAATGAAGATTGTATAGATGACGATACAGGCGTTTATATCAATTATTGTACTCGCCACGAGGGTTCATCGCTTCCCAATGATTTAAATGAAGACTGTATTGACGATAACACTGGTAGATATATTCCCGAATGCACTCGGCCTTGGACTTCGATAGATTCAAACTTCGATTGTTATGACGATAGGGATGGAAGGTATATACCTTTCTGTTCTCCAACTTCAGTTCCAACTGCACCTCCAACTTCAGTTCCATCTTCACCATCAACTTCAGTTCCAACTTCAACCTCATACCCTTCACGTTTTCCTCGTCGTTGGGCTAAATCGTTTGATAGAAGTAAATATTCCTTCTTTTTTTTTTAAATAAATAAATTGGTAATTGAAATATAACCGACTAAAAATTAATGTAAAAATATAATGGAAGACATTGAATCCAGACAGCTAATGTATATCATCTTGAAACTTAAGAGATTTTATCAAATCAAATCAATTTTAATAGAGAAATGAACAGTAACTGGAACTGTTATATAGCCTTTATCAAAGATGGTATGTGTATGTAGCTCGTTAAAAGGGAATATGTCTCAGTTTGTATCTTAAATTGTGCTAATAGTTAAGTTCGTTTCGAACGCAAAATTCATCGAAAAATTGTAGGTCTCTTTTCGTTGACGGGCTTTGGGGGCAAAGATTCGATGATAAAATTTCGAAGTCGGAAGTCCTTAAAAACATACAGTTAATATGCTGTAAGTTTGTTTCTAAGACGACCTATCACGATATTTGTCTGCAGGGATTGGTGCTTGTCAAGTCTTATATCTGAGATCATGTGAGTGAAGGGTGGAATAATGTAGAGGTGATAGGCCCTGCGATAAACAAAGTCTCTATAACGACTTATTACAATGTACTTCAGTGTACACAAAGTATGACGGCTCTTAATGAAAGCTGATATTAAATGTCTTCCCCTACAGCAGGCGCAAGGAGTTATAATATGTAAAAATCATTCTTAGAGGCCTACACTTATATGTGTGACCAGGTTACCAACTAGTGTCGAATGTGCGGAGATCACCGATGTCGTAAGTTGAATTTCAATCAATAAAAATTGCATACCCCACATGCGAACTAGTATGGATGCAAGTACAAATTTTTGGCGCAAGGGCTCGTTAGTACCCAGGGCCGAGATTTCTCACAACCATTCATGTGTGCGTGTGCACTTCTTGCACGATGGTGGCACCTCCTGTTTTATGCCGACTCCGAACGCCAAATTTGAGATAAGCTTCTCTTGACAACTGATACTACTCGGATGATTTGTCAGATCAACACGAGAGGATGGCCAGGTGTTGTTACGGCTGCGAATCGAACCGATCACGAAATCGCTCCCCATTCACTGTTACAATGATTCCTCCTGACCAAATTGCACACCAGACTGTAACTTTTAATGGATGCAAAGGTGACTGATGAATAATTTGAGGGTTTTCAATTGCCCAGAACCGACTATTCTGTTTATTCACATATCCATTCAAATGAAAATGTGCCGTCACTCAATATGATTTTTTTCATGAAAATTGGGGTTTTCATGGGTCATTGTCATAGCTGTAACATCCTATTGGCATATGTACTGCAGCGTAAATGGTCTTGTGGAAGAAGCTCTTGTGTCAACTGAATCTTAAATGGAAACAAATTCAAATCCTTGTGCAAAATTTTTCTTTGAAGACCAAGCTCCTGAGCACGGCGTCGAATTGAGGTAAATGGATTGTTTTGAACACTCCCTTGAGCAGCAGTAATGTTTTCAGCCGATCTTGCACAACGTTGTAGTCCATGCTTGGGCCTATCACCTACAGACCTTCTTTCTTCGAAATCATTCACTACACGATAAGCAGTGGGTTTTTTGGCACGTTGTTTCTTCAAAAAAATGCACGTAACTTTCTCATTGTTACAGTAATCGATGACTGATTTTGATAAAATGTTTAAACAATTAAAACACGTAGTTCATCGCATATTTTTCCATAATAAATTTGCCACGTGTCTACTTCACGACTGTCAAATATGAACTGTCAAGACTAATGTTTACCAAAATGGCGGCAAAACAAAGTAGTATACCTTCTCCGCTGACACCCTCCATATAGGGATGCAGTTAATTATAATTCGCTTCAATAAAGATGAATAACCGCGTAACTTGGACAAAAGTCCTAAGGTAGTTCTTATTAAAGGTGATATTCTGGTCAGCTTCCTGGCTATCTGTGTGCCACCAACTGTGAAAAATTTGGTCATGCAATTGAGCATCAGTCTAAGAATGAATTGACTACCAATCACGTTAAAATAACAGCTAAAACCTTCTAAACATCTATCGCGATTAGGCTGATTTCCTATTAAGTCAAAATTATCGACAAGGAACAAGGCTTAATTATTTTTCCTGAGGCTCTGAAAATCCGCCTTTGAATCATAAGTTACTTTCAAAGACACGGTGTATAGTGGCGAGGAGGAAATGCGATTTTCTGCAAAACCATTATCAACGTTAATGATATTGCGTCAAAAATTATTAGGCAATAAAAGGGATCAAGTAATAGCAAAGCAAGAAAAAAAATCACTGTAGCTCTAGGGAGAAGGGAAGGTGCGAGCCATACTTCCACTGTGGATGAATTTTTCATTTCTCAATTGTTGAATTGCGACTGGAGGACATGTGGCCCCTGAAGAACGGAGCAATGAAGCATACTGCTTCTGAAAAATTGTAAAGCAAATTTTTGCGGTTATCTGATATCGTTTTTTTCGATTCGAACTGATCCAAAAGACTACCCGATGCACTTCTTGGTATGTTGGTATTAAACAAGCCACACACTTAGGCAGCCCTTATGGAGTATATATAAAATGCCATTTAAGACCTAAAATTTTAAATAACATTAGTGACATCAATGTTAGTATTCAATTCCAAAGACATAGCACAGGAAATATGTCATACGAGAAGTGATATGCGGCTGTCTAAATTAAGATCCAATAAAACAGAAATTCAAATATAGAATGCAAAAAATCGTTTACTTTTTTAGCAAACTCTGGCAAAATCCACGTCCATTTAAACACTTCACATGATTAACAGATAGAAATATCCTTTGAAAGCAATAACGAGTTAATGCCTGCAAGACGAATTTGTTAACGATCAATCACTAGCCTCTTCACTACCTAATCAGAAAATACCGTGCTCCTATGGCTGCCATGAGTCACTAATCCTAATATGCAAACTTGTGAGTCTTGAGTTTCCAAATTTTGCCTTTGCTATTCCCATCCCAAACTCCAGTGGCTCAGGGGAGTAGCCAACACCGAACATGATTTATTCATTTGTAAAGCAACAAAAGTCCCCCGATACGCATCATATATGATTTATTAAAGTATCTGCATACACAAAACCAAAATGGGACGGAGCCAGCTTCTACTTGTGTTACTATTACTTCTCCACTTGGTTCATTATGATGTGCATGATGACGGTGGTGTGTCCTACATACCGTGTATCTGCAAAATTGGGTGACGAAGTGAAGTGTACGGATTTAAAATGTAGCAGAGCTCGAATAAAAGCCAAGCAAGGAACAAGTTAATAAAGTGTACATATGCGCAACAAGGAAGCCCTCATATGATGTGTCATGCATATCCTGATGTGAGGGCACAAAGTAGCACAAAGCACAAGATGTCTGATGCGCGTTGAGTCAAAGGTAAAACTATGTATATGATAACTCCATTCACATCACTGAGTAGTAGTTGCTGTCAAGAGTTTCTTTACACGCGTGTCCTTGGATGTTAAATTATTTTATGGCCATCATTTTGGCATCTAGCAGATACTCTTTAATTTTCCTGTCACCATGACTCCATGGGCATTTTTCAATACAGAAACACCGTACACGTACATTCTCCTTTCAACGACATCATATATCCTATCCACAGCAAACTATACCATTTGAAGAAGTTAGTTGTGTGTATCCTTTGGCAAGGAGGCGACAACAAAGAGGATATCCGTTTCATTTGTGGCACACTAGACTTTGGCATGGTTATTTGCGAAACACTGGGTTAAATTACAGAGTTTACTTTGAACTCATATCTGAGAAAATTGTCTCTATTATTGTTTGTGCAGATTTGCTTCTTCCTCTCCTTCTTCTTCTTCCGGCAAAAACAGAAAAAGGATTAAAGTGATAGCAGAGAGAGAGAGAAATAGATATTTTGCATGCATTATAAAATCTAAATGAATGATACGGGATGATATGAATTGTTTTGGATTAAGATTAAGAATCATTTACCGGTACATGTTGTTTAATTTTTTTTTGTAACTGTTTTTAGTTGTCCGATGAAATTGTGGCACTGACACAAGACACACTTGTCGGTTGTTCACTGAATATCACTAAACACACAAATCGATTAAGGACATTTTGGAACCACGTTGTTGGGATTATAGCAAGACATTAAATCATGCAAGGATATTTGTGAACGAAAATCAAAAACAAATAAAAGCTAATGGGGGTGTTTCGAAAACATAAGGGAATTGAAAATTCTCATGCAATCTTAAAGTTAATTTAAAACAATTACAACTCATTTGAATAACAAGGAGGTTAAGCTTGACAATTAATAATACAATACATTAAAAGTCTTTTAAATCCGACCTTTGCCAACCAATTTGATACCGTTTCTGGTAACTTACTTATACTTACTGAATCGGAGATCTGTACTAGTACCTACAATGTTATTTTGTAGACTTTTCCGTGTATGTAATTTGTGACGGCAGTAGAAGCCTGTAAACAGAGTTATTGAGAGTATCTGTTTGAGGCAGTCCATACTCTTTTCAAGAAGATTTGGCGTTATATTAGACCTAAAAAACATCAGTACATGTGCTGTAATTTCGTTTTTAATACGACCTATCACATATATTTGTTTCTAGAAAGCAGTCAAGTCAAATGACTGCGATTCATAACCAATAGGTTGGTTACGGCTTGGTATTCGCAATTGCTTGAGATCTGCGAATTCGCTAAAGCTTTTGTGAACATTAATTCGCATCGTAATGTAGCTTACTATGACCACACATAACAAGTTGTATGTTAACATAAATGCAGCGTTTTCTTACTTTCTTCAAGATGGGGGGCATACGGAGGTGATACATAATTCTTTAGGCATTCGTTCGATTACCCAAATTTGTTTTGTATGAACCATTGTACCTCTTCACAATAGGACAGGAATGGTTATTCGTCATTATATGTGAGAGGTTTTTTTCTTGTTTGCCCAGTCGGAACTGGGCATGTTGCAAATCCTTCTAGATTACATCTACAATTCCATGTGTTCTTTCCAGGTTGCCAAAGTTACAGCTTTTGCATTACAAACAGCATGGCAGAAGTTGACGAACTTCCGAGACAAAAAACGTTACCAAAGTCTGGATTCGGGGTGGAGATTTTGAACTTTTAGCAAGATCGCCCTTTTGACTTTAGTTATTAACATTCGAATTAAGGCGGCTGCACACATGCAGTTTTAACTATCCCGGTATGAGTTTGCAGTTATACCTAAGGCCTGAGCAGTCGGTCGAAGAAAAATCGAAAATTCAATAGTTTTGCCTATTCAGGCCGCCTGTGATTAGGAGAACCGGAGCGTGTGTAGCATAAGTCCGTCAGTTCGTATTGAAATTTACACAGGCCTGTGTTTTCGTTTAAAATGTCGTCCGTAGATGCCATGTTCACCGAAAGACGAAAACACAAAAACTGATGTGCCTTACATATTTAGCGGAGTGTGTAATAGGTCCGGTTCTGGTATAGCTGCACATGCGGCGTGAACAGGCATACCCGACAGTTAAACCTGCGTGTGTGTACCCGCCTTTACGGACAAGGACTAATATTTAATCAAAGTGTCATGACCTGTTTGGGTAACTTCCATTATTTTACTGCGTTGACAAGAGGGCTATAATATTTTACCCAGTTGTCAGTTTCATTATTTTACAAGTCATGATATTACCTTTACTGTTCGCAAACCACTGACTTTTTTGGACCTATCCGTATCAACATTTTTGTTTGGAGATGGATATGTTACATAAATAAATTGCCCATACCCCCATATCCCAATTTACTTGTCAGCCATTGAATCAATTAAGATTTCTAAAGTTTGCAACCTGAGTAATACAATCTGCTCTAAAATGTCTCAATGTTCCCTTAGATTTGCTATTGATTTGGAAAATATTTTCCAATAATTTCCTTTGATTAGATTCCACTTCCAAGTCAAATATAGTTTTGTTAGTTGCTGGTTAAATATATATTTGGTATTTAAAGGAATCCGATGTTCAACCATTTTATTTAGCCTCTATAACACAACATACTTCTTTCAATATTGAACAAAATGTATCTTCATGCATATATAAATAAAAGAATGTGGCAAACACTGGCATGTAGCATTTAAAGCAGCTGCTTAATGGTCGATGATGAGACAACCATCTAATAAAGATGTCATTAATGTTATCAAAAAGTCGAAGAACATCAAGGCCACCTCGAAACATTTGAAATACGGGCATACAACAAATCATCAACCATATCTAGATGCACGAAGGCTTGCCAGAATAACTGTAGGTAACATCAGAATCAAATCCCATCGCTTGCTCCATTTAAGAAAGAACCGCTGAAGCCTTTCTACAACTGAGTAATCCATTCTGCAGATGGACCGTACAATGAATTTTCACACTAACGCTTCCTGAAAAAATACAACAAGTTTTAAGACAAGACTTTAAGACCGCGTATGATAACGTCTACCGTCTGCAGCGATGACTGAGTAGGTACAGCTGTGTTCCACAACACAAGGATAAACTCAATGCATAGTTCAATTTAAAGCAGCTCTTCAATGTCCTGCGGAATGGATAGTGCATAGGATAGGTGTAAGGATAAAAGCACTAACTTTAACAAATCCATCCAGCTGCTAAAATATGCAGACAAAATTGGCATCAATAGATGGGAATATAAATGTTATCAACAAATAAGTCAAGACACATAACGTTGAGGTGGTTTAGATGTCTCAGAAGCATGATACCAACTACTAGTTAGGAGTACAAATACCTCGAAGTCAGTGTGACCTTCATGGGTCACCCTGAACGTAGTATATACACTGTAGTTTAGATTGGACAAAGATTGACCCTTTGCAAACAATTGAACTTGAGAATGGCGAAACACATTGGATCCAAATTCTTTACTTGAAACTTCCATTTGTATGTCAATTCCTATCCGGAACCAGCTGGGGTCTTCCTGGACGACAGAGCTGCTTCGAGACATGGACGTAGCCAAAAAAAAATAGAAACGCGTAGAAAATACTGCGTAGAAATTGCGTCAAAGTAAATCTTTCATTAATTAGTCAGATAAATATTTTGAGATTTAAACTATTGACTACACGCTTGGCACAACAATGACTGGAATTCAAGTATTGTGATCAAGTGTTTTGAAACGCAAGTAACCACAATTATGAGTCAGTCATGCGAAACATAATGTTGGTAAACATGTATGTTGTAATCCTATCCGATGATTGGATTGCATTATCGTCTGATTCTCCGTAATCCACTTTACTAAACTGCGAATATCCCACTCAAAGGTCAACCATATAATAAAATTTTAACTCTCAAAAATACTTAATTTTTGACATTGTTTATGCCCCATTTTTTTCAAAAGTTTCAACAAATATTTGCCAAAAATGTCACATCCGAGTAAAAGTGGCACTGAACACCCGCATATAATACCAAAGAAATTCTAGAAAAACCGCGGGACACCATTTCGCACAACAAAAGCAAAGAACAAGAGCAACCAACAAAAAAAAACAATTCCCGCCTCTTAAGCGCACAAAAATCGCAGTCGCATTTTTCCATCATCCATTCTCCTCAAGAGGCTAGGTTATGTTTTATATTATTTTTTTTGTTCTCCACTCATTCATTCTTACGTTATTCAGGAACAGAAGATTATAATATTATAGTCGACGCACAAAAAATCAATACTTTGCATTCACAACAAACTCAGAAACTCTTGCACGATAAAAATGTATTGAACCACATAATTAGCGCTGCCCTCTGAATACACCTGCAATAATGTAAACCTCTCGTCTGGTTACAACAATCTCTAAGCGATTTCGCGAACAAACTTTTTTCTTGTCTTTTAATATTTATGCAAACAAATTGATTTAAATAAAAAGCGATTAGAAATTAATGAAAACACAAAAAAAAATTACCTCTGTCTGTACCCGTTGTAACCGTATGGCGCATAGCCATTCATATTATTACCATACATTTTGTAATTTGATTTTTAAAGCGAATCCAATGGAAGTAGTGAGCAAACGAAAACGTAAATATGCAGCCGACGTGATTTGATCCAATATTTGTATTATTCGGAAGATAAACTGAGAACTAAAATCAGCTAAATGAAATAAAACAAAACAGCACAAGAGCACAATCGGCGACGACAACGACGACGGAGGCAAAAATATCTCGCCGCAGCCTGCCAAACTTCAACCGATGCGATGTTGTTTGGTTCTGTTCGTTTTGACGTATTCGAGTGCATGCGTTGTTTTTCAGTGTTATTTGTTTTTTTTTTAGGTAAGTAAAGAAAAATAAAGTACCTACGAGTAGTAAAAAAAGGAAAATTATTAAAATGCAAAGCAGAAAAGCAAGGAATAGGTAAGAAGAACAATTACTAGATTATTTTATTATTAACATTCAAACTGATTATAATTAATTAACCGTAGTAATGGCACCCACACGACAACTTCAACTTTTTATATATATATATACACGTGAATTTATTAAGGGCAAAGGGGATGAGTGTATGCTCGTTTTTTTTATTTTTATTTTGCTCGATTAGTTTCACAACACTTGCAATACTATCGGATTAGGCGAGAAGAAAAATTTGCAAAAAAAACGTTCGGCGAACTATTCACCGCTGCTAAAAATTGGGAAAATACGCTTTTCTCACAGCCGACAAGAAACTAAATGATTTTTCTGTCTATATCGTCTTGTTCTACTATAGATTTGTCGGAGAAGAAGCGCGATTGTGTAAAAATGGGGATGTAATGTGTGTCAAAAGAGGAATAGAATAGTCTGATAGGGGTAGTTTGTAGTGAGAGCAGGATGCTGAACCATACATCGGGAACTAGTGAAATTATTTAGTGGTGAATAAATATAGTGGGAAGTAGACAGTTTGGAAGAGACTGAAATGAGGCATATTTTTACAGGGATACGCTGCATTTGGGGAAATATTTAGAATGCAATTTATTGACATAAAAAATGCTTTTTTGTTACATGAACACGTGAGACGTTTTCATTAACGGATGCCTCAGAGATTTTCTACGCTGTCTGAGTTCGGGTTTTTTTTATTCAATTGCTGTGTTCCTCGTTCTAGATTTACCAAATTTACTTTGTCGATGCACTGTTCTCGATCAATCGATCATGTTTAGTCATGTGACATGGTCGATTGAACAATGAGAACAGTGCATCGGCAAAGTTAACTTGGGAAATCTAAATCCCGGAAAACGGCCAATGAAACAACAACATTCTCAGCAGAGGAGTTTGGTGGGGGGACTTATTCTGTCAAAAAGTAGATTCCATACTCCGCAGCTTTTAATAATGGCCGTGTTCCGCAATTCAGTTTACAACTGAAAATTGAGGTGAGGTAACGTGGAACTCAAAATCTTACTAGGTTGAAATGTAAATGTCAAACTATTCCAACCCATATTTTGTGATTTATCTATATATATATAGATTTCTATTTAGGTACTTTTATCTATTCAGAAATTATTCTTAATCAGAAAAGTAATTAATAACTTAAATAAACCTATATTGACGCGTAATTTTACTGAATTCAAAAACATTTTTATGACAGATAGAGGAAAAATCAGCTGTTGCACTCATATATGCAGTCTCATCATGTGTAAGTTTTCAACTCGTTTCGTCAGTCATTTCTTCCCAAATGTCACGTGACTAAACTGATGATTGACTTATGACAGCAGTACACCGGCAAAGCTAACTTGGTAAAACTGAAATGCGGAACTCATTACATACTTACAAAATAACCGGGTGTTGCAGAATGGGTGAGGAGGGAGACGAATCCAAAATTTCATGTACGGGTACTTTCATAAAGAGAAGTTAAAAACGTATTATGAAAGATACGACAAGGTAAATAATTATTTCTCCACATTAGTGTTTTGCAATTATAACCTTCAAGCAATATTTTTACGTATTAAAATATTTAGATAAATCTACAAAACATACACATATCCGCGTGTGTATGGATTAAAACAAATTATTATTACACATCTAAGTTTATTAAAATTTACCCTTCCACATAAGTACGCGTACGCGACCTAAATTTAGTCTCAACATATTGCAAAACTGCACGGCTTAGCTAAGTGAGGAATAGTGTTCTACTCACGTAGATCTCGGAGGGATCCATTAGTAAGAAACGCCTATTTTCACGCACAATAATGTTTAATAGGGGACAAACATGTTTTACATATATCAATAGCCACCAGTGTGGAAGTGGTATACCTGCAAAATGACCATAGACCAAATTTTCACTTTAGCTTCTTCCGTATTTATACCTACTCGCAACCACATAAATAATATTTAACTTAGCTTGGACAAAAGTTATCCACGGATGTTTGCGTAATCCTCTCAAAACGAATGTTAAGAAAATAACATTTTTACTTGGTATATTATCTTGTGCGTTTTTTACTTAATGTTAAAACATTCATCTATATTCTTTCATAAACCATTAACCACAATAATATATTTAGCGTTGAAGCAGTCATCTAAATTCTGCACTAAATTCTTGCTGCCATTGATTGTTCTACAAAAGTTGAAGCTTGACTAATACAGAGCCTTTGTTGAAATATGTTTTCCAGTATATATCAGGAATCCCATTTTTTAACTTTTTTCTTAGATTAACAATGAAAGTGATCTTTGAATGTAAATTTACTGCCTATTAGTCTCCAGTATTTTGTTTTCAGACATAAATCCACAAATCCTCTAAACTGTGTCCACTTACTTACTTACTTACTTAAGTGGCGCTACAGTCCGAAATGAACCTGGGCATCAACCAACATTCATCTCCAATTAGCCCGGCCCTTGGCTAACTGCCTCCAGTTGCGAACTCCAAGTTGGTTGAGGTCGGTTTCCACTTGTGCGCGCCACTTAAAGCGAGGTCTTGCTCTACTGCGTCCAACGTCTGGCTGGGAATCGATGACTCTGCGAGCCGGAGTATTAGTGTCCATTCGTTCTACATATCCTAGCCATCTTAAGCATCCAGTGCGGTTGAATCTTCGTCTCCATAGCGCGTCAACGCAAACCGGACCGAAGATTTTTTCGAAGAATTTTCCTCTCAAATCGACCAAGGATTTCTTCATCCGCTTTTGAGACGGTCCATGCTTAAGCGCCAGAGAGCAGGACTGGGATGATCATCAACAACCAACAGCAGTTGGCAAGAGTAATTCTTCGTTTGATTTCTGACGAGATGTTGTTGTCAGAATTAATAGCGCAGCAGACTGTGCCCACTACAAAGGCATAACTCTTCTCAACATCGCCCATCTACTGTAATATGGGAATGTCTGAAAGCATTAACAACATCATGATCGGCCTTATCAGTGCGTTTTAGGCCAGGAAAGTCCACAAGTAATCAAATCTTCACACTCCGCAGATCCTAGAAAAAACTAAGTCCAAATCGATGCCCGCTACCTATTCATCGGTTTTAAAGGCTCATACGACACCCTTTATAGAGGCTAACAATGCCAAGCCAAGTCTAGTTTTGGTATACCGCTCAAACTCATTCAAACATAACTCTCCTCTTGTAGAAGTTTTTCATTATGTCGTTGTATTCCTCTTAAGAAAACCTCCCAATCTGTATCTGTAATGTTGAAGAAGAGACGCAATTGTATCTTTCACTTTTTTTCGAATCGTTAGTTCCATTTTCGAGTATTTAATTTAAATGTAGGTGTTAGAATTCCTACTCCTATAAGCCGCTATTAAAAATTAATGTAAAACAAAAATTTTAATCATTAAATACAATACAGCTCAAAAGAAAAAACATAAAATTTTCTACTTATTTAAATAAAAACATGCCTTATATTACAGTTTGCACAAAAACTTATAACATATCAATACTCTCGATTATAAAATCAGTACAGTCTTGGTTTTAAACCTAAATTGATGCCTGTCTTCGATCGTAAAACTATACTAATGGAAGGTTGGATCTCCTCGCCCAGCGGCAAAAGTTCAAAGTTCTGCAACATTTTTGTCAAAACGGATTTAATTTCGAGCATTGCAAACTTCTGCCCAATACAATTTCTTGGACCCGCACTGAATGGTATATAACTGAACGCAGTATTGTTTGAGCTTTCCAACAAGTGCCTCTCGGGCCTAAAAACAAGCGGATCCTCAAAAATCAATGGATCTCTTAAAATCTCCCAAAGAACAATAAGCACATTTGTTCCAGCAGGCACGGTACAATTATCTGTAAATAGGACAACATTTTTTTAAAAACACCAAATTTCTCTTTGCAACTTACATAATTGAAAATCCTCCTTTATATATCTACCGATTGCAGGAATTGGAGGGAATATGCGCAATGATTCCTTTATTACACAACTCATGTATTTCATATCTTGCAACTCTCTGTAGGTAATAGGTTTTTTTAAATCATCACCAAAAGTCTTGCGAATTTCTTCAAAGAGCTTTTGTTGGACCTCCGGATGGCAAGCGATAGCACGCAATGCAAATGAAATAGCGGATGTAGTAGTGTCATGTCCCGCAAACATAAATGTATCTACTTCCTCTCGAATTTCCTCATTAGTTAAGGGCTCTCCATTAGATGTTGTCGATTGCAAAAGAACATCAAGCAATGCCATACGCTTTTTTATACCTAAAGCGAAGTCTTCATCGTTGCTATCGTTATGTACTTTGGAATCATTTAAAACCTTGCGCCGATTCTCTATGATTCGTTTTGTGAAGAGGTGCATGTAAAGCACGCCTTCCAACTGCTTGTTATACAGTTTTGGAGCAAGGAACTTAAATATTTGCTTTATTGCAAGATGCGGCTTCATAAATCGCATTGCCAGAATGTTAGTTACACTGGAACAACAAGTTTGAAATATTTTAACGATTGTCATTTGAAAATACGTTACTTACTCATTAACAGCTGTAACATAACGTGAATTGGCATCATCATGCGCATTGATTTGTGTCCCCATCGCTGTTTCTGAAATAATATCCAGAGCTGTTAGGCAAATCAATGGGGAAATATCTACAACAGTCTTTCCATCAGCCTTAGGTTTCAATTTTTCAACTAACACCATGCTTTGCTGGTCAAAAACCTCTACAAACTGCTCCAGAATCTTAAAATGAAATGTTGGTGTTATAATCTTTCTCCTGTTCTGCCATCTGGGTCCACTACTGATGAGCAAACCATCTCCCAGCCATTCCCTTAGCATATAGTACAATACACTTTTGGATATGTGCTTCTGGCTACTAAGCAATGTCTCTACATGCTTTGGGTCCGAAGTGATAAGAAACAATTTATGTATAGCCCACGCTTTATATGCCTTGCCATACCGTTCACTATATTGTCTAAATTTGTCAGCCAAATCTGAAATAAGAGTAATCCTCCAGTTATCTTACATAAACAAAATGAAAAACATAAATAACAAAACATACTCTCAGAGTTGAATGATGACATTTCCGTAGCTGTGCCTATCAACGGCAGCACCTTAACAGTAGGTATTTCTGTCATCATTTCATTCTTCGGTCTTTTAACAACGTATTCAAAAAGGCAATAAATGCCCACGAGTAATAAGAGTCCCAAAAACATCCTATCCTTGCATCTGAAGAACCAGCACTGAAAGTACTTCATTCAAAGGAACTTGTTACAGTTGGTGCCTTTTCGTTTATAGTTTGATAAGACCGATTTAGCAATCTGTTTATTTCTGATGCGATAATCAGCTATTGATTATGTCTAATATCAAATTTGGTTAATGTTTACTATTTTGGATGATAAGCGTGGTAGGAATTTCGAAAAAATAATAATGTGATACACTTGCAAGAGTTGGGGTAATTCTTGTTTTGAACTTTCGTCTTTAGATGTAAGCCTTCTTTTCTAAATTAATGAAGAGTAGAACAAGTGAAAGCATTTGATGGACTAGTTTGTTAATAAAATTGGTTAAGGTTAGCATCTGATCATGCTATAAATTTAACAGAATTAAAGAAATATACTAACTCTATTCGCGGTTAGTCTAATTCGGTTTGTGAATGTTCACATCGATGATTAATAACAATTATTTATTTATTGTATCCACACAAATCGGTTGTGAATTTGTGTGGATACAATAACATCGTTTAACGTTTAACAATTCGGTCTTAGACACCATAAACCTCAACGTCCGTCGTCTGACTGGGAATAGAAGACTCTGCGAGCCAGGTTACTCGCTCTATCTACATGTCCTAGCCATCTTGAGCGTCCAATACGGAGTGTTTTGACCGGGTATGGTTATTGATTAAATCTCCTTCTCCATAGTTGGTTGCTCATTTACAATAAGTTTGATTGTGTATTTGAGTCAAAGCACAACGCTAATATATAGGGCCATCTCCAATTTATCAGTTACAGATGGACATCAGTATTCAATAAGGAATTGAACGCTGCCGTTGGACTTTCAACTTATCGCCAAAATCTCTGCTCAATGGGCCCGACTAACATTTGAATTGCCTATATGTATTGTTGTCCATTTAAATTGAGTAGCAAATTTGCTATTTCTGTCCCACCAAAATTCAGTCTGTTGTTCAAGCTTGACAATTTTATCGGCATACTAAAACATAAAACCAATCTCCCTGACGGATCCCGTTTATCCCTCGCGACTTAATGGCATTGGTTTAATACATGAATACCATTTATATCCTGCACTAGACCTAAAGGCATTCTGTCGACGTATTGAAATCGGGTTAACCACTTCTACAATGTTCAAACTTCTTGGAGGGGGGTTATTTCTCTCACAGAAAAAAAAACTAACTAAGCAATTCCGTTTCCTTTGGCTTATTTAAAGGAGAAATGATATTAAAGTTATGTCAAAATAAACGTTTTGCCCTTTTCGGATACCAACTGAGAGTTTACTGATTCTTGCGAAAATAAAATTCTGCAGTCTATTTTTAACATACGATGATAGGGAAATCGAAAAAGGGGTCTTTGCAATTCCGTCCGCCGCGACGGGTCATCAATCTGTCTGTCCGTAATGGCTTTAAAGCCTAAAAGACTTGACCAATTTGTTGGTTAGTTTGTTTACATAATTTTCTGTCACAATTATAGGCTATTTGATTACTCTTACCCATTTTATACTTTATGAAAATTACACATAACGTCAATTTCTTCGAACGTCTCTAAGGTTTTTGATTAAATTCAATATAACAGAACTGCATACTAAAATAATTTGGCCAAACTATGAAAATCGTTCAAACATGCGTTATATTTGATTTTACACCTTTCTCACACCTGCATCCACTACTTGTTTTAAAGATTTTTATGTAAAAGTGTTTTTTCTCTCTCATTTACTAATTTTTACGTAAGTAAAAATCATTAAATGTAATTGTACGGGAACAGACCTTTGATCCAACTGTTGTTACCAAAATATATAATGACAAAGCAAGATTTACAAAGCACGCAAAATCATGTCGAGATGAATAATATTCTATTTGAGTCAAAATTGATCTGAAAATAAAAACCTCTGGAGACCGTTGAAGCTTACAAAATCATGTCAGTGAATGCCTAAGACTGGTTACAAACATTCTGATCGTTTCACAAGGTTGTGGTTTTAGACCAGAAAAGTCTACAACTGAATAAATTCTCACAAAAATACAAGATGTCCTAATCGATAAAGTCCGCATACGATAGCCTTTAAAGGGATGGATTATACCGAGCCTGGCTTAGTTTTGTTTATTTTTTGACTATCAGATGTGTTCTTAATTAACACAGTTTGACACAAAACAACTGCAGCTAAAGGTTTGTGCGATTATAGGTCTCGGATACAGGTCTATTGAATCTAGGAAGATTGTGGGGTCCTCCTCGAGTGTGACAGCCAATAGAAGCTAAAAGACCTGGAGCATCGATTAGTCCGGATAAAAGTTGATGTAAGAAATCGATGTCACTTTTAAGAGCCGCCCAGAATGCATATCTCTAGCTGGTGTATTGTATCTCTGTCAAAAAAGAGATACATTTCTTGCATGAGAAACATTTGATACACTTCAAACTACAGATTCTTGAAGACACACATTATGTAAGCGCTTACGGTTTGCCTTGTTTTTAACTTCTGACCCAGATTCAAGCTTTAGCTACAGATACGCATTTTAAGCGACCCTTAAGAGTTGCAAGAGTCTGTTCGACTCCTACACGAAGACATATTATATCGTCACCTGAATGTAAAATGTGGGTAACTTCACTTTCCACACTTTGCAGAAATCGGCAAATAAAGTTTTGCTTCTTTTCTAAACGACTTTTTGAAAACCTATTTCCGCATTTTTTTGTATTTCCGAAGTTAAAAGAGTAAAATTGTGACAAATATTTATAGGCCGTGTGTCAGTTGCGTTAAAATTTTAGCCTGTGGATAAATTTTGACATTGCTATGGTGAAAACAGACTACAACAGCTCGCTAAAATTTATCCAGTGGTTAATTTTTGACATTTGGTATACCTACACATTAAAAAATGTTTTTGAAACGTAAAGCTGACGATGGTTTTGAAATCGTTACAAACAAAAAGCACACCCTATATTCGGATGAAGAAGATAGCGACAAAGATGCTGAGTATATTTTGAAAATAACTTGGATCTATAGAAATACCTAAATCTTTAACATTTTTTAGAGATATGATGAACGAAAGTGATATTGCAGGAGAAGAGGATGGTTTTGCTGGAGTAGAAGATGAGGTCAACCCTTTTTAATATGAAAGAGGAATTAGAAGAGGGCTACTTCGACAACGAAATGGTTTAATGTGAGAAAAGAATCATTACCAATCAAAAGTTACAATTGAGTGGTTTTTTTTAGGTGAAATCAAATAAGGAAAAATCCAGTTCGTTAACAACCGCCGAGTTGGAAGTCTTTAATAGCAAGGATGCTTATGGACAAATCATTGATATGTTTGGACCAAAAGAAACTATTAAAAAGGCTCTACAGCGCTTGGAAAAGCGAACAATGAAGTTATCATCAGTTGAAAGACTTCGTAGTAAAAAGAACGGAAAAGTAAATTGATTACAATGTTATGATTTCATAAGTTTCGCTCCATTTTATATACGAAATATGCGAAACTTGAACAATGGATGAAAACAAATCATACATCAACATTTTTGTAACTGATAAAAATTAAGGTTTTTTTGTTATGATCTCTTTGATACCTATTCCGTATTAGTTTAAAACAAGAAAATATATTGAAAGCAACTTTGTTTTAATTCCTTTGGGAAATTATAGAAAATAGTAGTAAAACGAAATCCCATTTGATCCGATTGATACAGCAAAAAGCTTTTTTTTTAATAGCTAGTGGATAAAATTTAACCCCCATTTTAACGTAATTGGCACACGGCCTTAGTATAATTACTTTGCTGAGAAAAAAATATTAAAATTTAAAAAAGGTCAGTTATCCATTTTTTGCACCTACTCTTTCTTATAACCAATTGGTGTCAGCAGATAAGTAAAAGAGTCCGTTGATTATTGCACTACATTGATATCGAATCGAGGTAGCCGAAAACGTAGATATCTCAAAAATGAAACATATCGAGTTATCCACTTATTGCATTCAGGTGACGAATTATAGAACTCCCCATTGGAATTCCCTTAGGGCAACTCGAATGAACTAAAGTTGAACTGGCCAAAAAAGAGACATTTTCCAGTAATTTCTTTTAAGTTATTCAAAAAAATTACACCTCATCAGAAATTTAAGAAAGAATTGTTCTTTGAACTAAGAAAGTAATTTAGCAATAAACTCGTCACACTTTACATTAAGAAAATACTGTATAACACCCTGATCGTCATCGCCCTAGTCCTGCTCTGTATCAAAACCTGGAAACGAAATCTTTGGTCGTCAGAATACAAAGTACATATACTACTCAAAACAAAACAGGGCCCACCCAAGATTTAAACGAAACATTTTATTATAGAGTTTGCATGTGTATGAGTCCTTTTCAATGCTATGACCAACATTTACCGTTGCCTCCAAGTGAGTATCAACAAAAGCGCATGGCTGGAAAGAAAAAATAAACAACAACTAACCAAAAAGCTTATGGCGTTTTCCATTGGTAAACAAATCAATCTTTTTTTAGATCTAGATCTGTCAAAAGACCGATTTTTCTTTTTTCTTTTTGATCTCAGATCAATTTTGTATATTGGGATTTTTCGGCAGATTTACCACTCCTTGCACTAACACTAATACAAATGATAGCTGTCAGTTTGACTACAGTGATTTTCGTTTTGGTTTAAGATTATTAAGATATTTAAGAATACGATATGACCACAAAAGAGAACGTCAAAAATACTCACCGAATAAATCTAAATTGTGAGTGTTTTTTCATTCCCCTCCTCTTACACAAATTTCCCTGTGCACCATAACTAATCGATGAAAATCAGTGATTTTACTTCGTGTGAACAGGCACATTGGTAACAGAAAAGAATAAATTTCAGTTCATTTTACCATAGGAAAACGCCATTAATGGGCCCTATTTTGTTTTGAGTAGGTTATTTCAAAAATAGCTCAATCATATACCAACCCTGAATAATGAATACCGGAGTCCACAAAGTTTAGATAAAAAACGAGCTTTGGAACAGCTGAAAAAAGTTTCAATTGTTTACATTTTATAGCTTTTGGTTATAAAAATAAAGCAAACAAATCAGATTTGTGTAAAACTGCTGTTTCCGCACAATACACAGCACGACTCACTTTGATTTGGGAAATAGTTACACAATCGCGATTTGAGTTTTTTTTCTTATTAAAAAAACAACAAGTCTTTTAAATTGAACCACTTAGTCTAAATTCAAATTGATTTATAAACTAAATTAAGCACGTCACATATATTATCTGATTTATGTATAACTATAGTTGTGTTGCTTTTATTTTGGTTGATTTGTATTCATTTGTTTCTTGGTTTTATGTAAAACCGATACTTTTGTACAGTGTACTCTCAGAATCACGATTCTATACTGATAAAAGGAATACCAAATGCAATTCATATATTCATATATAAAAGCAATAAAAATCGAATTGTTTGTGTGTGAGTAAAGTGCGATTAGGAAAAAATTATGATTCCTAAGTGCTATTAAGTGCTATCAACCATTTTTTAACCCTATAAATAGCAATGGGAGAACAGGCTGAATAGTTGAACGATGGCACGGGTTATGTTGAACAATCGTTTGCAGCTTATTCATTTAGATCTGCGACAAGGAAAATCCAAAAGAAAAAGTCTAACGAGGTAAAATCCCACGATCTCGGTAGCCAGTTCACATCGCCTGCGCGTTGATTCATTCAAATCCACTTGGTAGACGGTGAACCCCGTGTGGATTGGCATCGTTCAAAATAAGAAAAAAAAATTGTACGGCAACAGACCTATTATAATAAAATTTTAAAAGTTGGTTTGGCAAGTCCATTTAAAGTAAAGAAATATTTAAATAACCAGTCCAAGAATATAAAAATGTAGGTATATTTAAATAAAATTTGTTTGACAATGGCATGCGATGTACACATAAGTGTGTCTTAATAAATATATATAAATCTCAAACAAAGCCGTAGCATTCACCCCATATTGTACTCCTTTAATTCAGATCAAATGTGAAATGTATGTCGACTTTAAAATCTCTTCCTATATTTCATAAATAATTTTTTTTTAATTTGTAGGCATCTACAAATTAAACAATACATTTAAAAATAAAACCTAGCTCTTTAGTACACCCTTGGTTTCAGTCCCAAATGAACTCCATTCGCAGACCTTGTGACCAAGTTCATGATGGGTCTGATTTCTGGACCCAACGGGAGTAATTCAAAATGTCTCAATACTTTACTTAGTGTGCTCTTCATTTCCAAAACGGCGAATTTCTGTCCTATACAATTGCGTGGCCCCGCACTGAAGGGAATATTTGCGTAAAAGTTCGTCTTATCAGAAGTGTTCTCCGCAAGGTGTCGTTCCGGGATAAACACATCTGGATTTGGAAAATATTGGGGATCCCTAAGCATGCAATAGATTCCAATTATGAAATCACTTCCAGCGGGAATTTGCCAACCATCTTAAAATAATTAAAAAAAAAACATGCGTACATAAGTTACCGTTTAGTTAAATCACAAAGCGTTCAACGGGACTTACTCAACGTTATATCCTCTCCGAATCTACGCCCAATCAATGGAACCGGTGGATACATTCGCAAACTTTCCTTAATAACTAAGTCGAGGTAGTTTAAGTTGTTCAAGTCGTGTAGTGAGACGGGTCGACTTGTATCATCACTTAGTATATGACGAATTTCCTCGAACGCCTTCTGTTGGATCTCTGGATGTCTTGATAGAAGGTAAAGTGTAAAAGATATCCCACTGGTAGTAGTATCGTGACCTTCAAACATAAAAGTGTCGACTTCCTCGCGGATGTCTTTATTGGAAAGCGGCTGTCCATTAATATTGGCTTGTAAAAGTACATCCAAAAGAGCCATTCTCTTCTTGCTGCCAATGTCACTTTTGTCTGGCGAATGAAGATCTATTTACTTAACACCGATACAGTGACTGTAAGAAATGAGACTTACCCGACTTTATGCTGCCATTAGCGAGTTCTTTTTCTAAAGTATCCCTGCGCTCCTTAATAACGTTTTCCGTAAAATTGTGCATGATTTTAATGATAGCCTGTTGCTTTCTGTATAACCTAGGAGCTGTTATTTTGAAAGGAAGTTCCATTCGATGCCATCCCTTAATAAATCGGTTTGATAGAAGTGCTGTTATACTTTAAATAAAAACAAATTAGCTGAATATATAACTATGCAGTGGGGATTGGGATAATCCGCCCAGAAACAAAACCAGTAAGGCTCATACCAAACGTTTTATGCAACAATGAAGTAGACAAGTCGTAAAACGTACAATACTGGCAATGTAATGTATAACCGGGTCTGATAGGATGATAGTCAAACTTACTCTGTGACAGCTTGTACATAACCGAAATTGGGGTTTTTCTGAGCATTTACTTTTGTACCCATAGATGTCTCTAAAGTTAAACTAATGTTCAGTAACATCTTCTTTTATTTTACAAATGCCACACCTACCCGCAATAATGTCTAAAGCCATACGACAAATAAAGGGGTACACATCAGTAGGAGTCTTCTCGTCAGCTTTGTCCCTAATAATTTGTACCAAATCGCTGCTCTATTGATCAAAAATCTCCACAAACTGTTCGAGAATTTTAAAGTGGAATGTCGGCGTTATAACTTTACGTCTTGAATGCCACTTTGGGCCGGTGCTAATAAGAAGACCCGTTCCCAACCATCCAATAAGCATGTCATAAAGCGAGTTTTTTGTTATATGCTGATTGCTACTTAGAATAACTTCAATGGCCTTGGGATCTGCGCAAAATATTCCAACACGGTGAAACATCCATAAACGGTGTATGGGCCCATACTTTTTACGATTTGTTAATATCTGGTCGAACACGTCTGGACAAACAAGTGACATTTAAAGATTTGTTTTTGTGGAAGTAGACAAAATTGCTTACCTTCTGGTGATTTCCCAACCCATATTAAAGCGTTACCAACAATCGGGAGTGCCCTGGGGCCTGGCATGTCCCCGAGGTAGTCACGACGCCTTTTCTTGCTGAGGTAGTCATACGCTAATATTGCGGTGATTAAAAGTATCACCAACTCCAGAATCATGGTGGATAGACTATAAAATGAGTTTTGGTACTCTGTAGTGAAAGTAGACTATTTAAAAGGATATATATTATATAAATACGGGTGTTCCCGTACAATATTATTTCACGGAAATTTGCAGAAATTTGCCTCCCTACAAAAATTGTTTATGGGAACACTTATAAGTTAGTATTTTTACGGGAGCAGACAAAGTAACTGTTCCAAACACTACACGCCTGATGCCACTGCTTATAATACGTACTCAATAACATAAAAAGCTTCAAGCTTTCAGACCCATTATACCCTTTAAACCGTGAGCATGAAAACGATTAAAAAAATATTCAAGATTTGAACAAACAAGGTTTCATATTATCTTATCAAAATATGTTGTATCTTATCATGTTCAGCTTCTTTCGTGATGGTGTATTGCATTGAAGAGATCTTTATATGAAGATTCAATGATGAACTTTGACTGAACTGTGGTGTAAGCATTGGACGTTCAAGATGCCTATAGGACATATGGAGCTATGTGCACTACAGCGTCTGCGATTTTCATTCAGTTGGTAGACTGAGTATATGAAAACCTCAGTTTTTGCTTAGTTTTTACTTGTGCATGCCCATTCAAGGCAAGGTATTACATTACTGGGTCTACAATCCGGTGAGGAATCGAAAACCCTGCGAACCAGGGTAAAAGTGTTCATTCGATCTACTTTTCGTAGCCATTTTCAAGCGTCCAATGCAGTCTTGTGACGTGAAAAGTATATTGTGATGGCAAAAAGATTTGAAGTTGACAGTTTTTAAAAACCTCGTGTCCAACAAAATAGTTTTAAAAAAATCATATTCAGTCTGCAGACTGTTATTGATACTCGATCATTTGACTGAAATTACGGGTATATGTGTTGTTGGTGGACTACAGGTGAATTTTCAGCTTAAATTTTTTCTGGATTTTCGGCGCACCCTCTCTGAGTTTATGAATTTATTTTGAGTTTTGAGCCGTGAGAACATCAAATGGTCATTGATCTGAAAAATATCATAAACGATCTCCTAACTCCAGAACTGTCCAACTCTTCTCAAGGAATTCGATCTCATTGGGGGTGCCGGGTTCTGTTGCTTTTGGCAGTGGAATGAACTTAAAGACCTTCCAATAATAATGTTGATTTCAGCTAGGGCAATGTTAGCATCAACTTTCGAGTGCCTGATACAACTTTTTAAAAGGTGAGTGTGCTCTTTGTTATCATTCTTTTCGATTTTCGACATCTTCACCGTTTCACCTTAAGTGACTTGATCCAATAAAATTCGAAAACTGCCAGGTAACGCACCATCTTATATGTGAACGTGTAGAAGTCCGTAAACCATATCGAGCATTATCATCTCTGATAATTTTTGGGTCTAAGAACGCACTTCTCACAGAAGTCCATACACAATAAGCGATATGCTGGTTTGGCAGGAGCGTATGCGCTTCGCAGTAGAAATATTACGTCCAACATAGTTTTAGCCTCCGTTTTAACTATTTGCCCCCAGTTGCTCGAAATTTCTTCTAACACCAAGGCGTACCCCTTTATAGATTATTCGTCGTTTGTTAATTATGTTAATAATTCAAAATATTAATATTATTATTCAAATTATCAATATGTATAACAATTTAATAATAGTAATATGTCTTGGATGTTACAACAATATAATAGAGTACATACATATATTATAACACTCTTGAAAATAGGATTTTGTTATGCTAAATAAAACCATTCCAGCTTCGCCATGCAATTCACCTTCATAGAATATTTGTTTTCAAACGAATGTACCTACTCACAGAGCAAACGACAGCTTCAAAAAAAAATCAGTAAACTAATTTACTGCAGAAATGTCTGTTGGTAAAATCAGTAAACTGACAGTTGGTATCTGAAAGTGACAACTCGTTTGATACAGATGATTAACAGATGCTTTACGTCATTTGTTTATTAAAAGGTATCCAAAATATTAAAATTGTACTCTTTTCTACTTAAATGCGTTCCCGTTCTTTTTCATAAATTTCAATCTTTCTGAGAACCCATACAAAAAACTTGGGAATTTACTAATTTTTAAAGCAAAGTTACTGGAACAGAACTATTATTAAATATATGGATCGAATGAAAATCGATAGCTGAGTCAATCTAGCCATGTCTGTCCAGTTATTGGGATTTATATGTCGGTTTTGAAATACCGAAGAAATCGGTTCCAAACATCAAACATGTAGTCTGTAAATAAATTGATTAAACCCCCACTTACCAGATTAAACAATTTCAATGCATTTAAATAAAAACTCATATCGTTAAAAGATTGTTGGTCAATATAGTTTAAATCTACATACAGGCATTCATGCAGGGAGAATTTAGATAACAACATTTTGTGACTTCTATTTAATAATCGGTTGCCCCTAAAATAGCAATGCGACCCTAAATTTAATATTGTTCACGTAATTTTGTTGATAATCGAACCTGATTAAATGTTCTTATAATCAAACACTGAAGCTAAATTGAAATATGTCATTAAAAAATAATCGAAGTACTTCTTGCCATTGACGCACAAACAAAAAAAAATCATATGAGAAGGCTACAACCCGCTGTGCGGATCGTTTAATATCCTAACCCATTTAAGGATAAAATTAATATCTCCAAAATGTAGGCTTTATGTGAACGAAATATTGAAAATGACATTGTCACAACATATTGTTCAGACAGTTTATCAAAATCTTTTATGGTTCGACAAAAAGCAAGGCTTTTCTCCTGCATTTGGTAGGGGAGACGGTATACAACGGTATACAAATGGTTTTTGTAGAAAAACGCCCCCAAAAAGTGGACATGGCAAAAAACTTTGTATAAAACATATTCCCATTGCCTAGATATGTTGTGCAGACACTTTTTCAAATTTCCTAACGGTTTTTTTTAAAGGGGGCATGGTAGTGAGCGGATTTCAAAATTGTTTTCACTTGTTGTAACAACGAGCAAGTGTACCAAATTTTATCATTCTAAGTCAAAATTTAAAGCCCAAAACCTGGTGACGTACGAACGGACTGACGGACAGACATGACTAAATCGACTCAGCTATCGATTCTATCCATCCATATCCCCTTTTTCTCTACGAAATGTTTTTATTGCCATTGTGGAAGAAGGTATGTATGGGCACTCAATTTTTTTGTAATTTGAATCAAGAAACAACAAAATAAACAACATTTTTCTAAAAAGTGTGAGTGGCAGGGGGAAGAAAACAAATTTCTGGCGCAACAGGCTCGTTAGTACCCAGGGCCGAGCTTTCTCACAACCATTCATAGGTGCATGTGTACTTCTTGCACGATGGCGGGACCTCCTATTTTATGCCGACTCCAAACGGCGAATTTGAGATAAGCTCTTCTTGACAATTGATACTGCTCGGATGATTTGTCAGATCATCACGAGAGGAGGACCAGTAAAAACTATTTAGGTGTTGCTTGGCTGGAAAGCGAACCCAGAACTTCTGCTCGGCAGTTCATCAGGCGGATTTTGAAAATGTTAACACTTGTTCTGTAGGCACGACCAAGGATCCTATATAACAAATTTCATTATCCTAACCCAAAATTCAAAGCCCGAAAATCGGTGACGAACAGGCAGACGGACGGACAGACAGACAGGGCCCAATTGAGTCAGCAAGCGAAATACCTGAATTATTTCTCAATGTAACAAACTATGTAACAAAGATTATATGCCCCTACATGACAGGTTATGGCTTACAAAGTCTCTTCTCAAATAACATGTTTGCAATAATTTATAATGTTCTCATTTAATTCACAACGATTCTCTTATTTCAAAATACTGTGTACATCGACTAAAATTAGGTTAAACTATTTAACGACTGATGAATTAAAAAAAAACATGTTATCACAAAAACCAAGAATGCATATTTCGAATATTTTCACTTCTGTGTTTGTTTTTGCACAATATAGGATGTTGTTATATATCACTTGTATTTTGTTTTACTAACCTCGTAAGTAATTTTTCGGACTCAGATTACTAAGAAGTTACGGGCAGTTCTCTTCAATCCTTAAGTTAAACTAAATGTATCCCGGCATTCACTTCTCCATCCATTCATAATTAAATGTACTTGATATCTATACACAGCTAATGATTTAGCACTTTTTATATGCGCTACAATTTAAGATAAGCTCGAGTAAAAAGATTCCAACAGATAAACTTATCTATACCGTCACGACGGACGCCTTTGGTATCGAATTTATTAACGTAAATAAATACTATTCGCGAATATCGAATCCATGATGCAAAATTATTTGCTATATGAAGGAAATGACTACTGAACTCTGAAGGTCAAGAATGTTACCTATGGTTACAGATTCTGAATCACATACGTCTAATCATTAATAGGTTAGTATGTTCTCTAAACTGGTTGGACGAGTTGTTTTATTTACTTCATTTGCTTCACGTCTGTAAATTTGTAATTAAAAACAAAAGTGTTTATGTGAATGGTAAAGTACCCTATCCTATGGTATATTTCATTTCATCTAGTTATGTACCTTACCAAAAATAACCAACTATATTATCTTACAAAGAAACCATGAAAATGTCAAAGTCGTAGTCCTAAAAGTGTGATTGTGATGACATGAAAGGATTCTTATAGGTTCGCCAAAAACTACCGCAACTACAAGAGTAGGCCAGGATTTTATGTGTGAGTTAGCTCTGTGATGTTTATTCTTCAAAGTTATTGCGGGTTCAAGAACTGACGCAATGGTAAATACAGTAGAACTCTGAAATAAAATATTTTCATCTTCTCATAATAGGGAAGTATAGACATCGGTTAATTTGATTTGTTTAATACTCCATCCCATAGAATTATCAATTTAAACAATGATTAGTTTTGATACATCGTTTATAACATATATAAACAATTTAGCGAAATATACCTTAAAGTATATGAATCGACTCAGAATCGCTACAGAACAAGTGTAAAATTTGAAAAACGTTCACTTTGGTCAAATAGTTTAGAATTTTGAAAAAGACAATCCTTAAATCTATATTTCGCCACTTTTGGGTGCGTTTTCTGCTAAAAAAAAAAAGGGTTTTTTGGCAAAATTTTAAAGAAATTTCAAAAAATGTCGATACAAAAACATAAGGTTCATATGAACATTTCTACAATAGGTCATTTAAATCCACGCCCACTTTTTTGGGCATTTTGTATATGTATACCCTACCCCACTGCATTTACAATAAAAAAAAACGTTTTTTATCCAACCAAATAAGATTTTTATAAAATGTTTACATTGATAAAATGTCATGAAGCTTTTAGCCAGGTCCATTTTTGGGAATATACGTTTTAATGATAGGATAGGGTATTAAATTAACCTCACAGCGAATTGTAGCCTCCACCTATATTTTTATTTCATGTCGCAAGCACTCTACTAATCAAATTTGAATTTTGAAATACATACCTATCAGAAATTCATTAAAAGACTACAAGTACAAAACCATGATATAACTAAACAGATACCGTCTTCACATTTTTATTTTTGCCTCGCTCTGTCCCATTCTACGTCATCGACAAGCCATGTTTCTAGTAGTTGTGTCTTGGCCTCAAACCCATAATCTTCTCTATTCATTTGTATGTGCTTTAGTTTAACGCCGACTCCGAATAGCAGATTTGAAAACCTTCTCATGTCATTTGTATGCTTTTGGATATAAGACTAAGGGGCAGTGAAAATGCTCGATGTATTTACTTTCGCTAATTTAACCAGGGACCCCGCAATTAATAGTTCAAAGCATTAACCACTTGCCCACTGGACCCACCAATCTGAAATGTGAACATTTCCATAGAGTGGCCATAGTTTAACATTTTTTTATTCGACATTTAGAGTAGATATACAAGTTTATCGAATTTCATTGGACGTAAAATTATTTTGTTTATTAAAAAAGTTCCTAATAAGTGGTCGTGTTTCAAAAGAATTTTTTTTATAAACTTTTATCTGATGAGGCGAACCTATAACGCTCAACGAGCACCTTGAGATGGTGCTTGCAGTTGTTTGCTCTTGAATTGTAAATAGATGGAAATACGTCATCTGGAATTTTGTTTAATTGTTTTCTTGTTTTGTAAAAGATTTTTGGTGCTGCGTTGTTCGTATGGCGTATCTTTTAAATTAATATCAGCCTTCTCGAAATCGTTGGGAATATCCAGCGCAACAGCACACGATTCTTGATGATTTTTCACCACAGATGAGTTGAGCGTTGCTTTCGAAACTCATGTTCCTTATTCCTTTCTAGATATGGGTTTCTCCATTACTTTTGAAACAAATGTATCATAAAACTTTAACGATTCAATAAAACTTTCCAAAAAGTGGTCATGGCTTAATACCATCTGCGTCCTATAGCGAATTGGAACCACATCTTGTTACACAATAACAAACTCCACAACCGAGAATCTATAAAAGTCGATCGCTAATCGACACTGGAAGTATGGGCCTCTATGTGTTATATTTGAACAAAATTGTTTAAAATCATTGGTTGCTCTGTTTAACGAATTCTAAGAATAAGTTAAGGAACAGCTTTAAGTAGTATTTTGCAACTTTTTTTAGATTTTATTATCTCTAAAAAGGAACATACTTTTGAATATTGATTGAATTTTTAAATGTTCGTTGTTAGGGGAGTGCCCTAGAGAGTTAATATTTCTATATGGAATCGGATCCCCTTCCAGCTTCAGCCTTGCTGTCTTTTCGCTCTACATTTATCCAAGCCATTGGACCCAAGATTTTTCGCTCGAAACGACCAATAATTTCTTCATCTGATTTGATACATTCAGGGTATTCTTAAGTGTCTCCTTATTAGTTTGAGTAAGGCTTTATTACAAAATTGACTTCTTATTTCGAAAAAGTAGCGATTGTGGAAACTAATCCTCCCTTTGATTCCCGACTAAGTGACCGAATTTATAGCACAACCCTCTCAAGAACAATGTGGACGAGTTTGAGCGAGCGAGGAATGATTAGGTGGTTGCTTAGATTCTTGTGGTTTGCTTCTAGTTTAGTTTGGATACAGCTATCCTCACTAGAGCGAGATATTGCTTTTTATAGTCTGCAAGAATGGTTCATCAATATTCTCAGCGTATATTCTAACGTGTGTGCCATTTTTGGAATCTGTTAGTACTTGGCCAGACATTCATCCCAACGACTTTTATTCCCATTAATAACGTGGTCACGTGGGACATATGAGGATGTTAAAATTAAATGGCTTGGTAGTTGATGCGCATACTCGGTTGATTTTGGGTCCAATCAACCATTCTCATTAGCTCACATAAAATCTAGCTGTCTCGTAGGAAATGACAGATTTCAATGAACGTGTAGCCAGGCGCTTATACAAGACCGTAGTATTTTTATTTGCACCGTATTTTTATTCAATGCATAAGATGGTTTCAGGAAGAACTTATGCCCGTGTATAGATTGCCCATGATACACTTTCGGGCAAGTCAGATTCACTAAGCTAAAGTATATTGGTGTTTTTAAATTTATTCAACAAAAAAAGAAGCTCAATTACCTGGTGCTGTGACGATTTTTTTTTATTGCCTATATACATACGCATTCATATGCTTGTGAATTAACAAATTATCCTGCCATTAATTTATCAACGTATTGCATGTGCAACTCATCATTGAATCGCCATTTCTACTTTCCGTCTACACTGAACAATACACATATATTTCACTTTTTAAGCACAATTTTTTATTTGATTTAGCACTCATCACACATTAAATAGTTATTCTTCTTCTAATCCCAGTTATATACTTTTCCAGGTGTGGGCAGCTTTGTTGTCTTGCTACCGGATTCAGCAGCAATCAGATTTTGTTTGACCAGGTCAATTGGTGGAGCAACTTCACGCCTTGGATCGCGGTTGCAGTAATAATTGGCTGAAAGTAGATGAGCTGGACCGTCGGGTATTTCTGGTGGTGGTTGGGTACGATCTGCGACTCCATCCTCAAAGCGAAGAGCAACTGTGTGTTCTCTCTGCGAAAAAAAACAACCAAGCTTACATAACAAAACATAACACAAATGCATATTTTTCTACTTACACCGAGCAAAAAAGCACGAACCCTTTGAAGGAACGGTGCAATATCCCTCCTAGCTACGCCTGACATTGTTGTATTATCTTTAAAATGCGAAAATTTAATAAAATTTATCGAAATAAGTGTAATATCGAGTTTTTCTAACCTGTCTAATGGTTTTCTATTCAACAGACAGCTGTCACATTGACATTTATCGATTTGACGTTTCCCTTTTTTGATGGGTGCGTTCAGAGCCTAAAATATATTCAACTGGAAATAAAAGTAGGTACCTACTGGTATTTCTGCGCGCCTGGTGTAAGGGACCAGAAATTTTCTGCGAATCGTCTTTCAAAAATGTGTTTGTATGTGATTTTAACTTTTCTAGTTTCTGGGTTAATTCCAAATAAGTAAAATTGGTAATAGCACTACTTTTCTATTTCGTTATTTGGCGGCAGTTATAGAAATCAGTAAAATACAGTAGTCAATGATCATTACATCATTTGATGTAATTTTTTTTACTTTCGTGCGAATTTCCAAGTCTATTTATTTCCCAAATTAAAAGTTAAGCATTTTCTGTGTCGCTAGATCTTCGAAATCGTGACTGTAAAGCTGTGTTTATGGGACTTGAATATGTAAATAAAAATCATTCGCTTAAATTACTTGAAAACAATTTATTTTTTCATAGAAATTTATTACAAAATGATGTTATGGACATGTTGATATGCTGCGTCCATGTCTCTTATTCTCCGAGACCGAAATTTTACATCGGCCATCCGTGGGTGTTCTGCATCGTTGATATATTATTTGATGCGAAGTGATATTTTCTGAAAACTTTTTAGTAAATAAGAGTAATTTGCAGTAAAGCATTAATTGTCAAGTAGCCACTGGATAATTCAAATAACCAGACATTTTGTTGAATTTTAGTTAAATGAATGCGTTCGTACAGTACAAGTGACCATAATATAACTACTTACCAGCTGAAAATTATATAAACTCGTGCAAATAAAGAAACAAGATTGCGATCAATGCTTCCCTTAATGCAATTTAAGAAAATATATAGCGCAATTGGATTTTTAAAAGGGGCAAAGTGATTTTGGATTTTTAAAAGACGATTGACCTTATGTAAGCTTATTTCTACTATGCAGGTTAAAGTAACAGGCGAATACGGTAGAGTTATCTAGTTAGGTATACGTTAAGTAATAATTAAGGCGATTGTTTTGACTGTGATGCTGTCGACAATGATTCTGTAGTTTTTGTACATTAAATGCTGTTTGAATAATAAATACATTATTCAAACAGAATCGCATAATATGATAAGACTCGGTGGCGACGACGTCAACAAGCTAAGATCTGCCGAAACTGATGTGCTAGGTTTTACGCTCCCACTAATGAACTACTTGAAAAGCTTATAAAAAGATTGCGCCACTATGATGGGGCCATTGCCATATTTCGGTGCAGGAGTTCATATTAGCGATTTTTTCAAAGTTCTGTTAAGAATATTTAAAAAATATTTTTAGTTTAAGAAGCTGGGCTCCGGAGACTTTGACAGCGACAAAAAGAGGAAAAATATATATGCTTTCAAGGAGTTAGGACTCTCTGGCCGAGAAATCGCAAGTAGGCTAAATGGAAGTAAGACTGTTGTAAAGAGTTCTTGCGGATCCAAAACACTAGGGTAAAAATCAGTAAGGACGCATGACAGAAGCAACAACATTGCGAGAAAAATGGTTAGTTCTACGGCTTGCCTATAATTCTACTCTAAGAATTTTACGGCTTACCTTAAATTCTACCCTAAAAGCGTCTAGAATAAGGGCCAATAGCGGTGTATAAGCATGTATAGCAATGGTCCGAAGACTTATACGAATAATATATAGAGAAGAAATCGTAGAAAGAAACCATGCTTTAAAGCAAGTACACAAGGAGCATCGAATGAATTTGGCAGGAGAAAATTTAGCTTAGAGCGGTGAATGCACCCCTGCCTTGAATTTTCTAACAAGGGAATGTCATCATCCACACTTCAAGGGCTGTTAAAAAGTGGGTTCAATCAGAAGACGGGGAACTTTTGCCATAGTCTTGTTTGGGTTATCTTGTAAAGTGTATGAAGGCGGCAGACAATTTGATGACATTAGCACTTTAATCGGCAACAGGTATAAAGAGGAAAAATTGATTGTAAAATGAATGGACTCATCCTTGTGAGTGTATGTTACCGTATAGTTATTTGGAAGACGCCTACTGACAAGAAATTTGACGTCAATAATGAGGTTTTTGCAATACCTATACTACAAGTAGCTTTTACATCTCATCTCACTTTCGTTTTAAAAATTGAATCATAAACAAGTCTAAATTCTTTTATCTCGCAATTTTACCATCTAAATAACTAATTTACAATCCAGCAAACACGAAAAAGAGAAAAAATACCTTAAAATCATTTATATTCTCAAACTATGGTCAAACATCAACCACAAAAAATACCAATTTGTCGTTATTTTTTTATGAAAAAGAATTCAATGAATATATTGCGTCATGAATTTGTATACCGATTACAATAGTATTATCATAGGATATCATTTTCTGTTTGTAATACAAGCGAAGTATAACCGCAACATTAATTATTTCAAAAAATATTACTTGCAAATTATATAAAAAAAATATTATATACATTATTTAAAAAGAAACAATTGGAAACACCATTTGACAGAGAGTACAATGTTGCTTCTGGCAAATGGACAAAAATTAATCATATATGTATGTAATTGTATGGTACTTAGATGTAACGTAGTGTGTAACATTTATTCCTGTTTCGTGTTTTCGTTTTGTTTTCAAATGAGTGCAAGAACTTAATGTAAAGTCGTATAAAAATATATAAGTTTTCTCTTTTAAATTCTAAATGAAAGCAAATGACATTAAAACGAAAATGAGAGTAATTTTAAATGAGAGAGAGACAGAGAAATGTAGATATAACTAGTACACAACACAGTCGGTTGGAGAAGAGCAAATCAGTCTCCTCTATTGCTGGGCCTGCATTTTGGCTTGCATCTGCGCTAACATCTCCTGCATGCGCCGCAGCTCTGCCTCCTTTTCAAGCAGTATTCGGTCTTTGTCATTCATATTGTTAGTTATTTGCGCAGAGTCACGATCACTGTCCTTATTGGGACCGTTCTTTTTATTAATGCCCTTGGCTAAACGTTCCGACCGATAGTTTTCGTAGTGTACTTCCTGAGTGACCTCTTGTAGGTCTTGCATGTGTGTTCTATTGGTATACAAAAACGAAAATTCAGTACAACTGTTTGAAAAAAGAATCGCTTAACTTACATTAACATTGTCCTGAGTTTAATAAAGTCACAGTGTTCCGGATTCTCCACTTCAACAACCCCCCATGGGTAGAGACGACCTCGTACTTTCTTACCCTTTACTTCTAAAAGTGTGTTTGCACCACATACCGCGAATGGAACCGCCTCTTTCAGTTGTTTCACCTGCTCTTTATAGTCTTCATCTTCATCGCTATCACAATCGGGCAGTGGATAGATCTTGATACCGTGCTCCTCGATTTCTTGCAGAATGCGGCATTTCAAACGGAGAATCTCCTTTTTCGTTAGGCAATCAGCTTTTGCGATAACAGGCACTATGTTCACTTTAGAGTGCAGTTTCTTCATGAATTCCACATCGAGAGGTTTGAGTCTACAAAAAATTGAACAGGATTCATAAAAATTGTAGTAGAAAACCATATAGAGAAACTTACCCATGCCCAAAGGGCGAAATAAAGTAAAAACAGCAATGTATACGATTGTCAACAATGTTACGACGATTCAAGCCGCTTTCGTCGCGCAAAAATCGCTCATATTGCTCATCGATGTATTCTAGTATTGCACTAAAACTGTCGGAATTGTCTATAGCATCGCCGAATCCGGGTGTATCGACCACAGTTAGGCGGAGTTTTACGCCACGCTCTTCGATCTCAACCGTCGATGCCTCCAATTTTACTGTTTGCTTTTGTTTTTCTAAAATTAAAATTAAATGCTTTAGCTGGAACATAACCATAGAAACTAAGAAAACATCTCATCATACCAATAGCATCTGGAATGATTCTCTCCGGGTACAAGTCAGTGAGGAATAGACTATTGACAAGAGTTGATTTTCCTAAGCCAGACTCTCCCACAACCATTAAAGTAAATTCGAATCCTTTTTTCACAGATTTTCTGTGTACCTGATTGGGCAAATTGGCAAAGCCCACATATCCAGGGGTTTCTATGCTGGAAAACTGAAAGAAATGAAAAACACGTTTGTTAGTAAGTTTGAAATATAATTATTAAACCAAAAAAGTTTAGAGTCACATAAGCTAAGACAATTATTTCCCCCTATGTGTGTAATTTGAACCACTAACAGGTATGTATGTACATAAGCGGCTTATGTGGTTGGAATGTGGAATGTCGTGTTGCTTCCCTTAGGTTAAAGAAATTGTATCCTTATCCAAAGGGTGTCAATACAAAAACGTCCTTTAGAGGCATGCAACAAATACATATTAATTTTCAACAGAATACGGCGTAGGTTTTCCTTGTACTATGAGCGCAATTTTAAGGGACTAATATAAGTTAAAATCGATATCCCAAACGCTATGTATAACTAAGCGGTGTGTGCTTTTCGTACGATTTACAGGGATTCTACTGCAAAATCAAATAAAGGGAGACTCAGTTATATATTTTCTAGCCAACCATTATGTTCTTAAACACGAAATCGTGATGAAACGTATAAGGGGGAGATCGAAGATCATAAGGGCAACATAAAAGAGATCGTGGAACTACTAATTCGCACGTGTTGTAAAGATAGCCGAATCTGCCCTTTATCGGCGAGGATGACCTGGATCATAACCTCAATCAACAAACATTAATTCAATAAACATAAACCTAAACCAACAGGAAGCACAATAGGTAAGTGTTGTTGTAATGGGATGGATTTATTTACCTTAATTATGAGAAAGGGCGATTTGTAGAAAAACTTGGATAACAACGTTAACATCCGGTGCAACAACCGAATACGTATTGTAAGTCTCAAAACCCTCAACTACATCAACACAATTCACCACAGAAAAAAAATTCCTGTAGGTATTGTGCAGGAAGTTGGAGCATGTAATATCCTCCCACTAAGTCAGTCCAGGTGAACAAACTGCTCGATCGGATATCGAAGTATACCCGCCATACATATGGAAGCTAAATAAATTAGAGACTATTTCAACAGCCTATTTCGTTTCCCAGCAAGGAACAATGGAATGTGAAACAATGTAGTTTTCAATATTTACAATGTTTAAAGATTGATATTTGATATAAAAATCAATTACTGCTTTTTTTCAGACGGAAGTTTTCGTGATGATAATAGCCGCCCTTAAAACCGCTATAAATGTGTGCAGGGTGCATGCAAGTGTGCATTCTCACTGGCTCTATTACCGTTTTTGTTTAGAAATGCATTTTCCCACGAGTTGTATATGAATATTGGCGTGCGTTTTCGTAATTTGAAACCGTCCTAAGCTGAGCTTAACTATAAACTTAAAAGTTACTTCACCACTGAAAGACTCATTTTCTTAGATTTAACAAAAGATGGGAAACAACTTGTTTAGTAATGCAAGCTTCACAGAAATGAATGAATTTCTTTTCGCTTTGTTCGAAATCGAAGAATTCCATACACCGCATCTCCACGAGCAATATTTGATAGCTTACTATCAGTTACTTTTCATAGAAAGAAATCATGATATAATGCTATGAAATGTAGGGTGGGCATTTCCATTGCTTACTATCTCAAACAATCTTACTATCCATAGAAAGCAATGGACTATTTGAAGTCTCCAAGAGCAATTTACATAGAATGTCACATTGTATTCTATGAAATATTGCTCGTGGAGACCCCGAGTTAACAAGTCTTCTGTTCCAATTATCATTTAAAACAGATCTTTAGACGAAATTTATCGCATATGATCGCGTAGCCGCATAAGCCGTTATTTCAAAATTTGTTTGGCAGCTACGTATTGAATTTCGAAGTTGTCCAATAAATAGGGATGATTGTGTATTAACAAGGAAACGATGACCACATCATAACCAAGCTAAAAACCAGCAAAGAAGTCGGAAATCGGCAAAGACTCTTATATTTATCTGTGCCTAAGGAGAGCCTTTTTGAATTTTAAATGGTGCACTACATTGATAACTTAGCTATTTTATGAATAGTGATATATTCTCCATTTACCTTAAAACAGGTAAAACACCTTGAGTCGACTTTTACTTTTTAGGCATGGATTTTCACTGAACATTTTAAGCAAGTTATGACGACGAGGAGGTGTTGCACATTGTAAGTTTAAAGATATCATATTATGGTATCATAAATAAAAGGTTCACATATCTAAAAGACAAATACAGGCTTGACCCTATCTTGCAACCCATCAAACTGTCATACAAAAATAAACAATAACTTACTAGACGCTTTACAAAGAAGAGCTTACATGTTGCTCTTTGGATTTGGACTCAGTAATTTCCATTCAAAGAGAGTTTCAACGCAAGTTTTCCGGTAGGCCTTGGAGCAGATGGTTGGTTTTGCCTTGCCGAGCATGGGAGCTCATGGGATTCTTAAAGGCCTTACCATCACAAACCCACAGTTCGCACGCAGAAAAAAAGTTTATGCTGTCACTCCTGGCGTTTCAAGAAGGAAATTTTTCTCCGATGACACATCCCTCGATTGCAATTTGAACCTCCGACGAAGTATGAGTTGTGGAAAATTATCCGCTCCGACGGATACCTAGCTAGGGCGAAAACCATTCTTTTGAACTCTGCGTGGTTTAATGAAGATGGGCACACATAACATAGGCAGGAGTTGCAGCGAAAACGTCGGTCTCAAGAACCGCTGTAACTGTTTTTTTTTTCATCAACTCTGAATAATTTAAAACAATCGACTCGATAAATAATTGAGGCTATTTCCACTGCAACACAGAATTTTTTTTCTAGTAATATGTTGCCTAACTCAGCACGAAGGACATATAAATTCGGTTGATTTAAAAATGATAAAAAAATAATCGTGTTATTTTTTTCATGAAATAAACAAAAAATAAATGTATAAATTCGAAAATACTTTTCGTTTTTTTGTTGTATAGGCAATATATTTTTTGTGAAAAAGAAATATAACGGGTGATTTTTGAAGAGTTCATTTTTTTCAGGTTGGCAGCACTGGTTAGTAATGGCGTCCAAACGTCATCTTCATCTGTTAAAATGAAAAGTTTTCAGTATACTCTGAAATCATGTGAAGACTAACAAACGGGGAACGAAATTATTGAAATTTATTTTCAAAATTCGTTCTCTGTGAAAAATGTGCACCGTTTGTTACGACCATATTATGGCGACCAGGGATGTGGCTCATTTCTGACTCAACGGATACGTAAATAAGCAAAACTGTCGCATCTGGAGTGGTGAGTGAACAGCCACATGCCATACATGAATTATCGATGCATCCCGAAACAAGTGGTGGGTGCACGACTATGTCGTACGCAACTTTCTCTTTCTCAGCGAGTTAATTTGACGTTTGTAACAATTTGGTCAAAATACACAATAATATTTATTTCGCTTAATGATGCTAAGAATGATATAAATAATGTCGAAATGTGATAATACGAACTTTTATTCCGTAATTGAAAGTAATCGGTGTCCATGTGAATAATAATGATTTTCCGTTATTGGGCACAACTGAAAATTTCGTTTGGGGATAATTGGGCCAAAGCCAATTATGTGGAACTCATGAAAACAGTAATAGTAGTATACAAATTAAATTTCATTCAATTTGGCCAAATAGTTTGCGAGAAATTGTCAATTTTCTTTTTATGGCCTAAATGCAAAAATCCGTTATATGGATTTTCTCGAAAAACTGGGTATGCAGTTTTGTTGGAACTAATATGCTTATAGCATATAAGAAGTTTAATCAAAATCGTTAGAGACGTTTTCGAGCAAATTGAGTTTATATAGGATTTTTATATAGCAGGTATAGTAATAACATGGTTCAGAGCAAACAAAAAATGGCCTAGAATTATGACCAAAAATGCTATATAAAAAGTTTGAAGAAAATCGAAAATTTTTACGAAAACAATATCTTTCTCTTTAGTTAAAAAACAACGGTTTGGTGTGGTTTATGGGCTGTTGGCATCATTTACCGTCGAAGGCGAACGATATGGACTTTTTTTTTGCCACACTTGGTTCAGTTTAGGTTGGATGACATGTGATTTCATCAAGACTGTGCCACATGCCACACAACGCGTGAAACAATGTCAATGTTGAAGGATGAATTTGGTGGGCAGCTTATCTCTCGAAATGGCCCTGTGAGTTGGCCGGCAAGATCATGCTATTTAACGCCTCTTGATTGTTTCTTGTGGGGTAAGTCGTTAGTCTATGTGGCCGAAATGCTAGAAAAAGTGACGCGAAATTGGACCTCCCGAATGGACCATTTTAAACGAAGCCGCGGACAACATTTGCATGAAGTTGTTGTTTTCTTCGATTTAAAAAAAAAATACGCTTAAAAAATCACCCGTTAATACATACTTTAATTGAATAAGGCTAACTGTCTCATTTATTGAAACCCCGCTCATTATTTTTTTAAAGAGGAGGGCTATTAACAACATGATGACGATGTAGAAGGCCCGCAATGACCTTTTGAAACATTTAATACCACCAATCAATGCAGAGTAGGTAATGAGATTTCAGCTGACTGTGTGGCATTGTGCAATCTAAATAAGAATGAGCTAGTCAACAAGATCCTAATATAATATCATCAACGCTGGTTACAATTGATAACAACACCTTCCGTATTTTAAGCCAATTCGTTTAATATTACCATTGTAATACAAATAAATATTTCAATACTTGTCGGAGTGACTAATGATAGCCTAGTTATTGAAGGTTGTATGAAATAAACTGATGGAAGATTTTGGGGTGGGATGTCGAGTTTGGAATTAAAAGATTAGAACGTACATTACGAACTCTAAAGGGCCAAACCCATCAAACAACCGAAACCGTTTTTCTTTATTTTTTGAAGCTACTAATTTCTACTACTTCGCTGAGTTTTTCAGTTCAAAGTAATTCTTACATAAAATGTATCAATAAACCAGACTAATCTAATTTATTTTAATTTCTTAAAAATCTTTTATTTTCATATAAAACGGATTTTATATTTTTTCCGTACCGAAATTCTTTTTCTACTTTTTCATTTTGCAGTTTGCATTTCTTCGTACCGAAACTTTTTTTTCCATCGTTGAAGTCACTTTTCCTACATCTTCGTTTTTTTGTTTCTGTGTCTGTACCATTTTCGGTGGGAATGAACTGTCAAAACTGAACAGAAAAATGAAAAAAATAAAACAAAGTTTCGGTTGCTCGGTGGGTTTGGCCCTTAATGCGATAGAGGCCTTATCAGATATCTGGTATCGCTAAATTCAGCGATTTGTTAGATTGGTCAATCCTTGGTTTCCATTAACACATTAAATAATATACCCTTCAAAGCAATGAACTTATCTAGTATTCGATAATTGATAATTCAAATATATGTACAGGGTGGCCTAAATTAGACCAACCAATTTTAAACACTAATAACTTTTTTTATTTTCCAATACACTTCTTTTTTTGGTCATAATGGAGTACACAGCGATGTGTTAACGTGATTGATTATTTATATTCTTGTCAAAGATCAATTGTTATGACGCAACGAAAATACAGCTAATATTTTAATTCAAGAGCATCTTTCTCAACCTTCATGATTAGGAGTTTGGTCAACTGTTTTGAAGAACGGAGTTGCCGATCAAGAACAAAATTGCGGAGAATTTTAAAGTCGGATCTGAAAATGTATCCATACAAAATTCGAATTGAGCAATCGTTGCTACGAATTCGACTATATCCTATCTTATAGGGGTATATTGGTTTTGATACACAGTTTGTAACATAGAGAAATAATTTATAAACCTCAAAGTATATGAATAGACTCAAATCGCTAGTAGATTGAACCGTGTCTGTCCGTCCGTCCGACTGTATGTATGTGACCAATTTTAAGGCCTTATATTTGGTGTAAAAATTTTAAAACACGTTAAATTTTCGGAAAAACTTTTTTTTGTCAATCGGTTAAGATTTTAAGACAGACAATCTGAATATCTATATTTCGTTCATATCATCTCATGCATCTTTCAATGCAAAATCATTGGTAATTATAATATAAACTTTTCGACAATTTTGGGGGCGTTTTCTTTAAAAAAAATTTGTATATGTCAAGAAGAACGTCGTTTTCTGTCGAATCAAAATATCATACTATCTGAAAAAGATGTGGTGACAGTGTAATTTTCTTTATTTTATTACCAATTTGTTTTTAGTCACGCCTTATTTTTGAGGATATTTATTTTAAGGATGAGATGGGATAGGATTTTCAATGATCAGCCTTCTCATATGTTTGTTTTAAAAACGTTTCGATGTCGGATAAACCGCATTTACATTTAAGTAGTTATGTCAACAAGTAAAACTTCTGTAGATTGCGGCTCCAAGGGCAAGCAGCAGTAACGCCTATTAAGATGCACTGTTGGTCTATATTTCTTCGAGAGAGAGGAAAAAACGATTTCTGGGGCTTCTTGCAGAAAAGTGATCGACAATTTTTTGCGGCCAATGGCGGAATCGTATCCTAATTTGTGATTCCAACAAGATGGAGCGACTGCACACACTGCTAGGCAAAATATGGACATGTCACCTCGTTCACCAGATTTAACTGCGCCCGAGTTTTTTTATATGGGTATACTTAAAAGACAAATTGTATGTCAATCAAGCAGAGACTATAAGACTCCTAAAGCAGAATATTAGAGGCGAAATGCGGAGCCTGAAATCAAGAACATTAAGTGATGTTAAGGAAAACGCACTAAATAGAGCCAATTTCTGTACTGAGCAATATGGTAGTCATTTGGGTGATGTCACATTTAATTTTAAAATTTTATATATAAAAAAAATTAATAATTATTACAAGAGTTGTACATGTTTAACATTTGTAGTGCTTAATTAATAAAAGCGTTGGTAACCTCCATTGTAATATCGTGCGGATCAAAAGGAAGATTAACCCAATTCTTGTTACTAAATAAGGATACTTAAGACCGAGAATTCTACTCAATAGCCAACTTGAAAGCTTATCAATAATTTACTTTATAAGATAACTGCCTCATGATGAAATGATACGCCCTTAAGTGAAGCATTTAAACAAGGCAAGATGAAAGACATTACAATGAGACTACCAATAATGCAAAAGCAAAACACTGTTTGTTATAAAGTCAACAAAGCAAAGAATGTAACTCGCTGACAGAGGACATGTCTCCTGGAATTTAAAAGCAGAGTCAACAAGCGGATCGAGACCGTACGAAAGCGATACATACAACAAAAACAATAACTCACGTGCTAGATTTCTACGAATTTCAGGTGCGAGTCCTCTTTTATCAAAACGTTTCTTAAAGACTGCTTTGCTTTGAATGACGACGTCACGTACCTCATTAAATTCTTAAGCAACGGTTGAGTAGCAATCTGTTTTTCATCACTTTCGCTTATGCATGACAGGTTGGACGAGACGGGAGTAGGTGGTTAGCATGTTATTATTTTTTGTCCTTGAGTGTCCTTACACTTTGTATGGGTATTTTTTCTTGAGTTTTATATAATGATGATGTACCTATTATGTATGTACATATGAGAACAAGAGAAGTGTATGTTTTAAATGAAGGTTATGCTTTCAATACGTGTATAAGACACCCTCAAGCGCCATTCATTTGACAGGGAATAATCAAGATGTTGCATAATGTGAATAAATATTAAAAATAAAAGAAATATCAGACAGGGCATTGACATTTTACGTATGGATTACATTCTAGGACTTTTACAGAGGTAACAGGTATTTGCTCTTGAACATTAAATTCATTGAAAGTTTAAATATTTAGTTGTATTTGCAATTATGTGCAGCAATGCAATGTGGATGTTGTTTGTCACTGGCCTTATTTGGGACAATGAATTATTTTTGGTTTGTTTATTTTTGCAACCATTTGGCACGCATTTCTTTACATCTTTTGCTTAATACTAACTTTCTATTTACATTGATTGTGACTTAAAAATAAATAAAAAACCAAAACCATCTTTATCAACTTTTAACATAGAACACTGAAGTGGCACCAATTGTGATAACAGAAGAAGCCTTTAAGGCAACAACCACAATTGAAAGCAACGGACATCTTTCAACCCTTCCCCTAAAGAAAGCAATCCTGGTAACATTACCAAAGGGGATAAAACTAACAGTGTAACCACCATCGTATAGATCGCTGTGCACATTAGACACAATAAAGGAAGTACTGAACAAGACCCTTCTCCAAACCTTTATAAGTAGGCCAGAGAAGGTGCATAATTGGCTTTCCAACTAACAATAGGGATGTAGAACCTTTATAGAAAGAAATGATGTGCAATTGAGACTGTAAACCGAACTGGAAAGATGAAAAGGAGGAAGAATTCAGGGCTTAGAAATGGACGCGCTTGAATATAAAAGTAGGAGAGAGGTTTAAGGAGTCATGCATGAGTACGACAGACTTACTTACGTAAGTGGTGCTAAGGTCTGGAATGAGCCTGAGCCTTAACCAACATGTCCATCAAATTAGCCCAGTCCTTAGCTAACTGCCTCCAGTTGCGCATTCAAGTTGGTTTAGGGGTTTCCCTTCTGCGCCCGACGACGTCTGGCTGGGAATAGAAGACTTTCGCTCTACATGTCCTAACCATTTTAAACGTCTAATTGGGAGTTTTTTTTTAGACTTGACATATGTCGCTGTACAGCTCGTGGTTGAATCTTTGTCTCCAATGGAAACGGGATTCACGATTATTCAAAGAATTGTTCTTTCAAAATGACCAAGGATACTAGCAAATGTGGCTATGACATGACATCATGTTTAGTCCGACCAATGATGCCAATATCGTCAACGAATGATAGTATTTGCATCGATTTATGGAAGATTAGCTAGGATTTTTTGCACAATTCTCTAAAGAATGATTTAAGGAAGTCACATGACAGTGCTTGGTCGCCTTGCTTGGATATTTTTTTTTGTATCGAAAAATGGTATGTATACCAAAAGTAGTTTTTGGCTCTGTGCAATAAATTGAATGTGAACCACACCTTGCAAATTCAACTACTGAATCAACCCTTTCAAAATTGCGGAACTTGCCCAATAAGCTTTTTGGGGATAAGAATCTCAATAACTTTTTGCGTCAAGTTTTTTCTGCATTTCATTTGACAATTCTCAATTTCAGACTAACTCAATTTGAACCATGGAAAGATACACAATCGAGCAACGCTTTAAAATTATTCAGGCTTATTATGAAAATGGGCGTTCAAATCAAAATGCATATCGTGCACTTCGTGATTTTTTAGGTCAATTTAATCGTCCAAGTGTGCGTACAATCGGAAAAATCGTGCAAACATTTGAGCAAACCGGGTCTGTAGAAGATGTGAAAACACCAGTGCATGCTCGTACAGCTCGTACTGCTCGTACGTCCACCTCAAATCGTCGTCGTGCCCAACAATCGCACCTCTCACGCTCGTCGTTGATCAACATTATGCACGCTTACAAGGTGTTATTGACTTAAGAACTAAAGCATCTTGACCATTTCAAGCGTCGTCAATTTTCAGAATGATGGCAAGAAATGGCAACAGTCGAGAAAATCATCTTCAGTGATGAGGCACATTTTCATCTCAGTGGATTCGTCAATGAGAAGAATTGCCGCATTTTTTCGAATGATAATCCAAGAATGATTATCGCAAAACCAATGCAACTACAAAGAGTGACCGTGAGGCCGGTCAGGCAGTTACTGTGAATGGTGTTCGCTATCATGAGATGATAATGAACTTTGTATGGCCCGAATTGGAAGATATGGATGTGGACGATATGTGGTTTCAACAGGACGGCGCCACTTGCCACACAGCTAACGAAACAATGGCCGTGTTATCTCACGTGGTGGCGATGTCAATTGGCCGCCAAGATCATGTGATTTGACACCGTTGGACTTCTTTCTTTGGTGTTATTTGAAAGAAAAGGTGTACGTCGATAAGCCAGCAACGATTCAAGAGCTAAAGGATGAGATAATTCGACACATTAACGGCATAGAACCTCAATTATGCCTCAGCGTCATCGAATATTTGGACCATCGGGTGGAGGTAAGCCGCCGAGGTCGCGGCGGCCACTTGGCCGACATTTTGTTCCATACATAATTGGACTATACCAATCATAATAAAAATTTGTGTTTTATTCAAAATTAACATCGGCCCACCCTTTAGTATGCGGTTGGATAATCATCGAGTTGTGGGTATAGATTTGGACTTCTGGGTTTTTCCGTTGCCGAAGTATTGTGTGTTTTTCTTAAAGGTATTGAACTTTATGTTGGCATCACTATTTTAACTGGAAGTCAACATAATCGTCCATCAGAGCAAGTTTACTCTATATGATAAAGTGCATCCACAAAGACGTCGTACAGTGCGTACAGAAGAAGTAATTGCTGCTGTAGAGCGTAGTGTAGAGAAAAACCAGAATCAGTCTATCCAAAACGTTACAGTCAACGGTGACCGCTATAGAGCCATTATAACTGACTTCTTTCTTCATCAATTGAACAACCGTAATGTGCAGGAGCTGTGGTTTCAGCAAGACGCCGCAATATGTAACACAGCTCGTGCCACAACTGATTTGTTGAAGGAAACGTTCGGTGAGCGCATAATTTTACGTTTCGGTCCTGTGAATTGGCCTCCAAGAACTTGCGATTTAACTTGAGACTATTTTCTGCGGGGATATGTGAAGTCAGTTGTATACGCCAATAAGAAAAAGTCATCAAAAATTTGACCTCCAAATTAGATTATGTCCAAACCAGCAGTGGTAAACATAGTCCAGAAATCATAATTTAATTATAATGCCAGAAGATTATCTTTCGAATAAAGTAAATTTTAGGCCAATTTAAAAAAAATCATCTTGCTTTTATTTCATTTCAAAGATCTATTGTGCTGCACACAATTTGTATGGAAATTTAACCAAAAGTTTGCATTTTCTTTCAACCATAACTTTTAAAACGAATAAATGATAAGCACGCAAAGACGAATCATTTAAACCAAAGATCTAGAGTAAAAGGTAGTTATTGCTAAAGTAAGTGCATGACGTTTTCCGTAATAAAAATAATGGTGTCGCGCATGTTGCGCCATCTTGTTAAAAAAAAAAAGCTCTGTCACGTCAATAATATTCAACTGAGGAACGAAGAAGTCAGAAATCATGTTTCTATCACGCTCTCCATTGACGGTAACATTCTGGCCGACATCGTTCTTATAAACCACCAACTTATAAAGTATTAATGATTCTAAGTGCGTCTCGACAAAGGCTTCTTTCTCTCCTTAGAATCCACCAAACCTACCGCGCGTTAATTGGTCACGCGGTTTCAACTCTTGCACGAACTGGATCTAATTAGCTTTTAAGCGAAGATCTTTCCCTTAAAAAGTGGATGGACATAGCTCCAATTGGTGTCCTCAGTACTGCGCTACACAACGGCAATAACTTCTTCTGTTTACTCCGTTAGTTGTCTTTGGGGATGCAAGTGCACGTGGTGCAAACAAGATTCATCGTGTTCCGAGTAACTTGCTCAGGTAGACGATTATGTCGCGAAAGCTTGGCAAACTGAAACATGGCGTTCAAAAAATGTATGCACAATTTGCACGCGTAGTTCTGGCGTTAATATATGCATCGTAAAATTGCAATAAGAGTACATTAATATCGAAAAACCAGTCTTCCTTATGTTTAAGTAGATTAAAACAGCTAAAACTTCTTTAAACATAAGTTGACCCGAATCTTAGCATTTTCCATTTCAATGCACCCTAATTGGGAGCAAAGGCCGCCATGCAACATCTGCAACGCACCATTTTCCCAGAGTCTTTGTTTGCATGCCATTCATCCACAGTTCACTAAGAACAAAATGCCAAATTCTGTTCATAGCACTTTGACCTACTTTTGGCACAGTTTTCCATGTTGAAAAGTAGAAAGTAATTTAAGCAACCTACCCCGCGCTATACAGCCCTTATTACCAGAGCACAGTTATCATTTGTATACAAATTCCATAGCCATCCGTGGAAAGAATGTTTCGTTTCTTTTTCTTGTCGATCGCATTCTTGTGCTTCTCCCTGACGCCTCTTTCTTTCCACCAAAAGAAATCAGAAATACAAATTTAAATTAAAATGCTGTACGCAGTCTGACACCGTTTAATTGACGGTTATATACATACTCGTACCATACTCAGTACATTTTTTAAAATTTATTTTCCACTTGGCTTCAATTGCCTCTGCTGGTTTGTTGGTTATTGGTGTTGCTGCTGCTGCTGCTGTTGTTTACTGCCCCGACATGACGATTGAGGCTAATTTCAGGAGTTCAGATGTGGTTCTGGTACTCAGTGGTGGCCCTGTACTGTGTTTGGTTCCCTTTGGCAGTCCAATTGAGTCGAAAGTAAATGACCAGACGACTGTTGTTTTTTTTTTTGTCTCTGTTTGATGTGTCCATCGTATAGTGAAAGGGGAATTTGCTGGCATGGCATTTATGCAGCATGATAAGAGTATAGTCATTGTTAGACGACATTTGAAATGGAAAGGATACATGTTTGTATGCAAAAACAAAAAACAAACAAACATCCAATCTACCATCAAAGTATACGATGTCTAGCCAATGGAAACAACCTTTGGAGCCTGTTTAGAATGAAGGAAAACTTTTATAGGATGGATTTTGTTTCACAATGATGTTATAGGTTCATCGGTAATGATGTCAGCCTGTGATGTTTGCACGATGATTCATTTCTATATAGTCGGAGGAAGAAACTTGGAATGCCTCCGATGTTTTGCCATAAACGATAATGAACCTCCACCAGCAAATCATGACTAACAATATTTGCCGCATGCTTGAATCTTTTTGAAGAGACACATATATATGACACTAACTAAGCAACGAGAAGATAACAATAAACCTATATGAGTCATTTGAAAAAAATGTCTGCAAAAAAATTAAGTTCACCCCAAACCAAACGAAATTTCCTCTTGAAAACAATTTTAAGGAATAAAAAAAAGCTATTAGCGAACGTAAAAATTATTTGCGAACATATTAATAGATACAAAAATACAAATTTTTGGCGCAACAGGCTCGTTAGTACCCAGGGCTGATCTTTCTCACAATCATTCATGTGTGCGTGTGTACTTCTTGCACGATGGCGGGAACTCCTGTTTTAGGCCGAATTTGAGATAATTTTTTTATGAGGATGACTTGTCAGATCATCACGAGAGGAGGGCAAGTGAAAAATCATTTAAATGTGTTGCTACGGCTGCGAATCGAACCCTGCGAATCCTGCGCGGCAGTTCATCGCGCTAACTATCGCGCCACTAAGAAACATTTAATACAACCACAATAAAATATTGCGCGAAATCATTCTTTCTGAACTAAACGCACAGAATCGCAATTTAGTTTAAATGTATGGTGCTAATAATTTATTTTAGAACGCCAATACAGTAGCATCGAAAACGCTTATTTATCTGTTTATGCTGATGGTAAAAAAATCTTTAGGAAAATTTCCTCGTTCAGCTCAATTGAGCAATGTGAGCTCAATTTCATTAAAGACAAGGCCATGACATATTCCCAAAGGTTCATCCCACCACTCGCCAGATTCTATTTAATATGTGGCGAGCAGGCACATACCGTCTTTTTCTTAGTTCTTCTTGATTGGGTGATATCTGTGCAAGAACTAAATTTTCTCATTCATTGATAAAATTGATTTAGTCAATAGCAGAGCGAACTTCGATTTTTTCTTTGCAAAACTGCCCTATGATAATCGTTTGAAAGTGATAAAAACGCCATAGAATAGCCGACATCATATTCGCGCATTGGTTACTAACAGGAAATATCGACTGTCCCGCTCTGCTTCAAATTATATTTCCTGTTAGTTTCCAGAAATTTTGGATTCAATGCCTTGTGCTTAACGCATTAGAGAAAATCCTAGCCTTACGTGATGCTAGGATTCCAAGATACTTAAAGTGCGTATAGCCCGTTTAGGAGCAGAATAACTCGAGACGGATGTTAGTGTGGGCCCATATTGACTCCGGCTAAGGCGCTTAAACTAAAAGAAACATATTTTTTTTAAGCTTTTTATCCCTGAACGCTAATTACCGAAATCCGATATCTGTTCCCCCCTTCCGAATTAACTTCCACTTAACCAACTACGGCTATATAGAGCCAATGAATAGAATAATGCGCATGGCTAATGGGATAACACTAATGTTCACCTCAGCTACCACTCCTACCTTACCCTTTAAGTTAGCAGATAGATATTAAATTTCAAGAATCCCTGTCGAAAAAGGCAAAAATGTTTAACTGAACATTCAGGTTAGAGTAAAATATTAGCTGTAAAATCTCTGTGCCGGCTTAAACGAATACCAAGCCAGGATTGACTGCCATTTAGATTTTGCTATATGTTTAGTGAGATAAGCATTGAAGCATCTATTATAAGCTGCTTCTCTGCGGCAAAACTCTTAATTCCGACCGGTACTGTCAACAGTTGGAAGGAATAGCCGAATTCATTTTGCTTCGACCTGCCAGGAGAATCTCTTTGTTAACATAATTGCGTGCTTTAAGTAAAATTTACGCAAACCTAAACATTGCTTTGGGCTTCCCAACACATAACTCTACTTGCAACAAGAAAAAAATTATACCTAAAACTCTTCTCGTATGGGAGATTTTTGAAGACTGTAACTACGAGCTTTAACGTAACCTTAATCTTGCATTCCGATCATTCTAAATTAATAAAAGTTTAACAGTAACTTGTATTTATTTAGAATCAATAGTCTAGATAAAAAAAAGTTAATAATTTCTTTAAGAAACCTTTAGTATAAGTAATTATTTTTATATTTGCGAAATCTTAAAACTTTGAGATACAATCCTATAGTCAAAAATTGAATTGCATTATAATAATTGAGACAGGTAAACGGTACTGCTGCCATTAAGATAAGATTTTGGTTTCCAAATAACCATACCATGCTACTGAGATGTAATTTATGTTCAGAACATGGTCATTTACCTTGCAGAGTAAATCACTCTCAAAATGACCCGATCTGCGACTACGAAGTGGGCGAAGATGATCTGACAAATCATCCAAGCAGTATCAATTGTCAAGAAAAGCTTAACTTAAATTCGCCGTTCGGAGCCGGCTTGAAACGGGAGGAAAGTTCGGCCCTGGGTACTTACGATCCTGTTGCTCCCAAATATAACGACATCCGCGTTAGTGTGGGATAGACGATTTAGTATAAGAAAAAAAAAACAACAGCAGCGGAGATAAAGATGGTTTGATTGACAGCAAGAGTTTGTAACAAGAATTGGTCGATAAAAACAAAGATCCGTGCAATCACGTCAAGAATGCATCTTAAGGAAAATAGACCACAAATGGTTCGGTTGGTATTGTCATGTTTAAAGGAGTGATAATACGAAACCCATCAACAACGACTTATCAATCGCCATTTTCCTACGATCGCAGAAGAAGCAAGTCTATTAGCGTACTTCCATCATACAAATTCAATTAAACCAGTCGTTGATTGGCTTCAGTGAAAAATTGACCTGAAATCTAGAGTAGTCCTGGCTATATTTTTTGAAGTCGAACATAGAGACTGGCCACTAGACGATGCAGTAAATTTTGACAGTTGGAAAGCTCCCACATTAGGCATCATTTTTAATGTCGACATGAAAATATTAAACAACTTTGACATTTATCAAACGAGTGAGTAGACATGTTTTCGAAACGTCAATTCGGTATAATTTTAACAGACGTAAAATAGTGACGCTATACATTGCAAATAGCAGACCTGTGTACTTAAGCACTGACATTGAATTCACACTAGCATTGAAAATATAAATGCTACTAAAAATGTGGGCCTTATGGTGATGAAATATAGAAAATGACATTGTCCTAATATACAGTTTATGAAAATCTTTTATGGTTCGACAAAATCTCATGCATATAGAATGGGGTGGGGTAGGGTATACAAATGGTTTTTGTAGGAAAACGCCTCCAAAAAGTACATTACACATACATAATTTTTCATCAAAACTTTTTTCGAAAAATTAAAAATTTTACAAAAAAAATGTTTTTTTTTACTGAAAACGCACACAAAAAGTGGGCGTGGCAAAAAACTTTCAATAGACGCGATATCGATTTTGCGATTGTCTAAATAAGTTGTCAGGCACTTTTCAATATTCCTTACAGTTTGGCCAAAAACTTTTTTTTTATAAAAGGGTCGTTTGCTTGAAGCACCAAAGAGCACGTCTTCTAAATTTCATCATCCTAGCTCAAAATTTAAGGCAGTAGCACTAAATTTTGAATGCTAGTGCAAAATAACTTTCATTAGCATTGAAATTTTCAATGCTAGTGCAATCGAAATTTCACTTAAATTGGATTTCATTTTTTAGTGCATTGAAAAATGCAGTACTAAAAAAGTGCACTATTACCAGTTTTTGAAATAGTCATTCAGTGCACAACGTGCTTAAAGTCAAAAATGTCCTATTCAACAAGCATCGTTGTGTCGAATTTTGTTGAGCACGGGACTGTGGCGATCATCGACATGTCGGTATTCAACACCCAAACCGTTCCAATGAACTGGTTGAAATGGTAACATTTGTCGAATCGTCACCGAGCTCACAGAAGAACCACCTTGTACCGTATTTTTAAGGATGATTTGCATTTGCCTCAGTATAAACTGCAATTGACTTAAAGACGTTTATGATGCTCGGAATACTTCCAAACAGTCCAACGAAAGGTTGAGTGACACTGAACCTGGGTCAGAATAACCACATCAATTATCGAGTCTTACGTGATTCATAAAAGTGGATTTGGTATGATCGCATTAGAGATTCGAGTATCGAGTATCGAATTTTGGTATTCTATTTCTGTGACCAATGATCGAGCATACTTTCATACGGTAGGGTTTGTGGTGTGAGTGTCGAGAAAAAATGTAATATGTTTTCTTTTTGTTATTTTAAGTTTCTTTATTATAAACAAGAACGCACTCTTATTCACCTTTTAATAAAACTGTGATAAGTTTAAGTAAAGAAACACGTTTCAAGAAAATTAAATTTTCATTTGTAAAGATAAATGATTGCTTAACGTTTTCGTTCAATGGACTCACAATGACTCGGAAGATTTATCATTATTATTATAACTGTATTAAGGTATAAATAAATTACATGAGCAATTATCAAATATTAGGCTAGGACTCGGAAGATGAAAATTCAATAAATACTCCATTTAAAAGTTAGAAATTTTTAAATACGCCGATTTATTTTCGTAACGGTTACAACCAAACAACACATTTGACATTTGTCAGCCTAAAATACAATGTAGCAGAATTTTGGTAGTACGATTGGTACAATTTTAAATGTGCATTCGATACGTCACCATTCGTATGCGATCATCCCAATGTAGTTACTCGATCATGCGATAACGTATGCATTTCACTCACTCGTTCACTGATGTGGTAATTCGACCTCTGATTATTGGAAGAAAATATACATCACACATTTGGGAAACAAAGATTTATGAAACACCATAGCATGATCAAAGAGTCGCTGTTTTTGCCAAAATCATCACTGGGACATTTTTCTTCAGGCGAAACAGTCGATGGGAATTGATATCAGTGAATGTAAACTCATAATGCCTGGCCACATATATATGAAAAAGGTCTAGACGGGACTGGTCTGTACAAGACGGTGCCCCATGACACAATGAAAATAAATAATTCAATGTCTGGACCTGTGCTGTCAAACAATCACAACTGGCCACAAAGATATCTACATTTGACCCACTGCGGACTTATTTTTTGTGGGGTTATTTGAAATCATAAGTGATCGGCAGTAATCCGCAGAATATAATCGAGTTCAAGACGAAAATTTGTGCCGATCGCTATACCGCTTGACATCCTCGATAAAGAGATGCAAAAAGCAGCAATCGTTTCATATTTTGCTTGGTCATAGGGGCAGTCACTTGATTGTTGGTGTAATCTAAAACTAGTCCAAAATAAAAATACCTTACAAAATAATGCAATGTGTAAATAATTTTGCCAGTGGCTTTATATGGAAATCGGTTGTCATTCAATATTTACATACAGAAATAATAGGTGGCACTTCCTATATAATATGAAAAGGCTGAAAATCTTCATTTATTGTGATACATTGGTTTCTCGTTAGTAAGAACTACCTTATGTCCACCGTTGTTAGACTAGAAGTGGTTGCAGCGTTTTTAATTGAGAATGAGAAAAAGCTTATTAGTCTGTTATTGGTAGGTTTCGTGTGTTTTTTTTTTCATTCCGCTGGTTAATTTACTCCACACTTTGGAAAGGTATTTTTTTTAGCCACGGAAGACAATGCTGGTATGATATTGCTTTTATCATGATGGTAGAAACGTCCGGCCCCGTAGTTTTACACAGCTTCAATGTTTATTAACTATTGAAATTAGTTGTTCTGCAGTTGGGACAGTCTTTGTTTGCAATAGTTTTGTCGTTCAGTCAAACAATTTCGCAAATTGGAAGTTAGCTTCCAGTAAATCTTTTTCGTGTATGACAGAATGGAACCTAATTGGATTATTTTCCTCTAGCGAGAGTTATATGATGCAGTAATCAGTCAAGATATCTATCTATCTTTCGAATTTTCAAAGGTTAAATTGGATGATATTGTTTGGTCTAAAACGTTCCGTGGTATTAAAAAGCAATGGTTTAAAATATACTGAAAAAGAGTAGGTTAGTAACATTGTTCTGTTACGCTCGACTTAAAAGGTACATAAGTGTTATCAAGTATTATTTTAATAGTGTACTCCTTTTTGTCGCGGCGAATATCGCCGTATTTCGAAAACAAAATGTGAAATTCCTTAGAAGCGCAGAATATAATTTGTTTTTAAATTTTGAACGCTGCTTTTTCTTTGTAGATAGTAATGCTTTACCTGTGAGAAGAGTGTTTCCAAATCAATAGATCAATAAACAAATAAACGATCCCCAAATGAAACGCACCACCTAATCTTTAGCCAAAAATAGAATGTACAAAGCATTTCTTAAGCTACACCGTAAGGGCAAACTATCATACGTACTCGTAGTGCTCTTCTCATCAGCAGCAGCAATCTCGATCTACTTCCGCCCTATCTGCCCTCTCCTAGGCAAATCCAATCCAAATTGAATGTACACCATTGTGTTGGACGCAGTCTAATTGAAACTTAGTAATTAAAAAGAAATGGAAACAACCTCATGAATGGGCACATCTATCTCCGCATAGTTGTTCTGCGTGTGAAAAGTGATTCATTCGCTAAGAACGATAGCGGAAAATCATATTGACTTGATGCAGAGACCTACTTACGAGTTAATTCAAATAAATTTACTTCCGCGTAACTGCCTTTCACTGGCGCTGTTTCAATACAAAGATCGCTGACCTTTCGGGTAATTCTTGCAATCGTTCGAACACAGAGCTTGCACTTTTGCACTTTTACGTGACTTTAAATAAATTATATCACTTTAAGGGGTGACTCACGGGAAAGAGTTAACGAAAATACCATTCCTTGGCACTTTTTTTTTTGTTATTGTTTTGCAACCGGCATGATAATGTAGAGTTTATACTTTTACACAAAAAAAGCTGATAAAACTCAATACACTCACATTCTTCGAGTATTTGTTTACATTCAAAGTTAGGTGCGAGTTGTTTCTTTATCGTATATGTACTCTTAGATAAATAAATTTGTAGAGTATGAAGCATACAGCTTTGAACAACGTGCAGCATTTATATTCGATCAATTGAAAAATAAATATTTGGGGGTTTATTGATTAACAACTGCTTGGTAGGGTAAACGATGGATGGGGGATTTTTTGCAACGATTTTCATTATATTCGTATGTTGATTGAGTACCCCTAACCGAAGGCGTAAGTACGCTCATGTGTGGAAGATGTACGTAATGTCTTTCTTTGTCTAAATAGTAACACAGATTAAGATCATTAGATTATTTTCTCGGTTGAAAATGGCAACAATGCCCTAATATTTAAATATTATGGACAATCCAGCAAAGTTATTAATGGCAGTCCGACCTAAGTTATCCGGAAACTATCTACTCTACAGTTAATATATAAAAACGTGGACTCCCCAAATATGAACACCGTAATTCATACATTGAATACTCTAAAACGTAAACAAATCTAAAAGCTCTAACGTAGAAATATTTTTTTTATTAAAATTCACTGTATGATCGCAGTATGTTAAAAATGCGTATTTGTAAAATCGCATTATATTGACAATGCGTAGTATGCATGCATTTGGTACCACACGTGTTCGTATTGATTTCAACCCTTATTCTGTTACATACTGTTTTTCTCTTGTTAAAAAATGGATGGTTAAGTGGTTTTAAAATTTTCACAGTTCGGCAGATCTTGGAAAAAAAAACCCAAGAAGACCAAATCGATACCCACCACCTATTCATAAATTTCAAAGCCGCATACGACAGCATTTATAGAGACGAGCTATACAGAGCTATGTCTAGTTTTGGTATACCGCCCAAACTCGTCCGTTTGTGTAGGATGACGATTGAGAATTCTCGCTGCTCCATCAGGGTCGGAAACGACCATACCAAAAAAAGGATTTAGGCAAGGCGGTCTAAGAAGGCAATTCAGTAGTAAAGCCCTCACTCGAACTACTAATGAGATCCTATATAAGACCCTGATCATCCCAGTCCTGATCTACGGCGCTGAAGTATGGACCGTCTTAAAAGCGGATGAAGAAATCCTTGGCCGATTTGAGACAAAAATTCATCGAAAATTTTTTCGGTCCCGTTTCTTTTGATGTGCTATGGAGATATAAATATCGGGATATAAACCTTGTAAACAAAAAAAGCCATAATACAACAAAAGCTTCGATTGTTAGGTAGTAATAAACAGCAGTAACCGGTTACGTGGCCCGCAAAAATAAAACATTCCTCAGTTAACTTAGTGTGCGAAACTAAAGAAGCATGATGCTTGAGACCTAGGTTTGCTCCAGACTGATGCGCTACTATCTATTTGGTATTACAAAAGTCAAAAATGTTGGTGAACAACAACATCGCTACAAACTCTGGTAGTTCTGATCGTCAAAAAGTAGAAGAGCTAAGTTCTAACGAAACCAGGCAAAATAGCATACAGTCTAAATGGTAACCAATCGGCCACTTACCCGGGGTTTTGATTTGCACGTATTTAATTTAACTTTCATGGTAGTTAATACTTGCAAATCTAAACCCCAAGTTAAGTAAAATTGAGTAGGTAGGTACCTACACAATTAAATTAAAAAAAAAATATAGTTAACAAAAATAAAAAGTTCTGTTAGTTTTAAAAATCTATCCTAGAAAAATCGGTTCATTCATTGTAGCCCTCCTTATAATATTTGGTCCCTTTTGAGTTGAGAGGTTCGGAAGAAGATTTGCCAAAAAACAAAAAAGTTTCACGCGTGTACAGTCAAGATTATGAACATTGGGCATTCGAAATGACAGAACGAAAAGCGGTGTATAGATTACATATTATATGAATATTACAGACTAGCATAAGATAACGCAAGAGAGGACCTCGCTGGGGGCTTTTGAAATGTTAACAGATTATCTGAATTTAACAGAGCAGTATAGCGCAGCAGAGGACCTTGCTTTATATATTCTGGACAAGCGAAATACGTAAAAAAGTTACTGTTAAAAACTGGTTTCACCATGCATATATGCATTTTGTTTGTGCATGACTGTCCGTGAACTAGCTCGGAGCATAAGATTTCAATAAAAAGTTGTAGGTATCTATTAAAACACAATTGTTTGCTACCGGTCAAACTCAAACCCAATCGCCATACAACAAAATCATCACTTATGTATACTCTCCCAAAAATAAAACAATGAAATAAACCTCCACTTGAATACACAAAAGCAAGTGGTAGTGCTCCAACAGTGCATCAGCCGCGCCCTTGAATTCCACATAGCACCTCTAATCGCATGCAACAGCAAAACAACACCCACGTCTTCTAATTGGTCTTCTAGGCCCTTTCTCAACAGAAACCACAAACGCGGATCATTCACCCCCCCCAAATTACTGTATTCTTGATGCATTCTCTCATAGAAATAAAAAATTGATAATTTAATTTGCACAAAACAAAAGAAATGAAAAAAAAACTTACACTCTTGGTGTCTGACATTTTGTGTTAGCCGCTTGCGTTTCTTTTAAATTTTTGTTTGCTTCCTTCCTTGTAGGCTGAATAATGTGCACGGCAAAACGAAGAACAAAATTAAATTATTTTTCTCACTGTTTTCGCAAAGAGCTGGTAACTGTTATCAAGTTTTTCACTTTTCCTTGTAGAAATAGATATATTTATCATCCAGGAGAAACTACTTTTAAAGCCGTAAGTCACAAAAAAAACATAAAATAATACAACCAAAGGGAAAATTAAATTGTTTCGCGCTGATGACAAGATAACAAAAGGATGAGAAAAATCAACTACACAACAACAACAATGAGAACACAAAATTCCATCAACGCAGTCCAACTAGCCGTTCGTACAACAAATCACAGCTGCATTCGAAAAGAAACTAACTGAATGAACGTCGAACGAACGAGCTCAGCGCTCAGCTCAGAAATGCGATATCGAATTTTCTGCTTTCATTTCTGTTTCGTTTGATGTTCGAATTGCGCACTTGCGTGGAATATCTCCGTTCTTTTTACACCTTCGCTAGAATGGCGAGATGTGAAAGAGAATGCAATATGTTTCGCCGGCATTTGTCAACTAGCTTCATATTTCATACAAAGATGGCGCTAAAAACAGTAAAGAGTTATTTTAGAAAAATAATTTATTTATTAAACAAAAACAAAGACCACGGGTTGAAGGGTAAACTGCACTACTTAAAATTAAATAACTTGGGAAGAACATCGCCGCACTTAGCTGACAACTTAATGTCAGCCAAATGATCGGCCCTAGTCTCTCCAATGGTGACGATGGCAACCGGTAAATTCAAATCCTTCGTCTGCAACACCATTCTATAACCGGAGAACACCATTAAGCTAGAGCCGAGCACCAGCAGGCCATCACTTGCATAAATCATCTCGGCAATTTTATGCACTCTTTCCTTGGGAACATTGTCTCCAAAGAAGACAATTTCCGGCTTGAGATGTCCTTCACATTGCGGGCACGGAGGGATTTTAAAGTTCACAATGTAATCTAGTGGTATCTCCACGTCTCCGTCTGGTCGCACCATATCGGGAGCGTCCTTGAACTCAGGATTCATTGTGTTAAGAATATCTTGGAAGGCATGACGATCAATGGTGTAATCACAAGACAAACACTTGACTACATAACCACTCCCGTGAAGTTCGGTGACATTCTTCGAACCGGCTTTCTTGTGCAATCGGTCGACATTCTGGGTGACTACTCCCTGGATGCGAGCCTCTCGTTCGAAACGCGCCAAAGCATGATGGGTGGCATTTGGCTCTGTGCTGGAAAATTTCGGCCAACCGACGAAATTCCGTGCCCAATAGCGCTGACGTATTTCTTTTGATTTAATAAATTCCATATGCTGGACGGGACGATGGTCAGTTCGGGCATACAAGCCAACACCAGCGGAGCGATAATCCGGGATACCTATATCAAAATTGTTATTTCATCATGTTTGGAGGCGATTATTTCTTTAGAACTCACCTGATTCTGTGGATATCCCTGCTCCAGTTAGAACTAGGATATTTGGTTTGGATACGAGAAAATCCTCAAGATGCTTGACATCGCCCTCCAGGACAGGATTGTGTTTTGGTACATATTGAAGGGTTGAGATCGAATTTTTTAACGACACGCGAAATCCCAGAAAGTTTGTCAAACGCATTTTAAGCGGAATTAGTAGTATTTAAGAATAGCAAACAAAGAAAGGCAGAATCACATAACTTTTGCAATCAAAACAAAAAATAAAAGTAACTTGTCAAATTGACACTGACAGTAGCTGAGAAAAACACCAATAGATGGATTCTAAGAAGCAAAGAAGTATGCAATTGATTTGTATGCAATTGATATTGTGGATCCAAATTACTTAAAGTACCCGTTGCATGTCATGATTAAGGCATAAACGAAATTTGTTCTCGGAGTAGAAGTTGATTGTGTTAAAAAGTCCTATCAACTTGGAGTACAGTGAACATCGTTTGTCCAAAAACGTTTGCTTGTATATGCATATGGTAATAAATCTCCCAATCCAACCAACAAATACATTAAAATAACTGTTATAAGGGCAATTGCAAGCTGAGGTCTAATACTTTGTTCTCACTGGAGAAGAAATGAACCCATTTCCAAATTCACCAAAAAGATTTTTCTCACTTTGTTTTCGAATTACATTTGGCAACTTGCTATATTTCCAAATTTCCTGTGACAGTTTATGGTTGACATTTATATTATTGTAAGTAAAAGATTTCGAAAACTAGTTGACGCTTTAACACTGAACACATCGACCACGTTTCGTTGGCTTTTGAAAATAATTTAACAATGCACCCATTTAATCTTTAAATCACATTTAAAACTTAATGTCATATTTTTAAACTATTTTTCTCCCAAAAATTAAAAAAAGAAAATTAAACCGAAATTTTCCTGAAAAAAAAACAATTCAAAAATAAATTAGTACGATAGTTGTTTTGTGGGACATCAGGAATGTATGGAAACTTAAAAGATGTGTTCGATCCAACGACCTCCTACGAACTGAAGACTGTGAAAGCCGTATAATAGTGTACTTATAGCACCCTACTTACATTTGGAGTTATTAAGAATCAACCACCGAATCAATAAACACTGGCCCCCTTATTCATTAGAATTCACTAAAACATATCTCAACTGTTGTATATTTATACAGTGCATAAGTATTTATACAGCCCTTGTTCAGGTTCACACAACTTCGTATTCATAAAATATTTCTCCGTCCATAATAGTTATATAGGTTATATACAATAAAAGCTTGTGCACACCGTTGGAGTCATGTCTTTCGTTGTTAGTTTTGTTTTAATAATTGGTGTATTACACACGTTATCTTTAAGTCGGTGCATTTTCGGATGAATTCGTAGATGCAGTTAAAACTAAAGCCGTGTGTCAATTGCGTTAAAATGTGGGTTCAATTTTATCCACTGGATAATTTTTTTTTACTTTTTGCTGTTGTAATTGGATTAAATGGGATTTTTTTGAATACTATTTTCAACAATTTCCTAACAGAATTAAAACAAAATTTCTTTCTTTATATTTTCCTGTTTTAAAATAATACGGAATAGACTTTAGAAGAAATCATCGAAAATGCCTTAAGTATTTATCATTATCAGTAACAAAAATATTTTTGCATGATTTGCGTTAATGGTTGTCCATTCTACTTATGTTCAAGTGAAGCATATTTCACACAGAAAATATAGCGAAACGATTGAAATCAAAACATGTTTTTAACCGTTTTTATTTTTTATTCTGAATGATGTGCTATTTTCCCGGCACATATGAACACCGCTAATGACGATTAAGCCACAAGTGTGCTTTCCATTTCTCTCACTTTTTAGCAGGTATACCATTTGTCAAAAATTAGCCATTGGATAAATTTTAGCGAGCTGTTGAGCAGGTTTACATTTTGAAGTCTAGATTTACCATACTAATGTCAAAAATTATCCATTGGCTAAAATTTTAACACAACTGACACACGGCTTTAAAACAATGTAGGCGAGTAGAGAAATATTAAAAATATTGCTGAATTGTTATATATTTGCCAGGGTTTAGAGAATTGTACTTGCGTACTTTTAGAAAACAATTGTAAGAAAAATGTACAATTATACGTCACTTTTTTGGCGTTTTCCATTGATAAATCTGGATTTTGATCTGAAATTTGATCTTTTTCGTTACCAATGGAATATAATCTCAGATTGATTTTTTTCTGTGGTTGTATTCTTATAATTTTGTGTCTGTGAAGTTAGTGTCGGTGTAGCTGTCAAGTTTCCAGTAACACAGGTTGTTTGTTTTTTATTTAATTTATATTTAACATTGTAATACTACAGTTTTAATTGTTAAGAATACTTTTTCACATAATAATCTTAAATCAAAACAAAAATCACTCTAGTCAGACAGCTATCATTTGTATTAGTGTTAGTGCAAAGAGGGGTAAATCTGCGGAAAAATCCAGATCTGCAAAATTGATCTGAGATAAAAAAATAAATCAATTTTTTTGGCCAATGGAACACAACAACTGTCAAAATCGGCCTTTTGATTTTTTTACCAATGGAAAATGCCATTAATTCCCCCATATTACCACTGTGACACAAATCACAAATCATCCACTTTCTGTCCACTGTCGTTTTTAGCTATCACCAACATTCACCAATGCTGTCCACATTACGACGCCCGTCAAGTTCTACTACACCCCTACGATACAAAGTTCAAGCAAACACATGCTGTCCCTTTTTTTCAAACTTTATTCGAATTTAACTGTATTTGAAATTTCGCGACAATAGCTCACAAATGTAAACAAGTTAATTTCTGATTTGTTTGATAAGTTTATTTTCGATTTCGCGGATCAGCAGGATATTGCACATCGGTGAGTTATTCTGCAGCAACTGTACATTTATTTTTTATCAAAATATATTTACATTAGATCATCATTTGAATTCAGCGAATTATCACTGCTAACATGTTGTGCAGAGAACAGTTTCTTAAGTGCCCACCGCCAGAGTACATTGCGCAGTCTCAACTTCTGGACATCGATTCAAAAAGGAACGATGATGGCTCAAGAAAAGTACGGCGTAGAAATAAGGTTAAGAAACAAACGGCCTTAGATGACTCCTGTAATTGGGTGACAGAAGATGAGAAGACTCCAAATGAAGCTCCCACACGAAGGCGAAGAAGGTTGAAAAAACATGACATGAAGAAGGAACATATGAGAAATATATTCGAAGCACAGACAGACGAAGTCAAGCAGGTCATAATAAACCTTCACAAGCAAAAAATTAAGCAGAAAAAAGAAAATCAACTTGCCCAACCAAAACCACTGAATTTGAAACGAAAGACAAAGAAGAACTATGTTATCAAAAAGCACAAACAGAACAAGAAACGTGTAAGCAAATTAGTACCCAATGTAGGAGCTATTCAATTTAATTCCAAACTTCTTGCAAGGCTGCAACGTAAGCGTCGCAATCGAGGAAAGCCTCGATCATCAAAAAACAAGCGCAGGAAGTTTCCACGAAGGAGGCGACGTGCAAATGCCAAAAAGGGGAACAGTCAGGGAAGGAAGCGTTGCGGTCGTGCACAAAAACTATTCAATAATGGGTTCTTTATGGTTGGACACAAGCTTCTTGATGAAGTTTGGGAGGCTGTAAAAGATCCGAACCGCAACGCTGCCAGCTTTTGCAATAACAATTTCCACAGTCTGAGTAAGGCCCATTTGAAGCAGATTGCTCTCTATGAGAAGATCGAAAAGGACTTAAACAGGTTGAATGCTGCTCGCGAAGAGCGCATTGAAGCCGCCCGTGAACGCAAAGCTAAGGGCGAGCAAAAAGAGACTCAGCGAAAAGGTTTCAAGAACAAAATTGAACTTAGAGCTGCTGCACGCGCAGAGCGTGAACTATTGCGGAAGGAACGTAGAGCTGTCCGGAAGCAACGCGCCCTAGAGAAAAGGATACGCAAAGAACAAGCCAAGGCTGAGATGATTAGATGCATAGAGTGATATAGATATGGATGAGTCAGTCATCCATAGTACCTAGTATTTCTAGTGTGTATAAAAAATTATTGAATTAAATATTGTTTATCGTTAGCCGATATGTTTTGTTTTCTTATTTTCTGCAGTGATCACCCACAAGAGCAAACAAACTCTTTAGGAATTTATGTATTTGGCAGTAATTGGGAAAGTCCCGCAATTACATATTATTGGGTTGCTTATCGGAGTTTATCAAGTTTTTTTTTTACAGCTTTCAGATGGTACGCCAACAATACATGATAGCGTTACAACTTTCCCCATGTCAAAGATTTGGGATCAATATACTAGCCATCTCAAACGAAAGATGAGTAGTTATTTGACAAGGGTATACTATTTTATAGCAACCGAAGATTGTTGATAAATGGTGGCCCTAAAGCTTTTCCACGCAAACGGGATCGAAATGACAACTGAAATAATTACCCCATGCTTTGGTGAGGTAAAGAAGGAAAGAACCTTAGTGTGCAGTTCCAAACGTTGATTAACAATAGTATAAAGTGGTGTCTCTGTCAGCGGCGCCAAATAAGAATATCAATCCTACTACCTCAAAGTTATATCCATTTACGTCAATATTCTGTGCCCTTTTTAAGTGGCGCGCACAAGTACAAACCGACCTCAACCAACTTGGAGGAACTAACTGGAGGAAGTTAGCTAAGAACCGGGCTAATTGGAGAGGCATGTTGGTTGAGGCCCAGGTTCATTCCGGACAGTAACGCGACTCAAAGTAAGTAAATAAAACGATACATGCGATACTGTGCAGAATAATGACTAATAATATCAATATATATATATATATGCGTTTGTATCTATATTCTCAATATTGACTGCTGACTCCTTTTTTTCTGATTAGTTGCTACTTATCCCATCGCCTTTGCATATAGAGCTTGGCAGCGTGGGGAAACCTCTTGATTAACGACATCGAATATAACTTTCAAATAGCATACACTAAAGGTAGAATCCTGTCAGATCCAGTGGCTTTCTCACACTTTAAATCGTAGTATCTTGGTACCCGAGGATGAAACTGTATGGGTGAAGGCAGCAGGTGTTCTAAGTTCAATAAAATAATTTAAAAAAAAAAATCGTCATAGCTATCATTAAAAAAACCTAATTGGAAATTTTCTTTTACTTCTTAGTGTCAAAACTAAGCTTTAGTGTCAAAACAAAGTTTTTGCAAAACTTAACTTTTTTTGTTTTATAAAACTTATATCAAATCACAGACGATTACTGAGCGATTGCTCATGAGGTTTTGACCTCCGTCTGAGTGATTATCTTTTTCAAAGTTACTGAATGGCCCCCTTTGTAAAGGGATTTAAGATGTTTGTTAATTTTATATGTAAAGCAGTTGAAGCTGTGCCAAGAGCTAATTGCAGATGTTATGTTATTTCTGTTTTTTTTTTAAAGGAAACAGGCCTTATGGCCCTCTACCAAATTCTAGTTTTATTATTTAGTTGTTTGTTGGGCTGCATACATATGCACCGACTTTTGGGTCGTTCAAATTCCATGTTGAATGTTTGGAATACATGTTGGTTCCTCGATTAATTGACTGGAGCGCAAAGCAATGAAATTTCCGCTTGTCTCCTTGTGTTTCTTCACGAGAATCGTAACGTATGCACGTTATAATCACAAAGCCATTTCATCTCCTAGAATTTAAATTAGTCTTGCCGAAAGCGGATCGGTAAAAAAAGCATATAAACTTAAAAAATCTTCACAAGATTACCTCGTTAAATTGATTTCTTTCAAATTGCATGCAAAAGCACAAAGTCTATCATTAAAAGGAAGCGGATGGTCAACGGTTCTCATTTTTTAAATGGCTGTAAACCATTATAGGAAAGGAAAAAAGAGTTTTGTAGAGCAGGAATACAAAAAGGACATTTATTACTAGGTACTACTACATATTGCAGATACGGATTCGTTACTTTTTCTTGTCTGTGTCCAGTTGCACTTAGTTGGCAATGGTGACTTGGACCAAGCTCTTGAAATTCAATATTGATGGATAAATTCACTTTTACCCAATTAGTGATCGCATAAGGTAACGTTTTGCAACATCGTCCTTATACCGATACCGATGAAACTGATCAAAATATGAAGTATGCATTTTAGGAATCCCTAGAAAGAGCTTCGCTTCGAAATACTGAAAGTAAAACATCAATGCGGGCAAGTTTTCAAATCACAGCCTCCACGAAACGAACATATAAAGGCTACCGACTAACAGATTTTGCAGCACCATATTACACTGTGATCAGCAGAGCTAGGGTTCCACTAGTTCGAATCAAAAAACCAAACTGGTTATCTCCATATGGTCGAACGGGCAACCAAATTGAACATGTGTTCAAAGATTCTAAGCACAAATGCAAAATCCAGGATGAACATGTATTCAGAATGATAAACGTTGACTACAACCATTTTCTCGTCGCAACCAAATCCACAGTTCGACTATCCAAACGGAAGAAGCAACGAATGGGGCAGAAACGGAGGTTGCAAAAAAATATAGCTTGCAGCGGGTTTCAAAGTATAGGAAGATAGGCTCTACGAAATAAAAATGGGAAACTGAGAAGCGCAGGGAATTGTAGATGTATTAGGTAGCATTTTTGGAAGTTGCTTAATGGGGCAGAGAAAGAAACCCACTCACCTCCAGTCAACGACTATGTAAAGATTCCTATAAGTAGAAAAGTAATTAGCACAGCCATACAAACTCTGAAGAACGCAGTCGGTTTTGATGATGACTGGAATTTTACCTCCATATGTCTCATCTGCAATAAAGGCAATCAGATGTCTTGCAGGAAATACGAAATATCTGATACAAGATCATATGCAAAAGTCGAATGCCCTTCTGTAACACAGAACAAATTTTCACACTAATGGAAAATACCAACAAAATTTAAGTGGAGACGCATTATCTTTCCTCGACATCAAGAACGCGTATGATAGCATTCATCACCTAGGAACTTGGGATTCCATGAAAATTGTTAATATCGTCAACTTTGGGATAGTTAAAGAGTTCATCTACCTCAAAGTCAACATCGCCTTTGGTGTACATACGACGACAACTGACCATATAGGAAACCGATGACACTTTGGTTTAGCGAAACAATTGAGATCAAAACTTCAAATTAGAAAGTCCAAATGCTTGCAATACCCGATTTGAAAGCAGGAAGCCATTAACTGAACATCCAGCTAAAATTCTATTTATTTTCTAAATGCTTTAAAGTAAGCTATTTGCATATGAAATGCACCGTCATTAATGAAAACATTATCAAGTCATTTTATGTAGTCATTTTGGATTTGCTAAGCCATTTTAGAAATTGCCAAATCATAGGTTACGATAAATTTATCTGGCTGATTTGATGCTAGCTAAACTGATTCATTTCCGTTTCTAATTATTAGCAGAAGTATAGCCCACCGACCATATTTATTAAGAATCGTAAATATACTTGTTTTAGATTTTATTTCCAACCCTAACAAGTGTTTAGGATGGTTTGAATCTACCTTTGGTGACTATATAAATTATATCGTAGCGCAATGATTTTAATCGTCATCTGAACTTTTTCTACGTAAATCGGGACCTTGAATAAGATTACAAATTATATTAACATTATCCACATCGGGTATAAATTATACCTGTATAAATCTGGGCATACACTATCAGTCATGAATGTCACTCCCGGTATGTTTTTTTTTCGATCACCATCCTCTATATAAATCCCGAATGCCATTCTCAGTTTTGCTTCAGCGGTGAATATGGCAGGTTCTCAAGATAATTTGTTAACTTTGTGTTAACGTGCTGTCCGTGCGCCTTGCAAGTCAAATGCATAATGACAACGAAAGAATGACACTCATCGCCATCCACCATGAAGACGGAATTCAAAAAAGTTTGAATGCGCAGGATTGACATTCATGAGTGATCAGGAAGATTGATTCGAAATTTCTTGAAATAATCAAGTTACACATTTATGAAATTATCTCAATAAAACAAACCGGTTAATGCAGTTCAAGAAACTTTTCTTGCTTTTTGCATGCGCAAACAGACTCTTGATTATTTGATAATGATAAATCCGAAGCGATTTACTACATTATTGTAAAATACTAAGCGACAAGTACGTAATTAGAACAAGTTGGATGGGTTCTCTCCATTTTTAACTGAAGAGAGTGCCTTTATGGTCATTCTAGTGCCTTGCAATAACCCCAGCGAAATTAAGCGAAATGAAATGAAAATAAGCCCCGCGGCTGTAAATGCCTTTTGCTTGTGGGGTTTATATCCTTTGCATTCCAAGCTCGCACGCAACCCAAATCAAAAAGTGAGCCCAAGCAGGGGGTTGCAGGGAGACAGGATACCTCCACTCATATTCAAACTTTGCATACACTCAAACTCGCAGTGGAATGTATGGAAAGTGTGAACCGAATGTAACCCGTTTATGTCAACCCTGGGCATAAACGTCCAACAACACCGGATTTTTCCTCATACTAGAAAAGCTTTCATTTTTTACTTAACTCATCATGTTGTTTTATCCCTTATGGTATCATGCGTTCTGCCCACCTACTATGTATCCAACACACGGATTCCTCACATAACTTTCCCTAAGAGTACATGGCGGTTTCCAGCCAACGAAAAGCTGATGATATTGCGAAAGACAAGAGGTATTTTGTATGTCCGAACATTCCGAGAGGCTAACATCAACTCGGACCTTTTTAGAATTTGTACCCATTAACATCTTGATTAACACCATACCACTAGCATCAAATCTGAATCTCGATCAGTCAACAAGCCATTCGATTAGCAGCTCGTAACTAATGTGCTGACGAATAACATCCCGCTGTTAGGAAGACTGAAGGAGGCTTAAGCTTAGACGTTACTTTCCTCAATATACCATTCAATATTGGCAACGACTGGAGAAACCACCAGCTACGCAACCTAAAGGAGTGAGGATAGCAATATCTAAACTTAAGCTTCCTTTGGTTTTCCTGTCGAGATTTATAAAGTCGGTAAAGGTGATTTGGTAAGTAACATTCACCATAAGCTAAATAAGCCTTAAGAGTTGAACTTCATTCTTCGAAAAATCTTTGGTCCCGTTTGCGTTGGCAGGCTATGGTGACGAATATTCAACCAAGAACTATACGAGCTGTACAGCGACATGCCCCTGGTTAAAAAAAACTCCGCATTGGACGTTTATGATGGCTAGGACATGTAGAACGAATGGACACCAATACTCCGGCTCTCAGAGTCTTCGATTTCCAGTCAGACGTCGGACGTAGTAGAGGAAGACCCCGCCTTAAGTGGCGAGCACAAGTAGAAAGCGACCTCAACCAACTTGCAAGTGCGCAACTAGAGGTAGTTAGCTAAAGACCGGGATAATTGGAAGGGCATGTTGGTTGAGGCCCAGGTTCATTCCGGACTGTAGCGCACTTAAGTAAGCAAGTTGAACTTTGAACTGCGCGAACTACAGAGGCATAAGTCTGCCTAGAAAATTCTATCTGCCGTTATATATGAACGTCTAAAACCGCTTACTAACAACCTGATGGACCTAATGTGGTTTTAGGCCAGGAAATCCATAAGTAAACAAATTTTCAAACCTCGGCAGATCATGGGAAAAAATTCAAAGAGTCAAAGAGTACTATCTATTCATTGATCTACATGGACCTACTAAGGGTACTGGGCAATCCAAAATGATGGGTCAAAATCGAAAAATTCGATACATGTCCTGGGGATTCTTAATCGGTTTACGCTTTTTTTTAAATTTCCTGCTTTTTTGTATTGGAAATTGATTTTTTTGCAACTAAATTAGTCACCATTTACGTGAGTTTGTTAAAGTATACTATAATAAAAAAATTGTCCGAATTATTGATAGCAACCATTGAGTTAATGGTTTTAAAATCTCTATGAAAGTTCAATTAAATGCCATAATAAAGTTTTATTAATAAAAATACCCAAACTTATCTTTTGGCTATCTACATCTGAACATCTATTGCTGTATAATTGTTATCAGATACTCAGATACAAACATTTACTTGACGTCTTTGAATACCACTACCTTCAGGTAACATTTCAACGAACTTCAGATTCTCAGTTTGACTTGATCTGCCGTCAGATATTGGTTAAGCTCGAAGTGGCGTAGCTGTTTTTTTTATTTTTAGTTTCTTCAAAAAAAATTGAATGTTTTTATAGTGTCTACCAGTTTTAATATCTAATAAGTGTCTATTTACAATGGGTTCATTTAAAAACATGCTCGGACTGGCTGTTTGTTTGTTATTGGCGTCACGATCGGTTCGGTCGGAATTATTTCCGTTGTCTATCATTCACATAAATGATTTTCATGCAAGGTAATCATTATTTTTCAAGTTAAAAAAAACTAAGATTAATAAATCTCCGCCAATATATACAATATACAATTTGATTGTTATTCAAAGGTGTTTTTTTTTTTACAAAGTAACGCTGTTTGATTACATTTCTAATTTTAAAACAAAAATTCAGAGTTATAGCTAAATTTAATGTAGGTATACAAAAAATAATCTTAGACTCTAAACAATTTGAAAAATAAAATAAGTTTCGCCGGTTTTAATAAGACAATTTGTTGTATAATATACCTTATGGATGTAATAAACTAAACTAAGATCGCGAAACATCCTAAACACAACTAATTCTACCGAAGAAGATAAGTGGAATTTTTTTTGCCCTTGTGAATAATTAAAAGGAAACACACACATGTTTTATCTTGATACTTCTGATTGTGTATATTATCCAATTAAATTGTCGTCAATACAATAGATTAAGTAAGATTAACTATATAGTTCCGTAATTTATGATGCAGAGTGCAATCAATTAGAAAATATTTTCCTTGTTCCTATTTAGGAAAGATTGTTGGTTTCGTGGAAAAAAAGTCGAACTCGAATTTTGAACTCAAACTTTAGTATATTTCTTGTAATCAACTTTCGCTAAATTTCATGTTTATCGAATGTCAGAAACCAATTTCAGGTTCGGCAGCTAACGTCAGTCGAACTTTGTCATCATCGAAATCAGCATTTTTTTAGGATTTAGAGCAGTAAACGGTTCTGAAATTGTCGCAAAGCAAGCTTTCGAACATGTGATGGAACACAACATATATTTTCAATTCAATTTTAACTACCAGAAAACACCCATATTGTTCCGATTCCCAAAGATTCTAAATGAGTTGAGGCCCATATCAATTCTACCATTTCTTTCAAACATTTTCGAATGAATTGCATAAACACAAGTGAGATCATACACTAATGACAGCAATATGTTGACAATAAAGCAACAAAATATTTAAAAATCTATAGTACAAAACATAAGAGATCCTTTTGGTAACTTTTGTGTAAAGAAAAATCAAAAGTGTTAAATCTCAAATATCACGAAAATACTCTCATATCAACGAAAAGCACCATCACACTTTCGAAAAAAATGTCAAATTTTGTGGTATGTTGATTCTGTTGAGAGGTGAGACGACAAACGTATAGAATTGCCCAAGCGAGGTATCCGTCGTAGCGGACAATTTTCCGCAACGCGTACTTCGTCGGAGGTTCAAATTTCATTCGAGGTATGTGTCATCGGAGAAAAATCACTTCACTACATTCATAAATAAGTTCCGCGAAGTATTTTAGCAGGGATAAAGTTTACTTCCTTTATCTCTGAATTTTAGTAGGAGGAAATCGGAAAATTAATTGCACTTAGCTGTCAAAAATTGCACGAAAAATGCACCTGAACGCACTTGAACGCAATTCGCCAGCACGCGTTACAAAATGTCGGAGAAATATTACGAAAGCTTTTCGGAAGAATACTTCGAAGCTAAAATCCTCCGAAAGGTATCTGAGTGGAGAAAATTCCCCTCCGACGGAAACCTCGCTGGGGCTAATAAAGATTTTTTTTGTTTCTGTTTTTATTTTCTCACCAGTCGAAATTCTGCGTAATCGAGAAATAATTAAATAAAGTTCTATTTTTCAAAAGCGTTTGTACTGGTATTTCAGGTGATTAATTGCTCAAGGTTTTTGAATTTCAAACTGATTGTTTCTTTTTCATCGGGTAGAATGCAAACTATTTTTATTATTGACCAACAGTCGGATTAAAATCGAAGTGTTTGGCCATCTTAAAGCACAGGTTGTAATTAAAATTTTTTCCTGTGGAAATTTCGGACAATACCTTGGTATGACATTTAACCGTACTTTCACTTGGGAGTCGGGACAAGTAACCATACAAATGCTGCAATAGGGAAAATTCATGGCTTGCTCCGAACGTTTACTCCCCTCTATAGTTACCTCTTACTTACGATCGTTGGTCATTGTGACGATACCTATGCTTTTTAACTTTGTTTAGAAGTTATAGCTACACTAGTCAAATGAGACACCTTGCTATCTTAAACAATGCTAATATATACGTATTAAGATTACGAAGATACGACATAGACCAGACGTAGACGGCTCTTAAATTTGTCATAAGATAGCTTCATAAAGTGACTTACAGTCTTATTACTTTCAAACACAAACACGGTATTTACGTCAAAAACTAGTTGCAGCTTTCGCATCGCAAATAAAAAGGCTCATTAAATTACACGCTACTCATGAGCGTTAGATTTTACTTGCTAAACATGTAGTTTCGTGAAAAGAATCGAACTCTAGGTTTTTATTAAACCTTACCTACATTCCGATAATGGATAAGCTAGAAAAATTTTGTCCGGTTTGGTCTGTCGGTCTGCGCAAGCGTCTAAAGGGTCAAATCGTTGATTCGCTTCAAAATTGATATACATACGAGGTTCTTGGGTCGACACCCAGATTCGTTTTTAGAGTTGGCATTATAGTGCTATTTACATATAGCGGTAAAACCGAAATTTACTTAAAGCGGCACTTACGATTTTTATTAATCTTAATACTACTATTTAAAATAAAAATGCGTAGGTACCCAGTTTTCTAAAAAAAAACTCACATAACGGACTATTTTATTTAGACCAAATTAGAAAAATTATCTGAACTATATTGTCAAGTAGAATGGAATCAAAATTCAATTTTACTCTTGACCTTTGCAATAATATCCAATAATCAGTTTTAGCCTATAATTCCCTAATTGAATATTCAATTATGGCCAATGACGAAAAATCACAATTTTTTCAACATGTATGCCTTCTTAGATTTCCCTCAAATTTAATATCAATATTTAAAGTCTAGTGCGGAAGGATCAAGTACATACATACGATCTAGTCTTTCGCCCTAAGTCGTTTCTTTTTAATCCCAAATTGTGGGTTATCCAAGAAGAAACAATACAAGAGATTTGAAGTGAACGCACAATATCGATAATTTCCATAGTTTTTGAGATGATTAAATACTCTAGTTTCCACAAAATGTGTTTCCTTAATATTTTGCTCTGCTAGGGTTTGTTAAGTCATATGTTGTATGGTCCTTGCGTGCTCAACTGTAAATTATAATCATAAGGACTCTTATTTGCTTTGTTTGAAGAAAATCGGTGGGATTATTTATGAGTCGGGAAATAGAAGCAATCCCATATTAATAAAATAAAATTCCGTTTATGGACTTTTAGGCTAAAACTAGTTATGGGGCAATGTTTAAAGCGTAAATAGTAGCATTTGTATTCAATTTTTGTTAACTACACAATACAAATTATCACGCGGTGTAAACAAGCAATTGAGAGAGTTGAACACCAGAACGTTCATGTTTGTACGACCCAGTCATGCACCTACTCCTCGTTTGTTAACACACAGATAAAATGGGGTTAAGACAAACGTTGCTAAATTAAGAAGTTAGCATTTTATTAATCTTAAAGCCAAATAAAAAGTTCATTTGCTTATTTTTCTACTTGTAACTAATTACAAAATGGTTTTATGTTCCTTATCGCCGCAGTTATAATTTTGATAAGGCAATTCCACTTGCTGAATCAATACTTGCCGGCCTGTCAAGCTCCATTCCTAGCAAGATGCTTTGTTGTATTTTATTTAATGCTGTCCCTTTTTACCAATGGTTATAACGTATCCTTTAGGGGTATATAAGGGTATATTAGTCTGTTTGTCACCGATTTTTGAGCCTTAAAATTTAAGCAAGGATAATGAAATTTGGTACATAGGATCCTAGGCCGTGCCTACAGAACAAGTGAATACATTTTTTAAATCCCCCACTGCCACGCCCATGTTTTAGAAAAACATTGTTGTTGGCCAAACGTTTGGGAATTTGCGAAAAAGTGTCTTAATAACATATTAAGACAATCTCAATATATACACTGCCGCTCACTTGAATAGGAACATGATTATTTTGCAGAATGTTTTGTTTTTGCTATTTTCTCTTTGCTGATATCGGTCATTGCGGTTTGCATTTTAAAAGCAACAAAGCTTATGAATTTTAGAACATGATTATCCAAAAATATGCTGAACAGATTAAAAATTACGCACCATAATTGGTGCCCACTTTGAGTTCGGGTAACATACATTTATTAATGGCCTGTTTAGGGTCGGCTGCGGTCTTTGGACAGCGGCGTTGCTTAAATTTGACGGAGCCCGTACAAATTTGCAAAGACTTGCCGATGTTGATTAAACTTGACACAACTATCAACGTAAATTAAAAAACCCAAAACACAGTTTTTTTTTCGAAAATTCGAAATAAAGAGCTTTTGTTTGATTCTTCAAGGAACTTTCACCATTTCCTCTACAAATTGCATACAGGAAATTCGAAACATCTAAATCCAAGGAACGCCATTTTTAAATTTTCAACCACCATATTTAAATATTGAATCAAACTATATTCGTTATAAATATACATACAATTTTTTTTAATTGTAAAATACAATTAGACTATCTAATTCTTATAAAATCCATACAAAAAATGATTTATTAAAAAAAGTACCCGAGTATAATTTATAGCCGTATGTAGGCTATAAAATATTTCTTCGAACTACCAGGCTACAATATAATTGTCATTCAATTTATCTGATCTTGATATTTGTTGGGGATATAGCTATTTACGATATTGACATATGCCAGAAAATACGCCATAAAAATTGGGCGCGTCTATAAAATTCAAAGATACAAAATATAGGTATTGAAATTGGAATGCTTTTCTAAACAGTAAACATGGCAGTAGGCTTCTTTTCAAAATGTCTACAATATTGTTCTGCTGGGAGCAACAAAATTCATAATTTTAACAGAAAGTTTAAGACCCAACTACTGTTGACGCATGGGCAGAAATGCCTAAATTGACTCAGCTAGCGATTCTGTCAAAAACAAAAGGACTTCCAGTTCCGCCATTGAAAAATAAATCCACGTCTGCCAACGAACTTATCGTCTTAAGTCGACCTAAGAACAACAAAGTCGGCACTTCTTAGTGATGAATCTCATTTCCAACTTAATAGCTTTTTCTATAAACAAAATTTGAGTTTACCTTAAAGACCCCATTGTATCTACATTTTTTCGACGATAAAAATGATCGCCATGTTACGGTTAGTGGACTTCGCTATTCGTACTACTATTTTTGGCCAAATTGGATGGATACGGCATTAGTGATGTGTTTCCAACAAGTTAGTGCTACATGCCACTAGGTAGGTCAAAAAATCGATCTATCGAAGAGGAAGTGACACCTGGTTTATGATATTTAAAGCCTTTGGATTTATTTTTGTGGGGTTTGGTTAAGTCCTTTGTTCGTACCAACAAGGCAACCACGTTAGAAGAGCTTAAAAACAATGCTTTACCGGCGATATTTGTAGAAAAAAAGAAGTGAAGTATCTGGCACTTAATGCCTATACAGGCTAAAACATAACTTCATCATTGATTTGTGTGTGCGAAGTCGCTAAGAATAGAACCTCCTTTTTAATGCAGACTCCGAATGGCGAATTTTAGAATATTTCATGACAATCTCTTGGATGTGTGTCAGACAGCTTGTAGTAGTTATTTTCGGGATTTGAACCAGTTATCCCGTGCTTAATAGTCCAAAGCACTAACCACAAGGCTACGCAAGGTCACTTCTGCCTATTGGTAGTGAAAAGTGGAGAAGTGTTAAAAACTCAGCACCAAAAATTCAATGCTGCAAACGTGCGTGCTGTAGTCATATGAACGAATTATCATTTTTTTTTTGTAATGTAATGTAATGTATCATGATTATGGCTTTTAAATGGAACCGTAAAAAGGATACCATATAGTTACGTCAACTTAGAAAATGGAACAAGAACATCTTTTGACTGTCCACTTCGATTTCGCATGTCATTCAGCTGCAAAAAGCTGTTGATGACTAGTATGCAACTAGTTGCTTTTGCTTTTTTTAAGAAATAGACAGTTATTGTCCTATGAAACCCACCATTACAAACCACCCCTGTATGACTACTGTTCAAAATTTCGATTACGATAAGTATACTGAAATATATCAAACGACTGTTGTACACCACTGTGACGAACGTTATGATTACGATTAAGATTAAGGTAGCCGCATTGCTATTAAACGTATGTTTTAGTTTGACCATTAGGGCCGATAAATGACGGCAATATATTTTTTTAGAAACAAAATAAATGTCAAAAATATCATGTTCATACAAATTTACTAATAAAATTCCGATAACGCTCGCAACTGAAGCCGAAATTATTGATACTTTGTTGATAAGATCAGATTTCGATTAATTACTTCCCTGAATGTACAATTCATGCTCTGACTTTATCAAACAAAAACACGCATTAGTCTTTGATTAAACAGGATTTACTGTAAAGAATGTTTATTGTTTTTTAACATGCCCAGATCAGATTACAAAATGGCGTTGATTTGATGGCAAGTGCGCAGATAAGATAAGTCAAGTGGAGAAACACAATTAAAAATCGATAATATGTCACGTTTGACAGTTTGAATGTATAGTTTGAAGTTGACTACGTGAATTACTTTAAATGAGTGTTACTTACATACTTAAGTGGTTCCTTTCCATTTTTCCCGGGCCTTAGCTAATTGTCTACGGTTATGTATCTACTTCAAGTTGTGTTGAATTCGGATTCTACTTACTCTACTGCGTCTGACGTCTGACTGGAAATCGGAGGTTGATGTCCATTAGCTCTAGATACCCTAGCTGTCCTAAACGTCAATGCGGTTTTTTTTTTGGGTATTTTCATTTTGCTGTACAGCTTGAGTGAATGATATACATATGGATATATATATACCAAATTTCGTAGCTCAAAATATATCGCCTAAAATCGATGACATACTGACGGAGGGCAGACTACATTTAGATATGTTTATCTAAATTATTTCACTTTGTTACAAACTTAATATCAAAATTAATATACCCTTAGGAATTGGGTAGAACGAAATATAGTTAATGGTGTAGTTAATACTGACATCATTACTGAAAGTACAAGTATTTTGCCTCCAACAGAGCAAATGGAGGATAATATTGTGACTCCATAAGCATGAAATCTCAAAGAACTTCCGTAAAGCGGCTCACAACCATTAAGTCACATATCTTCACAATTTAGGGTACTCAAAATCGGTCTTAATGGCTTTTAAATGAAAATTAATTTATTATATAAAAACAGCCGTTCTAACCTTACAAAACCTAAACAAAACTCCTCCTTCTCATATACATTTTAGATTTGAAGCTACAGATACCACAGGCGGAACATGTGATGCCGGTGAAGAATGCATCGGTGGTTATGCACGCACCGTTGCCACCGTTCGCCGCTTGCTGGAGGAACAAAAGGACTACAACCCCTTGTACCTTAATGCGGGTGATAGTTTCCAAGGGACACTCTGGTACAACATTGGTCGTTGGAATGTAACTAGTCAGTTTCTTAATATACTCCCAGCTGAAGCAATGGTACGGCTTATGGATAATTTTCCAACAAAAACAATCTCTAACTGAAATATTACTCTGGCAGACCCTGGGAAATCATGAGTTTGATCATAAAGTCGAAGGAGTCGTACCGTTCCTTGAAGCATTAAACTCTCCAATGCTCGTCGCAAATATGGATGCCTCAGAGGAACCCACAATTCAGGGCTTGTTCGAAAAGTCAATGATTATCGAGAAAAGCGGACGGAAGATTGGTCTTATTGGAGTTGTTTTGGAAACATTTTATGTAAGTTATACTTCACTGAATGGTGATTCTCCGAATACAAGTATTACCTTGATCTTTTCAGGACCTAGCTGATACAGGCAAACTAAAGTTTCTTAATGAAAGTGAATCAGTCGTAATCGAAGCCCAAAAGTTGAAACAACAGGGTGCTAACATAATTCTTGTTCTATCTCATTGCGGTTATGATGTAGATCAGATTATAGCTGCGAATGCTGGCGCAGATATCGATGTCATTATTGGATCACATTCGCATACTTTCCTCTTTACTGGTGATGTTTTACCAGGACCTGATCGTCCAAGGGGAGATTATCCAACCGAAGTTATTCATAAGGATGGTCATCGAGTGCTTATCGTTCAAGCTGCAGCTTATGCAAAATATGTCGGAAACATAACGGTTTTCTTCGACGACAATGGAGATGTGGTATCATTTGAGGGGGCCCCCATCTATATGAGCAGCGATGTTCCAGAGGGTACGTGATAAACATTTTTTATTTATTTAATGTAACTAGGGTCGGTCTTAAGTTTTTATGTTGGTTACTAAGTGAAATGATGTACAGACACTTCCTAAATGTACGTACCCATAACTGAAATTAAATTTCATTTTGCTAACACGTTGTATTTTAGATGAAGAAGTCTTGAGAGAAATGATCCCATGGAAGGAAATTATCGATGAGAAAGGAAACGTTACTGTTGGGTCATCAAGAGTTACCCTCGAGAAATGGCCATGCTCATCGACCGAGTGTAACCTTGGAAACTTTTTTGCCGATGCTATGGTTCATGCATACGTCAACATTACTCCCTATGACCAAACAAGCTGGACGAATGTGTCAATAGGACTCGTTAACACCGGTGCCCTTAGAGTCCCTCTCTACAAAGGAAGTAAGAATGCCACATATTAAACATAAATAACGGTATCACCAGATTTTTTTCTGACCAACTTTTAGATCTTACTTATGCACATGTAATAAACATGAGTCCATTTGAAAATACTTTGGTCGCCTTTGACCTTAAAGGTCAAGATCTAGTCGATACTCTTGAGTTCTCTTTAAATCAAGTGGATATTGCGAATGGAATTCAAAGCTCGTCAATCATGTTGCAAGTATCTGGATTAAAGGTGGTTTACGATTTTAATAAACCCGTTGGAAGTCGAGTTAAGGAAATTGAAGTTAAATGCACAGAATGTGACATTCCTAAATTTGAACCACTGGAAAAAGAGAAGGTGTATAGGATAGTAGCACCAGATTATATTGCCAATGGAGGTGACGGATTTCAGATTTTAGCCACTAAAAGTTCAAATCATGAGTAAGTTTATACATAAAATTAAAGGAATCCTATGTACATTACATTTTGGTTTGCTTTAGGTCACACATAACAGACATAGATGCTCTTATTGACTACATCGATTCGATAAAACCGATAATAACAGGAAATGAAGGTCGAATTACAACGATATATTAAAGCCAAATAGATTCTCTTTTTTTTATATAAGGATTGTTAATATTAAATAGTTAAGTAAATATTAAGAAAAATAAAAAGAATGCTTTAAATAAAAAGTTTACATTTTTATTGAAATACACAATATTTGAGTATTGTTTGTAATATTTTATATGTAAAACGCAATAAGAAGAAAATAGACATAATAATAATCAGATTAAGATTTCATAAATAAATCTTCTATTCAGCCATTAGTGTGATGAGCTACAAGAAAAAAATTGTATCGAAGATATCTTAGGAGGTTTGAGTTTTTGAATTCAACAAAAGTGCAAGTTTTATTGTCAAAGAAAAAAAAACAAAAGAAAAGGTTTTTTTTCGATAAAAAGAAACGATTTACAGCTGACAGCTTACGGTTAGTAAAAATGAAGTACTACGTAAGGAAAAACCGCGTTTTCATTATTGAAAAATAATTAGCTGTTACAGTTTGCAATTTACTTACTTACTTACTTAAGTGGCGCTACAGTCCGGAATGAACCTGGTCCTCAACCAACATGCCTCTCAATTAGCCCGGTCCTTAGCTAACTGCCTCCAGTTGCGCACTCCAAGTTGGTTGAGGTCGGTTTCTACTTGTGCGCGCCACTTAAGGCGAGGTCTTCCTCTACTGCGTCCGACGTCTGGCACGGAATCGAAGACTCTGCGAGCCGGAGTATTGGTGTCCATTCGTTCTACATGTCCTAGCCATTTTAAACGTCCAATGCGGAGTTTTTGACCAGGGGCATGTCGCTGTACAGCTCGTATAGTTCTTGGTTGAACCTTCGTCTCCATAGCCTGTCAACGCAAACGGGACCGAAGATTTTTCGAAGAATTTTCCTCTCAAATCGACCAAGGATTTCTTCATCCGCTTTTGAGACGGTCCATGCTTCAGCGCCGTAGAGCAGGACTGGGATGATCAGGGTCTTATATAAGATCTCCTTAGTAGTTCGAGTGAGGGCTTTACTACTGAATTGCCTTCTTAGCCCGAAGAAACAGCGGTTGGCAAGAGTAATTCTTCGTTTAATTTCTGACGAGATGTTGTTGTCAGAGTTAATAGCGGAGCCGAGATAGATAAAGTCCCGTACTACCTCAAAGTTATATCTGTCAATGGTGACGTTCTGTCCAATTCGTCGATATTGTGTGTCCTTTCGTGTTGACAGCATATACTTCGTCTTGCCCTCATTTGCTGCTAAGCCCATTTTTGCCGCTTCCTTCTCTATACTTGCAAACGTGGCTATGACATCGCGTTGGGTCCTACCAATGATGTCAATATCGTCGGCGTATGCTAGTAGTTGTACACATTTTTGGAAAATTGTGCCTCGGGTGTTGGCTCGTGAGTTTTGCACAATCCTCTCAAGAATCAGATTTAAGAAGTCACATGACAGCGCATCGCCTTGCCTAAATCCCTTTTTGGTATCGAATGTGTCAGTGAGGTCGTTTCCGACCCTGATGGAGCAGCGAGAATTCTCCATCGTCATCCTACACAAACGGGCGAGTTTGGGCGGTATACCAAAACTAGACATGGCTCTGTATAGTTCGTCTCCATAAATGCTGTCGTATGCCGCTTTGAAATCAATGAATAGGTGGTGGGTATCGATTTGGACTTCTTGGGTTTTTTCCAGGATCTGTCGAAGTGTGAAGATTTGATCGGTTGTGGACTTTCCTGGCCTAAAACCACACTGAGTGGCACCTCTCTATATCCTCGATCGTGCGCTTTTCGTGCTCTTTTTTCTTGTTTCTAAAAAGCCGGTGTTCTTCCCTTCTTCTCTGCCTATAGAGCTCAACGGCAGCTCTCGTCTTCACCTGCAGCTTAGCCTTGTAGGCCTCGTTCTTGGCTGCAAGCATCGGTCGGCATTCCTCATCAAACCAGGGGTTTCTTGCTGGTGGGCGCGAGAAACCTAGCACATCAGTTGCGGCTGATCTAATGGCTTGTTCGCATCGTTGCCATAGTTCTTCGACATTCGATGTTGGTGGTATGGTGTTAATCGATAGGTTTAGGGATACGCGTTGCGCGAAGGTCTTGGCGGTCTCTTGCGATTGCAGTCTTGCGACATTAAATTTTTGTACAGTACTTCTGGATTGTTGTGGCGTAGTGGCTTTCCGCATTCTAACCTTGGCTGCAACAAGGTAGTGGTCCGAGTCGATGTTAGCTCGTCGGAATGTTCGGACATCCAAAATGCTGGATGCGTGGCGCTTGTCTATCGCTATGTTATCAATTTGATTGGCCGTTCGTTGATCTGGAGACCGCCATGTCCCCTTATGGATATCGAGGTGAGGAAACCGTGTGCTGGCTATAGTGGCATTTCGTTCCGTAGCGAAGTCAATTAGCCTAAGTCCGTTACCAGACGTGTTGTCGTGTAGGCTATGGTTTCCGACAATACTGCTTAAGATGTTTTCTATTCATAACTTTGCGTTAAAATCTCCCAGCACGATTTTAACATCGTACTTCGGTAGTCGCTCATAGGTTTTGTCAAGGAGCTCATAGAAGCAGTCCTTAGCAATATCAAATTTTTCCTCCGTTGGGGTGTGAGCGCATATAAGGATAATGTAATTTGGCCTTGATGCGGATCGTTACAATGCGTTCGCACTTAAAGTCAGGCACTTAAAACAAATCCGCATCCGAATAGTCGCTGTTTCTGCTCACTATAAAACGGTCCGTAGTAGATGGCACAGTTGTTCATCCTCTTTTTGCCCGGCCCATCCCATCGTATTTCCTGGATGGCAGCAATGTCTGCTTGTAGCTTTTCGGTTCATCCGCCACCAGCTCTGTTCAAGGGGCCTGACTAACCCTTGAAATTCCTAGACAACCTGCTGTCCGAATATGTCGAAGCAGCTTGTCTAGGTTCGCCTGGGACAGCAGGTCGGGTATTCATACCGTTCATTCATTCAGTTTTACTTAAATTTCGATATTACATAGTATATTCATAAATTAAAAAAAAAACGATTAAAATTGTGACAAACAACTGTCAACACGAAGTTTGAAGAAAATTGATCTAGCCATTTAGGCTGGCGAAGTCATTTTAGACGGACTGAATCGCCAAACTACTTTGTTGGGTTCCCTTGTCATCGTAATGTTAAACTCAATTTCGAGGTTGAAAATGTTTATGAAGCTAGCTGTCTGGGGAGACTAATAAGAAGCAGTTCAAATTTGAATATATAAAGTCCAGAAACATTAATTCAGAATCGTGGACAGGAATTGCGATTTTCAGAAGCCCTTTTCGTCAGAAGCCCTTTTCGTCTCCATAAATGCTGTCGTATGCCGCTTTGAAATCAATGAATAGGTGGTGGGTATCGATTTGGACTTCTTGGGTTTTTTCCAGGATCTGTCGAAGTGTGAAGATTTGATCGGTTGTGGACTTTCCTGGCCTAAAACCACACTGAGTGGCACCTCTCTATATCCTCGATCGTGCGCTTTTCGTGCTCTTTTTTCTTGTTTCTAAAAAGCCGGTGTTCTTCCCTTCTTCTCTGCCTATAGAGCTCAACGGCAGCTCTCGTCTTCACCTGCAGCTTAGCCTTGTAGGCCTCGTTCTTGGCTGCAAGCATCGGTCGGCATTCCTCATCAAACCAGGGGTTTCTTGCTGGTGGGCGCGAGAAACCTAGCACATCAGTTGCGGCTGATCTAATGGCTTGTTCGCATCGTTGCCATAGTTCTTCGACATTCGATGTTGGTGGTATGGTGTTAATCGATAGGTTTAGGGATACGCGTTGCGCGAAGGTCTTGGCGGTCTCTTGCGATTGCAGTCTTGCGACATTAAATTTTTGTACAGTACTTCTGGATTGTTGTGGCGTAGTGGCTTTCCGCATTCTAACCTTGGCTGCAACAAGGTAGTGGTCCGAGTCGATGTTAGCTCGTCGGAATGTTCGGACATCCAAAATGCTGGATGCGTGGCGCTTGTCTATCGCTATGTTATCAATTTGATTGGCCGTTCGTTGATCTGGAGACCGCCATGTCCCCTTATGGATATCGAGGTGAGGAAACCGTGTGCTGGCTATAGTGGCATTTCGTTCCGTAGCGAAGTCAATTAGCCTAAGTCCGTTACCAGACGTGTTGTCGTGTAGGCTATGGTTTCCGACAATACTGCTTAAGATGTTTTCTATTCATAACTTTGCGTTAAAATCTCCCAGCACGATTTTAACATCGTACTTCGGTAGTCGCTCATAGGTTTTGTCAAGGAGCTCATAGAAGCAGTCCTTAGCAATATCAAATTTTTCCTCCGTTGGGGTGTGAGCGCATATAAGGATAATGTAATTTGGCCTTGATGCGGATCGTTACAATGCGTTCGCACTTAAATTCAGGCACTTAAAACAAATCCGCATCCGAATAGTCGCTGTTTCTGCTCACTATAAAACGGTCCGTAGTAGATGGCACAGTTGTTCATCCTCTTTTTGCCCGGCCCATCCCATCGTATTTCCTGGATGGCAGCAATGTCTGCTTGTAGCTTTTCGGTTCATCCGCCACCAGCTCTGTTCAAGGGGCCTGACTAACCCTTGAAATTCCTAGACAACCTGCTGTCCGAATATGTCGAAGCAGCTTGTCTAGGTTCGCCTGGGACAGCAGGTCGGGTATTCATACCGTTCATTCATTCAGTTTTACTTAAATTTCGATATTACATAGTATATTCATAAATTAAAAAAAAAAACGATTAAAATTGTGACAAACAACTGTCAACACGAAGTTTGAAGAAAATTGATCTAGCCATTTAGGCTGGCGAAGTCATTTTAGACGGACTGAATCGCCAAACTACTTTGTTGGGTTCCCTTGTCATCGTAATGTTAAACTCAATTTCGAGGTTGAAAATGTTTATGAAGCTAGCTGTCTGGGGAGACTAATAAGAAGCAGTTCAAATTTGAATATATAAAGTCCAGAAACATTAATTCAGAATCGTGGACAGGAATTGCGATTTTCAGAAGCCCTTTAAATTATATACTCAATAAAATTCTGCGTTTTCATGCTTACAAAGTTCAATTAAGACCATAATTGAGGCCTAATGATGGTGGTCAGTTCGCTGAATGGAGTATCATAAAACATCAACAATGTATGCTATTTTCAGAGGAAAAAATCACCCTAAGCGATGGAAATTAATTATCATCAAAATTGATTGCCGAAACACAAAAGCATCCTATACCTGTCCTTGCTTAGTGCGTTTTCTGGAATGTAATGGACCGTACTTCTTTGTAAATGAGGCTGGTTAAGCAATAACTGCCACTAATGCTCGATTGCACGAAATGGTAACCGAGTTCTTTCTGCCTAAATTGGATGATATTGATGTGGACAAAGTGTAGTTTCAACAAGACTCTTCCACATGCCATTCAGGCAGTGAAATAATTCAATAGCTGTATAAGACATTTCTTGGTCGTATAATCTCTTATTTCGGTGATCATAATTGGATCCATACAATATGTGATTTATTTCCAAGTTTTTTTTTTTTAACTCATCGGTCTATAACAATACCAACTAGCCCACAACTACCCGTGCATTTAATAAAGAAATTCAACGCTGCTGCATAAACGAAATTTATCCACAGTTATGAAAGAACACCGGTTCTCGAAAAAAAAGAATAAGGATAAAGAAAAGCGCACAAACAAATATATAGAGAAGGGCCACTTCAGAAGTGATTTTCGTAAGTTTTGTTTAAATGTAAATCGTCAAAGTCAGGCTCGAACAGAACCCTTTCGAGATGAGTAAGAAAAATCGTAGTTAAGCCACAGTCGATGCTTAGAAAGACTGTTAAACGGCAACAACAAACAATTTCAATGTAAGGCAGAACGAACCATTCACTATTTGCAATGACAGCGAGCGCTACCAGCCACGTCTGACCTAAGTAAAGTGATGATAGTAATATCTAAACTTAAGCGCAACTAGGCTGATGGTGTTCCTGCCGAGCTATATAAAGCCTTACTTACATTCTTAAATGGCGAAACATTCCAGAATAAACCTGGGCCTCAACCAACATGCTTCTCCAATTAACCCGATCCTTACACTTATGGCGAGGTCTTCAATTACTTAGTACGATATCTAGCTGGAATCGAAGACTCTGCGAGGCGAAGAATTGGTGTCCACTCGATCTACATGTCCTAGCCAATAGGGAGTTTTTTGATTAGAGGAATGTCGCAGTACAGCTCGTATAGTTCTTGGTTGAACTTGCTTGAACCGCCAAAGCCAACGGGACCAAAGATTTTTCAAAGGATTTTTCTCTCAAAACCACAAAGGATTTCTTCGTCCACTTTTGATGGGGTTCATACTTCTGCGACGTAGAGCAGGACTGGGTTGTTCAAGGTCTTATATAGGATTTTCTTCACAGTAGAGTGAGGGCTTTACTACTAAATTGCCTTCTAAGCCCGAAGATATAGCATCCGGCACGAGTAACTCTTCGTTAATTTTCTGACGAGATTTTGTTGTCAGAGTTTATAGTCAGGCCGAGGTAGACAAAGTCCCGTACTACCTGGAAGTTATATCTGTCAATGGTGACGTTCTGTCCAATTTGTCGATATTTTGTGTCCTTTCTAGTTGACATGATATAGTTACGTGGTCTTACCCTCATTTACAGCTAAAGCCAAACGTGGCTATAATATCACATTGAGTCCGGCCAATGGTGTCAATATCGTTGCCGTATGCTATTAGTTGCAGCGATTTATGAGATTGTGCCTCTGGTGTTAGCTAGGGAGTTTTGCACAATCCTCTCAAGAATTACAGTAAAGAAGTCACATGACAGTGCATCGCGTTGCCTAAATCCTTTTTGGGTGTCGAATGTTTCGGTGAGGTCGACTCTGATTGAACATGGATCATTTCTCATCGTAAATCTGCACAGACGGACATGTTTGGGCGGTATACCAAAACTACAAGTGGCTCTGTACAGTTCGTCTCTTTATTTTCTCCGTAGCGCAGCGCGATTTTCTTGTTATTTTTTCTGAAAAGCAGATGTTTTTCCCTCCTATAGAGTTTAATAGCAGCTATGGTCTTCAATGCAGTTTAGCCTTGTAGGCCTCGTTCTTGGCTGCGAATATCTGTCGGTGTTCTTCATCAAACCAAAGGTTTCGGGTTAGTTGGCGCAAGAAACCTACCACATCAGATGCGGCTAATCCTGCTTGTTGACATCGTTGCCATTTATCTTCTGCATGGTGTTAATCAAGATGTTAAGGGACACGCGTTCTGTGAAGGCTTTGATGGTTTCTTGCGAATGCAGTCTTTTGACATTACATTTTTCACAGTATTTCTGATTTGTAATGGCAAAGTGAATACCCGCATTCTTACCTTGGCTGCAACAAGGTTGTTGCCCGAGTCGTTGTTAGACCCTCGGAATGTTGGGACATTCCAAATACTGGATGTGTGTCTCTTGTCTATCGCAATGCGATCAATTTGATTGGCCGTTTGTTGGTCTGGAGACCGCCATGTACCCTAATCGAGTTGAGGGAACTGAGTAATTTTCTCATCGTACTTCGGTAGCTTAGGCCTTCCGCTAGTTATTCGCCTGGGCCTCTACTTTTCAAAGTTTTCGAATACCACGTGCAGATACGAACGTCGTTGTCTGTTTCTTATTTGACATGGTTAATCCAAAGTACAACACCATCCTAGGGGGCCAGTTGTAACTTATTTGATACCCCTAGGACACGTGACACGTAAGGATACACTATGAGATTGAGTGCTGCCGTCGGCTCTACCACCATCTATGTTCAAGGGGCCTAACTTACCCTAGAGATTCCTAGAAGACCTGTTGTCCAAATATGTCGAAGCAGCTTATTTAGGTTAATCACTTTGATTTATTGAAAACTAATTTTTCGGTTTGGCGTGAAAGCCAAATAATTGTAATAATCGTATAAAATTTAATGTTAACAATATCAAATACTTCACTAAGAACAAGCTAATAATTGCCTTTTATCCTGTTATAGATCCAACAGTTCTCGAAGCTTTATTACCATGGAAAGAACTCCTAGATGAAGCTGGAAAAAGAGTTGTAGGCGAAACAAAAGTCAAGCTTGAAAAGTTTGAATGTTCTTCACGAGAATGCAATTTGGGAAATTTCTTCACAGATGCTATGGTCTATGCCGTAGGTTTTGATTAATATGGCTGCACTAATAGTACGTTGATCATGCAAATTTTTGTAAAATGGGCATCGAAGTATGATGATGTATTTGATTCGATTTTTTTGGAATAATATCTAGTTAACTATAAGCGCAGCCATTCTATGCGTAGATAACATAAACCTAATTTGTAAACCCTTACCAAGTTTGTTAAACGAACACCATATGAGGCAGACTACTGGTCCAATGTGACAGTCGCACTGACCACACAGGGAAACTTTCGAGTACCTTTAGAAATAGGAAGTAAGTGTCATTTTTCTAAGCCTTTATAAACTCTATAAATCTAATTTTCTTCAATAATTGTAGTTCTTACCTATTCCCACTTGGTCACAATGTGTCCATTTGAAAATAAGTTTGTTGCCCTAAATTTGTACGGAAGAAATCTTGTGGAAGTTCTTGAAGTCGGTATTGCTGCAATGAATCCCAACGCACAGACACCAACTTCAAGTCGTATGCTTCAAGTATCCGGTCTAAAAGTAACATTCAATGTTACACAACCTGTTGGCGAAAGGGTGCAGGAAGTGCTGGTTCGTTGCCAGAAATGTGATATCCCGCGATTTGAACAATTAGACTTGGATGCAGTCTACAGGGTTGTTATGGCTGATTACTTAGCCGAGGGAAGTAATGGATTTGGAATCGTTAAGGAATATGCTTTTGATACAGAGTAAGGTATACAAAATAAATAATAATAAAAAATTTAAGTTTGAATATTTTAAAGAATTGGCCCAACTGACTTAGATGGTCTTAGCGAGTTTATCGAGATGCATAATCCAATTGTTGCTTCTTTAGAAGGGAGAATAACAATTTTGAAATAATTAATTAACACTAATAAACGTACATTTGGCAGATTATAAGAACATCTTTTCTTTAAATGGATGTTAGAAATACGTTAAAAGAATTTAGAATATTTCATAGAGTCGGAAACAACTAGTTTGTTGGCGAATCAGATTCCAGTTTTATCGGTATGGCTGATTTGAGATAAGCATTTCTTGACAGTTAATAATGATCGAAAGATTGGTCGGATTATCGCGAGAGGAGGGCCAGCGAAATACGAAAATTCCGATTCCGAATCTTCACAATCCTGAAAACAAAATTAGTTTAATTGATACCCCCACCGATTCGTAGATATCAAAGCCGCATACTACAGCCAGTATAAATAGATACTGTGAATGATGACGATGGAGAAATAGCGCTTCTCCATCAGACTAAGTAACGACCGCACCGAAACATTCGGTGCGCGCACCTGGAGGTAGTTACCTAAGAACCGTGCTAATTGGAGAGGGCCCAGGTTCATTACGGACATCCACAAATTTACCAAGTTTTTTTTCAAAACAAAACTTTTCTTGGTAAGTAAGTTCGTCAGTAGTTGAAAAGAAGGCTACTTTTTTATGAATTTTTGTCTAGCATGTAAGTTAGTTTTTTTTTTTTAATTTACACGTACTCAAGGGGTTAGAATACCCTTTATATGTAACCATAGTACGAGCGTTAGAGGAGGAGATCTTAACTCCATGGGTGGTGTCGGAACTAACTTCGGGGAGTCACTTTTTCTTGTGTTCGTTAAATTTGAAAAAAACTCAAGATGGTGTGAGGTTTAGGTATTTTTTTTTTTAATAAAAGTTAAATGGATTTTGGCTAGGATTGAACGCGCCCCTTTCCACTCAACAGGTGAACACATTACCACTACACCGCGGCCACCCACAAGATGTAAAATAAAAATCAATTACAACAAAAAAAAATCCACCCTTGATGACGAAATTGGAAAATTTTATTCCTATTATAATCATTGCAACAACGATATTTTAAATATATTGGATGAGATAGACTTACTTGGTGCAAAGACTACAAAAAAACATATGAGAAGGCTACAATCCACTGTGTGGATCGTATCCCATCCCATCCTTAAAATTAATATCCCTTAAATGTGGGTTTTATGGCAAAGAATTATTAAAATTGAAATTGTTGCAACATATTGTTCAGACAGTTTAGCAAAATCCTGTATTTTTCGACCAAAAACTACGTTTTTCTCCTGCATATGGTATGCCGTAGGGTATACAAATGGTTGTCGTATGAAAACGCCTCCAAAAAATGGGCGTGGGTAAAAGCGATATATGGAAGAAATGTTTCTATTACCAAAACCACTTACTTTGCATCAAATTTTTGTTAAATGTTTGAAATTTTACCGAAAAACGCCCTCAAAATGTGGGTGTGGCAAAAAACTTTGTATAGACGAAATATAGACATAAGGATTGTCTAGATATTTTGTTCAGAAACGTTTTCAAAATTTTGAATGGTTTGGCCTAAGAATAGTTTTTTTCTAAAAAGGGGGCTTGGCAGTGGGCGGATTCAAATTTTTTTTACATTTGTTCGCGTTGTTTAAAATGTCAATTTCTTACTGTCAGTTTTGTTTTTTCGATTGTATGTTGTTGTTAGTGAATGTTTAGTCTTTAAGAGCTTTTGATTCTGCAATTTTTACATATAAGAATTAAGTTTACATCTGACAAATATCTTCTTATCTTAACAATATATTGTCACCCCAGTGACACAAGAACGTTACTACATTTTGTTAACGATTCTAGGCTGGGTATGCGACCTAACGTAAAATATAGAATTTTTATATTGTGACTAAAAATGTTACCTCTAAGTGAAGTACTAGTTAGCACTTAAAAAAAGTATTCATGAAACTCAAAAACATTCAAAAGTAATAAAAAATTACAAAAAAAATTGAATTATCAAATATTGACATACGGCGAAGATATTACGGTATGTAAAACACCAATTAGAAAAACTTAAGGCATCTTGTCCAGAATCTTTGTTTTGTGTTCTGTTTTACTATGTTGTGCTGTTTTGTTATATGATCATCTTCATTAAACAAAGATAATATTCTAAAGCAGTAATTCGGTAATTATTGGAGTTCCGTATTTTGGCATTTGAAATTGTATGGCTAAATTCCAAACACTTTGTCTGAAATCACGCGTTCGGCAGAAATGACGAGTCTCTTCTCGGTAGAATTATAAATTGAAGTAGTGGGTGAAAAAAACGTTATTTCTGTCAAGGGACTATTAAATAATGATTATTTCGTCTGTATTTAAGAATATTTCCTGGATAGAAAATCACTAATATAATTAAATTACAAATAGAACGCTAATACAGACAAAACAAGATTGAAACCGTTACTAAAAAAAATAGTTCGCTTCTTACTGTACTTTTGGAATTGAAAATTGTAACCCAATACACAACCCGTGCACTACCATACCGACCCAAGTCCACATGGAAAATTATGTTCCACACAGCTGATTCGATAAATGTCAAATATTCACAAGAATTTTTTATGGTTGGAAAAAATTGTTCGGATACGATTTTTCGCGATTGTTTCACGCATTTTTACATTTTGTGAATCGATTTGGAAAGTAATAAATCATTTAACTTAACCGGAGTTTTTACTTCTATTATTGGACATCACTTTACAGAGGAATCATGAACTTCCTAAGGCAAACATTGAATGTTACGAAACAAATGACATGCCAGGGTGAGTGTTATCAAGAACTTTTGAAAACGAAACATATTATGCCGGCCTAGAAATATCTGTTTAATATTTGAAATGGTGATTAAAATTGACTTACCTTGGTGGGCAATAATTGTATTGATGTAAAATCTTAATGGTCATCTTCAACGAATGTTGCATTGTGAAGCACTGGAGTGTACAGTGACTGCGTTCATAACACCATGTATGGCGCACTTTAGATGATGGCGTTGAAGAAAATAACAATTAGTTTTGATATAATATTGCCATTGCAATTTGTATTGATATGGCGATGTGCATGTGATGCAATCCAAATAACCAAAATGTTTCGTTGCATGGTAATATTTTTTCAAAGGCCAGACTTCGAAGAATCTACACTCTTGGGAGGTGAAAGTTGTGGTATCTGCGAGGAAGTCGAACGGTTTGAGTACATGTCTAACTTGTAGCATGGTATATTTTGTGTGTTTGAAAGGATGTACCTACACTACATAGATTTCATTGTGGAATTATTGTTTTTACTCAATGAAGAGACCTCTAGTTTAACCGCAAATTTGAGAAGCTTCTTAGGGCAGTATTACTCTTGTATGTTTGTCAGACTTTGGGAAGAGGTGGGACAGTGAAAAAAACATTAGTTGTTATCATATTCTGGATATAAACCAGGGACCTGGTGTCTAACACATTAACCACTGCACTTACCACTAAATCCCAAGTTATATTGAAGTCATCAAAAGTGCTTTCATACAAATAGCCATTAAATAACAGAGCCGGCAACTTTTTAGCATTCTGATGGCCGTATTAAAGTCTTCCATCAGGGTTAGAAAAGAGCCATGCAGTTTATCAATTGCCTTTTCATATTTCTAAAACCAGTTAGAAATAATGGCGACGCTGTTTACCACCGAATCTGAAGTCAATCTTTATTGGCCGAACTAGCAAAAGTTCCGTGGCTGAGCCTTGCCATCAACTGATATGGTTTTTGAATTGCATGCTCTTGGTTTATAAATGTCCTTTACTACTTTGAAAAAAGTGTTCGTCTCTTTCAGACTCTATGTACCATGCCGTCATAGAGATCTCTAACGACCTAATGGACAATTTTTATAAGCAGTTTAATTGCGCTATACAGTTCAAGGATCTCGCTAAAAATAGGTGGATAGGACCTGGTAGGCGATGTTAGAGAAACTGTATAGTTTTTATAACGCATGCTCAGTTAAACGATTCTGAAATTAATTTCCTGGGGCATACATTCATCTGGATGCTTGGCTCTTGTCTATCGCAATGTGACCAATTTGATTGAACGTTCGTTGATCTGGAGATTGCCATGTCCTCTTATAGATATCGAGGTGAGAAAATCGTGAGCTGGCCATAGAGGCATTTCATTTCGAGCGAAGTGAATAAGCCTAAGGTCAGCCACACATTGGACGCGTTTTCATACGAATGTTGTTCCGATGTCCATAAACAATCTGAACTTGTTGGGATTTTTCAATAGTTTCGTGCGTTAAAACCACGATTGAAACATTAAAAATGGATGTGGGAGTGGACACTGCCTATTTGACGCAGAAAAATGTATTCAGAGTGCGCACTCAATTCTTACGAGCAGTATTCATACGTTTACGAACGATACAAATTTGTATCCAATGGGTAGCTGGCCTAAGTCCGCAGTTTCCGACAATACTGCTGAAGATGGATGTCCTCTCTTCCTACCTTTGCGAAAACATCTCCCAACTCAATTTTAACATCGTACTTCGGTAGTCGCTTTTATGTTTTGTCAAGGAAATCTTTTTCCTCCGTCAGATGTACGTGAACGAATATATAGGTTAATGCTGGCGAAATTAGCATTGATGAGGACTGTTACAATGCACCCGCTTATGTCGTCAAACCGTAAGTCAGGCACTTATAACAAATCCACATCGGTATAGTCGCTGTTTCTGCTCACTATAACACGGATCGTAGTCCGTAGTCAGTTATACATCCACTTTTTTGCCTGGACCATCCAATCTTATTATCTCAACTTTGCGTATCTTAAAACAGGGGGTCCCGTCACGCATACATGAATGGTTGTGAGAAAGCTAGGCCCTGGGTAATAACGAGCCTGTTGGTCAAAAAACTCACAGAATTACTGTTTAGGAATTGTCAACTTTTTCCAGCTTGGTAAATGTATTCTTATGCGGATTGTCACAATCCGTTCGCTTACATTGTAGAAACATTCGATTTATTGTCGAATAAATATTCTATTCGCTAATACAAGTACAGTTGGAGTTTTCATGGTTTAATATACTTTTGGAACTTCGCCACCACTGATTGCTCTTGGAATTCATACGTTGAATGTAGAGGAATGCCTTGGTTTAAATGAATGATTACTTACTTACTTACTTACTATCGGGCTCTCGTGAAGGCTCTCTGGCTGAGACACTACAGGACTTCACCCTCTACGATCCCGGGTACGCTGCTTTCAATTGGTCATGGTCTTGGTCTTCGAAACTGAAGTTCGGTCTTCCTTAACTTCTCGAACCTGGGGCTGGGATTCGAAGATCGTATTAGCTGGAGGATTTTTGTCTATTGACTATTCACAGTCTCAGCTCTCCTTTCTTGCTTATCGTCCTGCACTCGGCGCCATAAAGCAGAACTGGCAGGATAAGGGTTTTATAGAGCACACATTTCGACCTTCCAGTTGGGAGTTTTGAACCCAGTTGTTTTGTCAAATAGAGCTAGCAACGGTTACGTCAACACGTAGGCAACGCAGTACTGAATTATTTGACAAAACCACATCCAAAATTATGCCGGTTGGATGATGATTTTTGCAAGTACGGCGTGACAGCAGAGTCTTATTTCAACGAGCTGAAACCCAAACTCTTACTGGCGGGGAGTAACATCGAGCTAAGAAAGGAAAGTAAAAAGAATCGTACGTTCAAAAAATGAGTAAATATGGAGCCTCCTTAAACATAGCGAAATTGAAGCTTCTAACTTAATGGTAAGAACGCGGGCTCTACATAAAAGCTACAAAAGTTAAGTCACAAGGACATTGTATGCCAAAGGCGTATGACGTAGTCGTAGTTTAAAAAATGCCGGTTAAACTCAAAATAAGTGCTCTTTGTTGGTGACGAAAAAGGCAGATGAATCTCTATAAACATCAAACATTTTGCGAATTATAAGCCAAGAAAGAACGCCGCAGCATCTTTTCAAAAAAAATAAAACGTTCACAATCCTTTGACAATAACCATAATCCCCATGTCACGTGTTCAACACACTAGTAACGATCATTATCACCCAACACAACAAATCAAACATTTTGTTTGATGACTTTTTGATATCAGAAGAGATCTGTCGCACATTATTCATTGGCACGCTCAAAACCCAATCTCATATCGTCAGCGAATATCTTCGGTTGATGTGTGTTCTCCAAATTTCGTGGAAAGGATTCGTGTTAATCTCTTAATTTGACCTGCATCGATGTTGATGTTGGCAACATACCGAACAGTCCTCCTGCTGATTTGATCGTCCTTTCGCCATATTCATTCTCATTTTCTTAGTCGATCAATCTATTGCAAAGAAACGAGTACGAAAAAACACATGACGTGTTATGACGAATCTATTCTTCGTTCCATTTTTTGTTGTCTTGCTTTTGTACGTACAAGGGAATCGTAAAACCAACAATGGGCGAAGACAATCGACAGGACACTGGGACAGTGTTCCATGTCAATTATGCATTGTTATAGGCGTTTTTTGCGGCTTTATACAATGATGGGACATGCGCCCGACCTCTAACAAGCAAATTAAAAACTGACCATAGGAATTTTGATTGATAGGAGATTTCTCCGAAGAAACATCAGTTAACTTGTAGGGAATACAAGGAACGGGTAGGACTGAAATTTGCTTGAGTGCAGTTTTTAGCAGATGGTGAGCTGTATTGGCGTTCGTTTTTTCCAAATAATGATCCTGATCGAGTTGTAGTAGACAACTGTTGGGAATATTATATGGATATGCCTTCATAAAACGCCCAAGTGGCAGAAGTGACTTAGTAATAGTAACACTCGAACAAGCAAAGTAGAAGATCTTACCTTCTAATGATTATCCTAGCTGCTTAAAATAACGAAAGGAAATTAATTTTATGAACAAATGACGTGGGAACCAAATGAGAACTTGCTTGGATGGCTGTGAAAGTGCGGGGTAGAATTAGCGTTACCTTCCGGTGGTAATTATTGGATACTGAGACTAAACTTGCTAAAATTGTGTATTCAACCTAAAAATAATGTAATTACAAATAAAGCCTTGGCAAAATGAAATCAGCTACTCAATCTTAAAAACTAAATGATTGCTACGAAGCAACCAAAACCCTCGAAAAGGATATTTTATTCGTGTTTAACTAAAAAAGGACAACGACGTTTTTATCTGTTCCTGAAGTTAGAGACTTAACAGAAAAGGTTCAACCGATCAGCCATAAAAGCCCTATGATGGTAGAGAACAGGCATTACTGACATCAAGGACATACGATAATGTGGCCCGGAAAAATGAGAATTTACTAATTGGATGAAAACCTGTAAAATGCGACATGAAAATGGCAAGAATTTGTATACTTTGACGACATTAGGGAACTCTCTTTGTAAATCTGAATCATAGTAAAATTCGGCATAATAATACTCATGTGCAGGTACTCACGCCGCTACAAAACAAAAGAATGGCAAAACTAAAAACTGTTGCTATGATTTCCTCGACAAAACGTATAAGCGACTGCGATGTTAAATAGTGCTGGATGATTTCAACGGCAAGGCAGGATGAGAGATGCTGCGCAGAGCTTTGCAGAACGAGGATTGGTTTATTTTTCGATTCATTAAATACCGCCAGCATTAAATGACGAAGACCAATGACGACATTGTTAACAACATATACGAACCGTAGGATCATACTTGTTTGGTGAATGCTGGCAGCTAATTTTGAAGGTGGTATGAAATCCTGTATAGGACCCTGAACATACCAGTTTAGTTTCAGAACATGGAAGTTGTAAATCGCAGCCGGTTCAATATTGGACATAGGTGTAGTTCAATTAATGAAAAGTGGATATCTGAGCTTTTTTCTGTTTTGGGAACGAAAATACCAATACTTGGTTATCCGTAATAGTCTCAGAACTCCGCAGGTATGAAATCATCTGAAACGGGTGACTGCCAGTAATTACTCCCTGCCCTTTGCAAAATAGAACAAACACCTTCTCAAAAAGTCTTTTCGAAATCGGCGAAAGGCAGGAAACATCGACATTAACAACACAATTTGTGTAGTGAGTGTGTTATGTACAAGGTTGGCCAAAAGAGATCACCCTATTGGAAGATACTCTTATTTTTGCAAATGTCAAATCTGTTTTGACATTTCTGGACTAGGCAGATGTAGAATACAAGTGAACAAGCGGTACACTCCTCAAGAGCGCGGAATAATCGTGTCTATTTTTTTGCGTAACAATTCGTCTGCAGTGTTGATTTGCGCATGTTTCCGTATAAAGTTCAGTCCGTGCATCAGCTGCTGCCTGTCGAACGCCAAACGCGTGTAACCTACGAAGTTGATGATTTTTCGACCAAAATCATAATGAGCGATGGGGCTCATTTCCACCGAGGAGCCATTACACCCTCTCAAAGTTACTGCATGGTGCTCTGTTCACGTTGGAGGAGTCATCGGGCCATTTTTTTCGAGAACGCCGCTGGTCAAACAACAACACTAGACAGTGCGCGCTATAGGCCATGTTAACCGAGTTTTTTCTGCCGCAATTGGAAGAATTAGGAGCCATAACTGATATTCTGAAGGCGGCATTCCCGGGTCGCCTCATCTCTCGTTTTGGCATTTGCAACGGCCCACAAAATCGCCCGATTTAACCATTCCAGACTTTTTTTGTGGGGTTTTTTGAAGTCCCGTGTTTACGTGCACAAGCCCAAGACCCTAAAAGCCCTCAAGGACAACATTTGACACGAGTGCGAGTATCTGTCGAATGAAAGCCAAACAACATCGGATGACTTCTTTTGGTCCACCTTGTATATTCACACCAGTAATTCCAAAAAGCATTGTTACGGTCGATGTTTGTGGCATAAGTCTGCAGTTCTTAAATAGCAAAGGGAGCAAAAAATCGGACGACGTTGTCATTTTTAATTAAACTGAGTGCGATCATTAATTTGCAATTTTCTAAACGATATCGTTTGACGATTTTATACAACACGTACCATTTAGGCCGTATAAAGGCTTATTCTATGGACTTGATTTACACAATAGCTTCGACGTTCGTCGGTTAAAATTATGCGATTGTTTAAATTTTTCAAAAAATTCATTTTCGCATCGACCAGTGCTTTGGGGGCTTCTTGAGCCATTAAGGGTAATATTTTTTTATTTTTATCAATCCGGATGTTACTCATGGAATGTCATAAATTTCGGGCAGAACCTCAATCACAATAAAAAAAAACCGACGTACTTGGTACATACTCCCAAATGAAGGCATGTCTGCAATTATATGAAGGTTATTTTTAAGCCTTTCGTGTTTCTAATGAGCCTTGTTTGTGGTAATACATATTCGCGCATACTTTCCGACATTACAAAATCAAAGTTCAGAAGATACAGATGACACATTTAGGTAGATTTTATTTTAAATAGAGCGTAATTTAAATAAAGTAGCATACCTTTACTCAAGGATGTGCAATAATCAAACCCATTAAATTCAATCAACTGACCAAAAACACACAAACATAAAAAAATCATAAAACAAACACAAAAAGCAATAAACAGGACAAGACAAATATTACCACCATTTCGTGGAATCTCTGTCCATTTAAACTACCTCTTCGCCAGAGTCAATAAAACTGGACACGCACATGGCCTCAGACAGTCTAAGCTACTGGATTAACTCTTAATGCAATTTATGGTTTTATTGCTGTTCAACTGTTGCATATTGCATTTGGCGATTTTGGATGAAATTCGCGAACCCGGATTAGCAAAGAAATACAAATATTGTAGAACCACACAATGGCCATGGATTACGGCTGCCAAGCAGTTAGAGGATTCTAAAAGTTTGCTCTTTCCTGTTACCTACTCTTATGTAAACATCAGGTTTTTCCTTTTTGTTTTCTTAACTAGGAATATTCAAATCGACACGGACCCAAGGGGTTTATAGTTTGGTTATCATGTATTTTGTTGATGAAATACGAGTGGGCAAGAGCATAGAGTCTTGTTGAGCAATTCGAATCAAGTTTCGGGAATTTTATTTTGTTGCACCCTTTTTTGTAATTAAAAGAAAATGGTAACAATAGGTAAGTCGATAATAATTGTGTTAACTCGTTCTTAGAATAAAGTTAATGATATCAAAGTCTACAATGGTGAAATTCTAATTTAAAGTTAATATGCACGGGGATTGAAAAAAAAAGTTGAAGTAAACTATTTTCTTCTGCCTCAGTGGTTACTAAAGTAAACTGCTGCCCAAAACAAATGACTCGAAAAGCTTGGTATTAGGCCCCATATGGGCTTTAATGATTAATAGGAGGGATGTAAAGATACATAGTTTGGCCGATAAGATACCGATACCGATAACGAAATCTGTTATTAATACCGGCTATCAAATTTCCCACAAAAGTTTATTTTTCTGGGCTATAATTGTCACTGTCATCCGCAATCTACTGATCCTTGATATGTTCTAAAATTTTTAGCAAACTGTTAATGAGACGTATAGCGTCAGACCAGCAAGCAGACTCTTCACAGATTTTGTAGAAGTGAAAAGTCTCCTCCATTTCATTAAGAGCTCAGAATGTTTTTCTTCACAGGTAACAAGGAGAATGGACAATATGCACGTTGTCTAAGTGTGCTGGAGAACTCGCTAACGCTAACGCGTTATCAAACATTTGAACTTCAGAATTTATACAATATTTAGTGGGATGAGATCAGTATTCCATGGTAAAATAATCACAATTGTGTGGGTCAATAATATAATACATACTGGAAATTTCTAAGCTATGTATGTTTAGTGTTTTTACAATACAATACAAAAAGGAAAGACTAATGATTTTGCAAGAAAAACGTGATATGTAGTTTATAAAATTATTTAAATTCGCTAGGATTACAAACATGTATTATTCTTTAAACATTTTTTTTTCAATTTTTCTCTGATACTCCAAGGGATGGGGAATAATTTAAATACTTTCGATTTTTTTAGTTTAAATAAGAAACATTGACATAAGGGAAAAATTTGTCAATCATTTATATCGTCGTTCATAACACCAATTGGCGCATCTGCAAAAATTGCCATTTTGAGATATTTGGCGTATATTTATTTAAAGATCGTTTTTTATCATCACACGAAGTGTTAACCGTTTTAGTTTTATTAATACTTTCATTTTTGACATAATTTGTATACCATATCCCATAGGGGTATATTAGTTTTTACATTAAGTTTGCAACATAGAGAAATAATTTCGTTAGACATACCTCAAAGTGCATGAATCGACTCAGAATCGCTAGCTGAGTCGATCTAGACACGTCTGTCTGTCCATCCGGTCCGTCTGGATGTCCCGTAAATTGTGTGCTAGATTTAGTATATGGACTCTCTATCCGACCAAGCAGAACAAAGTGTAAAAAAATTCAAAATCCGCCACTGTCACGCCCACGTTATTTTTGGCCAAACTATAGGGATTTTTGAACATATGTAGCCAATGCCAATATCTATGCTATGCCCACTTTTTGAGCATAGACTCTTCAACATGGAAACGAATATTCAGAGTTCAAAAAAAATTGGCAGGAGTACCCCAAGGAAGCGTCCTTGGAACACTCTTGTACCTCCTATTTACACGTGATATCCCACAAACAAACGATACAATAGTTCCCACGTTTGCTGACGATACAGCTATACTATCAGTTGGCATTAACGAGGTTAATGAATGGACAAATTCATGGCGGATAGCACTTAACGAGAGCAAACCGATTCATGTAGATTTTTCGTATAAACGGAAAAACTATTTCCCTGTATTTCTGAATACGGTTCGAGTCCCTTTTGCAAATGAAGCCAAATATCTCGGAGTGACATTTGATGCAAAATAAAATAGAAGTCGCATGTAAAAAGAAATGCTGGTTACTCGGAAAATATTTGATGCTTTACCTTGATAACAAGCTGCTATTATACAAGCAAGTGCTAAAGTCGGTCTGGACATATGGTACACAACTATTGGGTTGTACCATTCCGAATCTAAACATTCACAAACTTTGGGAAACAAAATGTTAAGGTCATTCGTCAATGCGCCGTGGTATATAAGGAATGGAGATCTACGCAGAAATATGGGTATTACCGCGGTTGAAAATGAAACGAACAATTTTGCACCCAAACATAAAAAAACGTTTTTCGGGACACGTTAACACAATGGTCCACCAAATTCTTGGCGAAACAAATTTATTGCGGCGTTTTAAAAGAAATAAGCCCTTAGATTTGGGCCGATAATAACAAACCGCGCTATAAATTGTGGAAGAAGCAGGAAATCTCAAAGGAAAGTTACCTGCATTCATTACTAGTGATTCATTCATTACTAGTGTTAAAAACATTTCTAGATAAGTCGCATACTTAGTTGCAATACAAATACAAAGAGGGTATTCGTTTTAGTTAGTTTAAGTCTCACACTACTTTGCACGTGCTCATCGTGTCTATGAAGATTTCAACCAGCCCACGAAAAAAAAATTTTTGGGAGCGTTTTCAGTAAAAAAAAAACTTTGTCAAAACCTTAAAAAATTCGATAAAACTTTTGATGCAAAATCATGAAAATATTTCGGCTATATATTATTTCCATCTACGCCCACTTTTTAGGAGCGATTTCCTGCAAAAACCATTTGTATACTCGACTCCAAGGCATTTGCAACAGGAATACGTTGTTTTTTTGTCGAACCACAAAAGATTTTGATAAACTGTCTGAACAATATGTTGTGACAGAGTCATTTTCTATATTTTATCGTCATAAAGTCCACATTTTGGGGATATTAATTTTAATGGAATAAATAAATAAATTTATGGCGCAACAGGCTCGTTAGTACCCAGGGCCTAGATTTTTTCTCACAAATATTCATGTGTGTGTGTTTCTTTGCACGATGCCGGGACTTCATGTTTTATGGCGAATCCGAACGGCTAAAATTGAGATAGGCTTTTCATGACTCGGATGATTTGTCAGATCATCACGAGAGGAGGGAAAGTGAAAAATAATCAGGTGTCGCTACGGCTGGGAATCGAACCCAGACCTTCTGCGCGGCAGTTAAGCGCAGTAACCATCACCACTGAGATACTGGGATGGGATAGGGTATTAAACGATCCGCACAGCGGATTGTAGCCTTCTTATGTTTATTTTTGTTCAAGGCAAAATATGAACAGAAGTATCTATACAAACGACATTTAGGACTTTCCACATACTTTCAAAACTTCGTGTTTTGAGCGACGATATTTGGTTAAATTTTCTTTAAATAAAAATCTCTACTAAATAATTAGTCTAGTTTTTTCCGTTTCGTACCGAACAGTTTATTTTTTAGAGATAAAACATTTTAATCGAAATTCCGACAGCTCAGATTTTTTCACAAAAAGTTGAGCATGGTAAACTATTTATTTTCTTTTTTAAATTGTATATGATCAGTATTATTTTCTGATTCTGAATAATTTCACAACTGCTATTATAAAAAAATATTCTTGACGCAATTTTTTTAATTCACAAGAAAATTTAGTGTTAGTCTACTTTTTTTTTAATTACGCGAAGTTGTCTTCTTGATTTTGTATATAAATATATAAAAATGTAGTTGCATTTATCAACGTCCTTTAGTTTAAATCTACATTTTACTAAATTTTAAAATTATACCTGGGCATTTATATGGCATTTAGGGCGTTTCTAGAGCACATCAACCAAAGCAAATAATGAAATGACTACCAATCCATTATATTCTGTAATTGCGGGGAAAACCCGACAATTTGATGCACGTGTATTTGTACTTCCAATTATACATAGTTTAGGGAAGTATTGTGATGGCGCGAAAATTCGAACTTGAGTAGTTTTACAAGATGTAAGTCTGGAGTCTGTTATTGAAACTGAATCAAATTTGAGCTACTTGGACTTTTGGAATTGGGGTTCTAGATCAATAACTAACGTTACCTCCTATATAACGGAATTAAAACTTTAACAAGTAAAAAAAAAAACATATGAGAAGTCTACAATCCACCGTGTGGACCCTTTTTACCCTATCCCATGCCATCCTTCAAGTTAATATCCCTTAAATGTGGGTTTTATGACAAAGAAATATTAAAATAGAAATTGTATTAACATATTGTTCAGACAGTTTATCAAAAACTTGTATGGTCCGACCAAAAACAACGCCTCCAAAAAGTGGGCGTGGGTTGAAATGATATATCGTCGAAATATTTATATTATCATAACCAATAGGAATGAATTCTTCGAAATGTTTAAAATTTTACCGAAAAACGTTTTTTTTACTGAAAACGCCCCCAAAAAGTGGGCGTGGCAAACCACTTTGTATAGACGAAATATAGACTAGGATTGTCTAGATATCTTGTTCAGACGATTTTTCAAAATCTCTAATTGTTTGGCCTAAAACTACGTTTTTCTAAAAAAAAAAAAGGGCGTGGCAGTGGGCGGATTAAAGAAATTTTTACACTTCTTCTGCTTCGTCGAATAGAGAGTCTGTATACCAAATTTCACAACTCTAGCCCAAAATTTAAGGCCCAAAAACCGGTGACACACAGGCAGACGGACGGCCGGACAAACAGACATGGCTTAATCGACTCAGCTAGCGATTCTGAGTCGAACCATATACTTTAAGGTATATCTAGCGAAATTTTTTCATTATGTTACATACTTAATGTCAAAACTAATATACCCATATGGGATAGGGTATAAAAAGGTGGGATATTTAGGTTTTCTCAAAGGATGCGCATAGCAGCACTGATGACTGATTGCTCAAGAATGACATATGTATATATGGAATTGGCAATATGGATATTTTCAATATGACTGGATTTTTCAAAAACAGTCACAGTACCTTTTAAAGCAATTTTTTTTAAATGTTGATTTTCTCGAAAGCGGCTCTAACGATTTTGATTAAACTTTGAAGCTCAAATGGTGTAGATTGTCTTAGAATGCTGCACGCTCAGTTTTTTCTCGAAAATGGAATATAGAGTTTTAACCAAATGCTTAGTGAGTTACTTAGAAACATATCTGCATAACAAGTTTTTTTTGTAAAAAAAATCGAACAACCGGACCTCAAACAATTGTTTTTTTGTGCTAAAAAAAATTGTTCGTTTTTAATAAAAGGTAGGTAACTCACGAAGAGACGAAGCGATTTGAGCAAAAAATGATTACTTTGACCTATCTGATTGTATCAATTAGGATTGTGTTTTACATTTTACAAACAAAATGAAACAAACTTTAAAACAACGGGTGTTGTTTCAAGTTTTTTGAAAATTAAAAAAAAAAGATTTACACGCTTTTGTTTTAAATTTCATAGCTTTGCATCTTGCAAATGAATTTAATAAATTTACTTATTCAAATGCGTTCTTAAAAATTATTACTATAGATTGGTAGGTGCGCATTATTATTATACTAATGGCAAAAAATGTTGTTTTTAAGATTTTCTCAGAACAAATTAACCGTCAAAACTTTAAAAAAAATCATAAAACTTCAAATGTTTTTTTTACCGAAATTGGATTTGTTAATACCTAATACATATCAAACACAATATCCTTCTAATGCCAAATATATGTTATTTTATAAAATATAAAAAAATATTGTTATATCTTCCTTAACTGATAACTTCTATGAAGTAAGTAATTAAGATCACGAAATACATGCTAGAGCCTACTTGATACGAGTCCAGCTTCATGGTATTTAATTTTCGGAAAACCAATAAATTTGTAGACAAATATTATCGCTAGAAGGCTAAGTAAAATTTATAAAACAAATGTATATTTTCGGATAACAATACCGTCACCAACCTATGTGTCTATAAAGGTGCTTTATTTCATTAACATACATAGAGTAGACTTGGCATGACATTACTCAATTTGTTAACAAAAATAAAATTGGTTTAGGATAATCTCACGAAAATAAATCAAAAAAGCCCTAATATCCAATAAAAAGCATTAAAGTATCAAATTTCGAAATCAAATGCAAAATGTTTCCATTTTGATGCAATTGCATCATGTAGCAACGTTTTTACCTTAAGAAAAAAAGAGAAACAGTCTTCATAAAGCGTTAAAATATAACTTTTAAGCTTCAAATTGCGATTCAGCCAAACTTCACGTTTTGGAATACGATTTTGTATGGCCAAATGCCTTGCTAAGTTAATTAGTGATGTGTACTTCTTGCACGATGGCGGGACCTCCTGTCTTATGCCGACTCGGGACGGCGAATTTGAGAAACGCTTTCTTTTGACACTTTTATACTACTGGGATGATTTGTCAGATCATCACGAGAGTAGTGCCACTGAAAAATCGATTAGATGTTGCTGAGGCTGGGAATCGAACCCAGACTTTCAGTTCATCTCAATAACCTATTGCTGTGTAAAAGTGTAGCTTAGCAATTATCTTCGGTTTAAAAAAAAAGATTTTTATGAGATCAGTAAAATCATACATCTCTGTTCAGAAAACTGTCAATTGATATCTGAAATTGACAAATCGTTCTTTTGACGCATTTTTTATGTCATTTGGCTTTTAAAAGAAAACCCAACTGATATTGATTTATTAAAGATATTCATGCAACTTAGTCTACATCGTGCAAAAAATGTAACCTTACGATGAACGTTTCATGAACGTCCATAAAACTGCGTGTGTTGATGGTGTAGCAAACTATTCAGTTCAATCTCATTTTAGTACTTTTTTTTATAAATATGATATTTTTCTTTTTGTTCTCTTTCGGTTTTTGATAATTTTCTTAATTTTCCGCATTTTGCTGATATTTTCTGATCCGACCGATTAATGACGCAATACTTTATAACGTTCAGTTTACCACTCAAATCGTGTTAAAGTAGAAGTTGTAAAATTTAAAATTTAAATTTAATTTGAATCGAAATGTCGTAAATTTACGTTACAACGCTTATGATGATTTTCTGATGTTGCTGAAATCTGCTTAATCCCGTTCCTGTAGGTTTTCTTAAATTTGTAACTCACTGCAGAGTATATTTACCCCAAATCCAAGAAATTTAACAGTAATAAAATGACTTATTGTTATAATATACATTTAACATATGCTAACTAAATTACGTTGATAAAATTTTTCGGTGTCAGCTAAAATTATTTCAAAAAATAAATATAAACGAGCGTTCGCAACTTTCTCTTGCACTGTTATGTAGGCGTTAGATCAAATACCAACAATTTATTCCGGAATTTGAAGGAATCGGTTCGAGTTCATGTGAATTATAAATATTTTTCGTTATTGACCAAATCTGAAAAAATCGTATGTCGGCAATAACGCCACGAATGTTGGCTTCCAAGTCCCCTAACGTTTCTGGTTTGGCGTAGACGAGCGATCCAATCCAATGGTGTCAAATCACACGATCTTGGTGGCCAATTGACAGGTCCATTCCGCGAAATTATGCGCTTATCGAATGTTTCCTTCAATAAATCGAGTGTGACGTGCGCTGTGTGGCATGTTGCAACGTCTTGTTAGAACCACATCTCATTCAAACAGTCAGTTTTTGTGGATGTAATGCGTCTCAAGGGTCTCATGTGGGTTCTCTTCACTCCAAATGCGGCAATTTTGCTTGCTGACATAGACATACAACTAAAAATGAGCCCCATCCCTGAACAACATTTTGCGATGAAAATCAGCATCGAGAACAATCTCATTTTCGGCCTATCCACCAAAATCACTACGCATTGCATGGTCTCGCAGCTTTAATTCTTGCACAAGCTGGATCTTGTAAAGTCGTAAGCCAAGATCTTTGCGTAAAATCGTCCATAAAGTTGATGGACAAAGCTCCAATTGCTGTGCACGGCAGCGAATTTATTCTTTCGGCTACTCTTCGACACTTTGCTCCGAATTAATTGCTCTGATGGACGATTATGCCGACCATAAAATGGACGGAGCTTGCGGTAAACTTCGCGAACTGAACCATTTGTCTTCGAAACAAATTTGCAAGGTTTGCAAGAGTTGTTCATTTGTCAACCTGTGATGAAATCGCAAACCAAACTGAACATAAATGAAATTAGAGTTGCCCGATTTGACCACAAAATGACAGTATTAGATCTATTCAAAAAACCAACCTCTAAAAAAAACACCCGTTAGAATATGTGAAGTTTAATCAAAATCGTTGAAGCCGATTTCAAGAAGATTGACATTGTGTGCAATTTGTATATGGTAGGTATACCGTTAATGAAATGGCTAGGAATGGAACAGCAGCCTAGAATTGTGACAAAAAAAAAATAATATTTTAAATTATTCTTAAAACATATGTTTGTAGTCCAGATATAACCTTTGTTCCAGTCTCTTTATAATTCAGCTGAACTTCAAAATCGCAATTAAAATCCTCCTACATTTTACCACACACGGTGCCATTAAAAGTCACTAATCCCTTTTGCGTTTCACGCGAACAAACAATCAATTGACGAAACACACAAAAAAAAGAAGACCAACAACCCACTCTCAGGTGTGTGACAACTGCTACAGAAGGATGCATATAACCTATTCGGGAGGAGGGATTAACTAGGATCCTCTAAACAATAACATTCACCATGATGAATGGCTGACCAGGGCTGGACCAATTTGCGTATTTAAATTGGTTTTTATTGTTATGAGCTGAATGTTCGATATCGAAAAGTGAAATGAGCAACAAAATTGAAATGCTTTCGTTCAATTCGCCGTGCTGAGGATTAATTTCGATGAAGTGGTATAGTGGACACATTTGGTGTGAATTTTATTTTCTGTTTGCGTGGGATGAGTCATATTATCACGGGGTGGTCATTTTGGAAGGATTTGCAACTTGCATCTGAACACCTGTGAAGGTTTGTCAAAAGAGCGTGGATTAACGTCACTGGACCGAGTCTATTTTGCATTTAACAGACAACTCTGACAATGGATGGTTTGAGGGACTTTTCTACAAACTAATCAGACTCTGATGTAGAGTTATAAAACATATCTTGTGTAAAAGAGAATTTTTGTTAAATGTTTTAAGATTAGTTGTATTACTGTCTGGCATGTTACGCTTGCACAACGGAGGCTTGCATGATGTGACTAGTTCATGTCGGTCGCTGCAAGCACTTTCCTTGCATGGTGTTAAGGTATATTAATAAACACTGATTAGCTAATAAATAACTAACAAACAGTTTTTTTTATAAGAAAATCAGCGTTGGGGGTAACAGTTTACTAAAGTGGGTAGTATCTGGCGATCTTTCTGGTATTAAGTCTGATCCCGTACAATATTATTCGTACTGCAGGAGATTATTTGCATTCAAAAATTGGGTACAGGTACCATTTTAGGTAAAAATCTGCAGAAAAAATATCTGTACGGGAACTGAAAAAACAGAAATATCTAGCATTATCGGTCCGTACAGGGCTACCAACCAATCTTGTCAATTCATTTGTGTCAAGTTATTATTTAACCACAAAGAACCTCCTGTTTAATGCCGAATCCGAAGGGCATAATTGAAGGGCTTCTCATGACAGTGCTACTCTTAGATGTTTGTCAGACTTTCGCAATAGGTGTAACAGTAAAAAAAAAAAAACGTTGGTGTTGTCTCTTTCGCGATTTTAACCAACGATCACATGCTTAGTAGGCCAACGCTCGTCAATTGTCTGAGGCTTTCTGGCGTACACTTTGCTGTATAACCCCACAAAAATAAGTATAGAAGCCAATGTCGTAATTTTTCGTCCAGGAAATTTTCGTTGAAGAGACATAATGAGCCAACATATACCAAAATCGGTTCCGACCGACTGTTTCGTCTTGTCTGACGAAAACTGGCTCAAGGATGATTTTGGCGTACACGCCTTCATAGTCATTTTTTTTTTGTCATGTAATGGCGTTTCATGGCCTTTTTTGCTATGCAATGGTGTATCATGGACCTTGTGTGGATTCTCCCGTTTCCCAAATGTGCCAAAAAGTGAAAAATTTGCGTAGAAAATTTACTTCCAATAAATCAGGGTAAGTGTCAACCATTCGAGCGACAATTTTGGCGTATTCCAAGCGTCGTGGAAGGTCGGTCGGCAATATTCTTTGGGCCAGTTGTACTTCATACAGGTGATTTCACTGAATAGTTTCAAAAATGATGAGTGCAATGAAGATACGACCCATGTGGGTTCTCGCCAATACTCTCTCTCTCTCTTACCGCTTCAAATATTTCATTGGAACATCTTGGGCATTGACGAACGGCATGTCGACGATCTCCCACTGTCCCGTGCTCAGTAGAATTCTACACCAAACAACAAATAGAGTTGTCAGACTGTGTTTGTTGGCCACGACATGCAAGTTGACAACCAAACGACAATTTTATACAATTTTATACAGCGTCGATTCGACTCATAGTTTAAGTTGTACGGAATTGACGTTTCATAATCATGTATACTTAAGTCAATCAGTTGATAAATCTCAAAGTTATTCAATGTCTGCAATGTGTTTAATGTGTTTATTTAATAGACGATATGCAATTTGCTAGCTTATTACAGGATTCGAAATGAAACAAAGTAAAATAGGAACATTCCTATGATGTTCGAGTGAAACCGAGCAGTTCACTTTCACTATGCTTCCATACGTTTTTTTGCTCGCGTTTGAACCAGTTTAATGTTATTTGTGATGCAGCCGAATAGATGTGAATCCCTTTCTTTTTTAGCGTTTTCATGACATTTGGGAAAAAGAAACTTCAGTGCAATAACTCAGTAACTGGATGGGAAAGAATATTCGCGTTAAATACTGGATGAATCCAATGTTCGTTTGCTCAAAAAAGTTTTGGCGAATAGCAGAGATTGCGTGGAAGAACGCCTCTTCAGTACAATTGAGAAGATCTCATTTTGGCTATCGGATTTTCGTATCTCAAGGTCGCATTACACGCTTGCAATAGTATGAAATTGATTTTTGGTTAACAATGGTCATAGTTTCACTATACAGCTATCTTGCATTATTAACATCCAACAAACCCAAACGTGTATATATAATAGTTCCCATCTAAATCTTAAACAATGAAATGTCACCGATATATGCCATGTCCCCGATATTCCCAGTCATTTGAATTAGTATTTTTCTTTCTCTCAAGGACTGTCCAAGAACCTCTCTATAATTGATTTCTCCCTTCGTTCCCACACATTTCAATCATTTTATTCAATAAAATTGTAGGTATGTATCTGCGAAAATATGAATCACCACCGGTCATGCGATATATACATTTCAAGCATTCCGATCATTGACAACGCTTCGTGTATAATAAAAGAAAATGATAATAGGCAACCCGTTTGGTCGTCATTTCCGCATGTCCTTTAAATCCATGGCACAGTGGAAACCATATTTGTATGGGCTGACCATAACAGAGATTTTCAACGGATTACGCTCTGGACGTCAAAAGCGGCGAAAGGGATGATAGGAAAATAGTAACCAGGAACAATGCACTAGGGGTATTGTGTCTTGGTTGATTGGGATGGCATCTGTTCAACCCTTGGAAAATGAGTTTCCTTCATGTCCGAGTTAGCCCGAAAAAATGGCGAAACCGAATACACATCTCAAGTAGGTATCCTTCGGGAGAAATTATGCTAAATTATAGTATTTCCTTCTTTGTTCGCATATGGTCATGATATCATGAGGTTATCATCTCCTTGAGAGGATCTTATCCTTTCTTGCTGGCAAAACAATGGACGAGATAAAATCCTTTCACATTTGCAACATTTGGAAAGGATAATATTCGAAGTATCTCTATTATGTGCACACACCTGATTACCAGCTATACAGAGACTTATTCTTTTTATCATCCTTTTTTCAGGAAGGAACAAAAATTTGACTCGTTTTTTTTTAGTAGAGGCATACACGCATAAAGGATTAGTGATAATTGTGGGCGCATTTGAAGAGGTAGATATATGACATGCAGAAGAAGGAGATTTAGAAAATTTCGTATTTAGAAGGATAACTGGAAAGATTGACTGTTTGGTGGAAGCAGGAAATGTTTATTTTACGTAGAAGTGAGAGTTTTACGTAAAAGAAGTGTTTTTTGAGAAAGTGGAAATCAAAATGAAAGGTTTCGAACTTTTTTTGTGAGCTTAACCAATATTTGTTGGTCTTAAGTTATGCTAAGGAGGGTTGAGATACATTCGTCTTAGTCATGAGAAGGATCCCCTCGTTTTTAGTAGATATGTTGGATATTTTTATTTGATTATTGTTACGTTATCTCCGCGAATCTTTCATACTGAATTGCAATAGTGGAGATCGCTGGGCCAAATAGCGCCGTTTTGATGAAACCACTCTTGTGGTCAACCTCCAAGTCATTCAATTCCGATCAAAATAAATTGCTTATCATTGCGCTGTATCGCTCGCGGAACCAAACTCTGCACCAAATTGTAATTTTGCGTGGATGGTGCCCACCTGCTGAGCCTCGGCAAGTATAGGACGATTTTATTTGTAAAATAGCCAAAAACGTGCCTTGTCGCTAAAGATGATTTCTCGGCCAAAGTACAGGTCCGTTTTCAAACGATCCCAAGCCCAGTCAGGAAACAAAGCACTATTTCTTTCGTTACTAACTTTGAGCTCCCGAGTCATGTCGAACTTGCCGAACTTTCTGACGCAAAAATTGCCAAGTTGGTGTCCGCGAAAGTCAGATTTCGGTCGTTTTCAATTTGGCCGCCAAACGTTGGAGAATATACTTTGAAGGGTCACCGTACATGGTTCATCTAAAAATCAGCGAAACGCGGGCGACTTTCGCAATAACTTAACTTTTTTTTAATAAAGTTATAACATAAAATTATAATTATAACATTTGGCGTGGTGCTACACCGCCACAGACTTCCTTAAACGCCCAAAACGATTTTTTTTCTTTTATCGTTGAATTTCCGTCTACAGAGCCCTAAAAAATTCTCCAACGATTCGTGCATCCAGAACGACTAAGGATTTTTTCATCTGCTGTTTGATGTTTTAGCGTTATAATGTTGATCTGGGACGATCACAGTCTTTTATGGTGTCTGCTAAATAATTCAAGTATGAGATATTCCGTAATTTCCCTCTTTAGCCAGGGAAATAGCGATTGGTAAGCGCAGTTCTTCGTTTGACGAATGGTTGTAGTTGTCCTAATTTATAGCGGACCCAAGGTCATCAAAATGGTTTACTACATCAATGTTGTATTGTTATGTTCTGTCCGATTCGCCGATGTTGTGTGTCCCATCTTAAGTATATATAAGTCCCATCTTAAGTATAAAAGCTCGTCAATCGCTAGATAAACGCGTTTCAGTATGCTTTGTTCTTGACACATACATGAAGGAATTATAAATACATCCCGTCAACTTGTCTATAACATTGTTGGATGTAATAAATTTCCTTGCGATCGTTGCCGACATTGATGGAGCAGCATGCATTGTATATCGACATCCTGCAGAGAGGTACGAGTCTAAATATTTCGTCCCTACAAATCTAATCATATGCGGCTTTAAAACCCGTCATTTTATTGTCATTGCCATTTCTACTTCTTAGCTTTTTTTTCGGAATCTACCGGTGTGAGAATATGTGTCTATCTGTCTCTCTCTGCTGTATTAATGTCTTGATCTGTCCAAGACGATGGCTTCAGTGGCCAGTTTTGTTACAGTTCGTTGCATTCATGTACGTTATTTCTATGATATTTATTGTTGTGCCTCTGAGTCGAGAGACCAAATAATTTTTGAAGTTACCATGGAGGTACGCTTGTGGTTGCTCGACCAAGGAAGTTGGGTACGTTGATTTTGCCTGCCCACCACATAGCACCATCTAAATATTCCATGGAAGATCAGCTACAACCTACTACCTTGTTTACCTTAACTCAATTTGTATCAATCTGTATCCCTCACCAATAAAAAAGTTTTGCTAGATCTTCAAGTCATTACTGTCGTGGTTTGCAAAAGATGGTGATATACTGCATTCTTTCGCATGCTGTCTTCATCGGCTCTTCAGTAAGGCCGTCATGTCCGACAGGTGAAGCTATCATCATTTTATTTAGGTCTGGTTTTTCGTTATCTTCGCCAATACAACTAAATGGTTCGTTCTACCTGACAGTGGGATAATACTATCGGATCTCCATTAAAAAGTCTTTAAAAGTGGTTCCCACATTCTCAGCACTGACTGGGACTCAATTAAAATGTGTTCTTGACAAAAAATCTCTTCCAAAAGATGTACTTCCACCAATCTACAACAGTTCAAGAACAGAGTCAATAAACTTGTGCAAGCATATAGGTTCGCCTCAACTGAGAAAATTGTATAAAGAAACGACTTTGAAGTCTAAAATTTTATTAAAACTTTTTGCACATCTCTATTTCTTGGTCGGTTTTCTTTTTTTCGAGAACAACGGAGCAACAGCACACACTGCGCGAGCCACAACTGATATTCTGAAGGCCAAAAAACATCGAGTGACTTCTTTTGGCCCACCTTGTATTTTTCAAATGTCTCGAGTGTTCTCTTGCAATTGATCCAATATCTATTTATAATCTCTTTTAATTTTGTCAAATATATTATTTCAATAATTTGTTTTATTTAATTGCAGTCTTCAACACCACTCTGTCGACAATGCGTGAAATGGCTTCACTGCAGCAGATGCACCGACGTGGACCTCATTTCAAAACCCGCCCACCACGTCAGCCGCTAGATGGCAAACCCTTCGCCAAGGGTGTCATCTTGAAAACCCTCATCAAGAAACCGAAGAAACCCAATTCAGCCAATCGAAAGTGTGTCCTCGTTCGACTCTCTACCGGCAAAGAAATGGTCGCATACATCCCCGGAATAGGTCACAACCTCCAAGAGCACAATATTGTTCTTTGTCGTGTCGGTCGATTACAAGATGTTCCCGGCGTGAAACTCAAGTGCGTACGAGGAGTTTACGATCTGCCACATGTCATCAAAAAACAATAAGAATTGGCCAATAAATTTACGTTGTATGAAAAAAAGAACTTAGGCCAATTGGTGTTTTCTTCTGCTCACATAATGCGATTTCAGGACATACTTCTAAGGGATTATCACCACAAAATGACCTAACAAGCGATTCTCCCCTCAGATGCACATCTTAATCTCATCTTAAGTCAACAGGAAAGGCTCAGCCCCGGAGCCGTGTCTTTGTTGTGAGGAAAATTTTGCGCTTGTCGACGTAACAAAAGGAGAGAATTACGAAATTTTACGGTTCTGCTCAATTTGTGTGTGTGTGTGTGTATGTCTGACAGCACTCTTCTCGGACAGACTACACATTGGTTTCCACTAAGATCGTCTAAGGGATCATAAATGAGTTGTTAATAGAAAAAAAGTTACTTAAACGCAATAATGCGACAACCAAAGAAGTCATTTTGTGGTCATTTCCACATTCAATGCGGCATAATGGACGACTCGTAACGGGAATACATGTTGAGGTGATCCCTGTGGACCAACGATTAGCATAAACTGATCATTTTTCATTTGTTTTCTCCGGAAAAAAATATGAAAATAAATAACTGTTCAGATGCTGGAGACAATAGGTGTGGTGTAGGAAGAAAAATGACGGGTATTTTTCTTATTTTTTGCGAAAAGGATCAAAGGAGTTACTGGCGTATTCAAAGGATTTGTTCGTCGTTTTGCTTTAAGGCGTTGTGGCAATGAATAGCTGGCAGATGTAATGTGGTGTAGTTATGACTTTTAAGATTTTTTAGGGATTGCGGCGGTAGTACACCCACATGCTTTATTTTTTGGCAAAAGAGGAAGGACATGGCAGTTAGAGATCCTGTGGTTTTAAGAAGTAAGAACTGTTTGAGGCTTCAAAGAGGTGAACAGTGTTTTGAAAGAAAAAGAATGCCGACATCGAAAATGTAAAAAGTCTTTCGAAATATCGCATATAGGCATCCTGGCAGAACTTGTCGTAATTAGCTTTTTGAGCTACCGTGTCACACCTTATTTAAGGCTTGCGAAACGTTCAGTAATACGTTCGAAAACATCATCTCAATTACTTCAACAATTCTATGGACCTGGTCAATCACCGAATGCTGTCTTATGTACCTAAACTGGTGGTCAGGTATTAGACTAGTATCTTTCCAAATCGGCTGCAGATGCCTTAGTCATATCCTTTCAAAAATGTTGGATATGACTGGAAGAAGCGAAATTGGTCAACCATTTCATTTTGCGGTTCTTCTGGTTTTAAAACCATTATGACTTTTATGGCTCGGTACGTGTTTCAATCTGATCTGATTTTTTAATATGGAGAAACTTATTTAATGATTTTCTATGAACCTATTCCTTCTGGTGCCTTTTGGACCTCTCTTCGTTGCTAGACTTTCAAGGTAAGAGCAATTACAAAATGATGTATGTGTTCTCTCCAAATATGCCGCCAGATGTGGACTCGACGCGAACCCTCTGCTTAACCGAAGTGATCCTTTTCAGCAGGAAATACAGAGTGCCACACATTGTCTTCTCTCTTCTTGTTAATGGTTAACAGATCAAATATCAGTTCCTTATAAGACACTGGCCCTTAAAGCAACATGCAAAAAGACTAGGAATGACCTCTGCAGAAGCTGGTTGGACGAGGAGAATGAGGATTGTATTCCTAAACTTCGATGCTGAACTGCGTTGTCCACCGCTTTCCAACCAAATCCAACTACACCTAGAAGACTACAAACTCCTTAAACGATTTTGGTGTCCTGGCTAATATTAATGTCAGAAACCTACTTCGCTTCATAGTTCACTCGGAATGGTTCGTTAGGCAAACGAATATTTTAGGAAAGACGACAGATCCACGTGGTACGACAACGGATCTTTTCTGGTATGTATAAGTGTGTATGCGCATCGCGTGCAGCCACTGTAACCTAACCTTACCTAACGTATAAATCTTGGTTTAAAATTATCGAATCATTGTTTCAGTCTTCAAAATCGAAGAAGATACACTTTTTTCGACTAAAATATTAAACAGTTATAAGGCTTCTTTTTGGCTAAATTGCTACTTAAATTAGCACCATTTTCGACTTCGGACTGATGGACAATTCGAATAGGTTTATAATCTGTTGATACAACTGTTAAGTGCGGTTTATTATCCGGTGTAATAATAGGTCCATAATAGTTTATATTATGTAAACTAATATCCTTCCAGTACATAAATGCAAATGGAGCCTATTATCATACTATGATAATGAAATATTTGCTACCTAAACTTAAAGCCCGTTATATTGACGATATTTGCACTCAGAAAGACGACACTTCTAAATTTTTTTCTTTCTCCTCCCGCTTAGAGCTTCTAAAAGAGCAGGTCTGACCAGACAACTGAGTGACGGAATAGAGAAAGATCTCCGCTTTAGAGCGCCCTACTATGATAATGAAATATTTGCTGCCTGAAATTAAAGCCTGTTATCTCGACGATATTTGGACTCAGAAAGACGACACCTCTAGACTTTTTACTTTCTCCTCCCGCTTAGAGCTTCTAAAAGAGCAGGTCTGACCAGACAACTGAGCGACGAAATAGGGAAAGATCTCCGCTTTAGAGCGCGCACAAGGAAATTCTGACTTAAATCGGCATAGATAAATACATTCGGCTAGCCGGAAAGACAGACATGTTGCTCAAAAAAATTCCGCCTTAAAGATAAATACACTCGGCTTGCCGGAGAGACAGACATGTTGCTCAAGGGCCACTTAAAAGATTTCAACGGTAAAGTCGAACAATATTTCTGAAATACAAATTCGCCTACGCCAAAGATACATTTCAGAAACTTATATTTAACTTTCCAAAGTTTTCTTTTGTACTGCCATTCGTTAAGTACGTTTGCCAAACAAAAAAGTGTCAATTTTGTAAGGTTAGAACATCTATTGAGTTCAGAGCCACTTGCACGAACGCATTTTACATCTAACCATTGTCAAATCAACTATGCAGACATTTTCTGGTAGATGTCAGGCATCTAACCACTACTTGCTTGTTTAACAAATGCGTTAGTGGAAGTGACCTTAGTATTTATAATCAATAAATTTGTAGCAATATGACATCGCGGCTATGGAACAATAATTTTTTTTTTTAAATAATACCAAAATAAAGTACTCACTTTGATTATATCCTTCAGACACATAGACCTGCTTGGCACTGATTCCCACGTTGAAATTCGCTATTAGGAATGAGCACAATCGGACAAGTTTACTTTGATTAAGTGTAATCACTCGCGCACCTTTTAAGTTCTCCTCGCGATCAAATCGACAAATCCGACAAAACGACAAATCGCTTAACTTTGTATTCATAGATAAATAGCTAACAGTACAGTTATTTACAAAATAAAATTGACAAATTAAAACTAAACAAATGCAAGCTGTAGAAAAATTACTAAATCTTTGCAATAAAGCCTGACACTTTTTTTGTACACTCCCGCTTGGAAAACCACTGGCGATCTGGAAAAATTATGAAAACCAAAATGAAATGAATGAAATAGTTAGTTCAATAAAACACAATAAAATATGGAATTACAAAATGCATTTCAAGGAATAATATCCGTAAAAAGAAAATTATTTTCAACTCCCGCACTAATTCCCAAGCATTACTTTGTACAATGCCTTACTTTGATTTCGTTCAATTGACACTTCATAGTAGCAAGGTCACATCACAGGGATGTAATGA